>JARWIR010000003.1:16957504-17522504 GCA_029959085.1 Nemophila menziesii | reverse complement strand
ATAAGAATGTACACCAAGTTCAAGGACAAATGTGATCTAACGATGGACCAACATCTAGCTCTGGACTTGTATTGTAGATACTTTGCGGTATATTATCTGAAGTTTTGCAAGGAGAGTGAAACTTCTTCCGGACTACTCTCCAACATGGAAGAACCTTGGAATAAAGTTATTGCAGTGGAATATCTAGAGAATGTTGTGATATTCTGCTTGAATGTCAGCCAAAGCTTGCTTAAAGTGTTTCACAGAAATACTATTTTGTAAAAACAGTTGTCTTCTGTTAATTAATATTAGGAAGATGTACTTTTTTTTAGTGATGAGCTAATACAGTAATATATTAGGTACTTTAAGCGTGTTTGTGTCGTAAATTGGATTTATTTATGATATTTAATTTCAGGTTAAAATTAGTAGTCAGAAGGAAAGATTGTATTACTCATATTTTTTTCATATATTACGTAATAATTGTACTATATGCCCATATTGTTATGCTTTATGATGTATAATGAATCAAATAGTTAATCTTGAGAGTTTGGTTGTGTTTACTATTTACTCCAATTTAATACTTATAGCCTTTGATTTGCGAACTTATAGATGTGTATTGTGTATATAAAACTCAGAGGGGTATATGGTTCAAAAAAAAATATAGGGCCCTATGGAGCAAACATTGAAAATATTTTTCTTATTTTTCATGGGCAATAAACACAAATATGAAAAATATAACATTTATGGTAGGAAAAACCAAATCTAACATTTATTCACACTTCCAAACAGTATAAAAAGCCATTTTGTAGTTCACCTAAAAAAGAGACGAAAATTAAACCCTAATAATATTATAGTTAATATTAATTGTGTAAACAAGGTCAATTTTAAAGGTTTTTTTCATAGAGGTATTTGATAGAACACCTAGAAATCAACCACCATTAAACAATTTGAAGAGATCACTCACCATTTGCCTTCATCTATACTCTTGTTGCTGATTATGAATAGAACCCCAATGAATGTTTCTCTATTACATCATATAAATTGGGAGTTTAATTGGACCTTCGATATAGCAGCTAAGTGTGTGAATATCAGAAGTGTTGCGCCGGTTAAAAACCTCGTGAATGAACGTATCAAACCAATCATTATTGATAGGTTGAACAAAGTTGAAATTCAAGAAAGTTATACCCTTCCATACATTTTTCCATCTTTTTGAAAGAACACATATTTGAACACCGTTTTGAATGTCTATGAATGAGAGTATGTGATGTAAGATTTCATCACGTAAGCTGCTCATTCTACTCATTCTGCTCATTCTGTTACTAATCTTCTTGTTCCTGTAAGATTTACGCGTCTTGTTAGAAACATACACCACCTTTTGCAATATTTTACGTTTCTTCAAGCCCGCATATTTCTCAATCTTTTCTTTAGTAGAATTTTCTTGGTACTTTAGCTAATGCATATTTAAATACCTGTTGTTTTAATCTTTTAAACCATAAACTTTTAAGATTAAGATAAAACATGTAGAAATGTTAACATACCTCATCTTCATTAGATATGAACTTCTTAAAAGGATCTACATAATTTATTGAAAGCCCCATATCTTCTTCCAATAGTCTTCGGACCCGAGGACGTGTTATTTTCCTACAAAATTATGCTAGCGGATTATAATAAACAAAAAGAAAAACAGATAATCTAAATACACGTATAAGATATAGAGATATATACTCATAATTTTCTTCAATATGTGAAGCATTTTCTAAATTACCTTTTCTATTTCGCTCTCACTTATCTTGGTGTTTTGAGCATTTAGTAATGGAAGTGATAAAATATTTATTACTGAATCAAAGAAAGATTGACGAAATAAATTAGAATTTAATAATATACTACTAAAAAATGAGTCTTTTCAAAAACTCAAATAGATAAGGAAAAACTGAATTTTTCGAAATAAATCGATAAAGTACCAAAAAAATACTATTTATGGTATGACAAAAAGATTAAAAGGGCCATATACTCCATTAATTTTTTTTATTCATGACAATTTGCTCTTCTATTATATATTATATTACTAGATATAACCCGTGCCCGAGGGGCACTATTTATAGACTGTGTGATTATATTTATCAAAGAAACGTCATGAGTTTACGTCAATCTGCAGTATTATGATTTAGTAAATTAATACGCAACATAAATTTACTTTAACAATACTCTCTATCCACTCGGCTGTAGTACTTATAATAAAGTCCAAGAGTCCAAATTATCTATACAAAATAAACCAAAAATAAATTAACAACCTAAGAAAACATTAATCATAAAGATGATAAAAAAATATAATCTAGCAAAATATCCACCATAAAAATAAACACATACAATTTAAGGAAATCTACACCATAATGTATAATAGAAAAACATTATCTAATAGAAAAACATAATATCAGAAAATCTCCACCCTAAAGTAAATAAAAAACATAATCTAAGGAAGTATTTGAACATCATTCAAGTCGTGCATATCTCTCATAACTCTAAACCATGTGTTTACATCGACAAGGATATATCTTCCAATAACCGGAGTCGTACCAACAACCTGCGCAACAACAACCTGGTTTTTTGAATATATTGAAGTTAGTGATCATGTGATGGATAATATGAATAGATCGTATGAAATAAAAAATATATGATGAAATTTCATACCATATGATTAAAATTCCATTTAGCTAAGTGTTTTCCTTTTATCCAATCAAGACGTGCTTTCAGCTTCCAATCCTATAAATATTACAATTTTTCAAATTAAGTAATATAATATTGATGATTTTATCAAATATAAAGTAAGCAAACAAATCTGTATGACATGTGGTGACTTAATGCGATATAAATCCTCCTCGTCACATAATGTAATAGTAACATTTTTTGTATGAAGTTTCTTAACCTATGCATGAATGCAATGATATAGTATAATTGACCATGTGATGTTGATAAGAAATACTTGACTTACGATACACTCGAGTTCCTTGTGATACTACTAATAATAAAATATATTAGTGAATGATTACAACAATTAAATTAAAAAAATATGCCACAAAAAAGACTTACTGCACGACTTTTATAAATAGTCATTTCCTTTTTTCCCACTATCTTTAACTCGGTCTATTTATTAGAAATGGAGAAAAATTCTTAGTAAGATAATTTACTAATTAAATTTAGTAAAGATGGAGAATTTTTTTAGTAAGATACTATATGAATTTAATCTATTTGACCTACAGTAATACAATTGCATAACTTTAATAAGTTAATTATATCAAAACTTCTGGATATACAATATTCAATGTTGTTTGATTATCATCGAAAGGAAGAAAGAGACTGATGTGATCATAATTTGTACATCTCGATAATGCAACATATAATTGTCCGTGGCTAAATACTGGAGTTCGTAAATCAATACTGACGTACTTCACATACTGCCCTTGTGATTTGTTTATGGTCATGGAAAAGTCCAACCGAATAGGAAATTGTCGTCTTGTCATTATAAACGGTACTTGTAATGAGGAAGGTGTTAATGATATTCGTAGAATGAACACCAAATTTCCAGATTTATATCCTGTTAATATTTTTGCTTCAATAACACGCGAAGAGCACCTGACCACCATCAACCTTGTGCCATTACAAAGTTCATCCTTAGGGTCAATATTCCTCAACAACATGATGGGACACCCGACCTTCAACTCCAGCCTATATGGAGGTAAACCACTTGGAGTCAATGAGTTTAAATATTCATTTGGATATCGAGAAGTTATACTTTGATCCACATTATCCTCTTCAACCATTTTATCAGCAGCTAGATACGTCACCCCAACTCCTGGAAATTTTTTAATGTTTCGTTGTTGATATCACTAACATCATCATTGCGTGCCGAAAGAATAGTTCGTTCATTCAAGTATATACTACTTGAGGTTCCATGGACATGCAAATCGAGATAAGTTGATGATAATAGGCTATCTAAGTCATTGAATTTTCAAATTCTTGATGGGATATCTATAATTTAGTGTGGGTTAGATCCAATCTATCATAATAAATAATTGATTAGATTTAAGGAATACGTAAAAATATTTACAAAAACTCAAATAACGCAATTTCAGATATACCAGTATTAATTACTTAGAAAATTCCGAATTCCAAGTAATTCATTTGGTAAGACGCATATTGACATCCAGTGTAAGTACATCAATGTTTTTCCAAATGGGTGAACGTCTTAATGAAGCACCGACTATTTGTTCGCGTTTACCTTTAGGCACAACGGGTAAAATTTGTCGAAAATCACCTCCAAGAACAACTGTGATACCCCCAAAGAGTTTTTCATTTTCACATAAATCTTGTAATGTTCGATCAACAGCTTCCACACAATTTCGATGTTGCATCGAAACCTCATCCCAAATTATAAGTTTTGTTTCCCTCATCAATTCTGCATGAAACGATTGTTTAGTAAATCCACAAACTGAATCTTCTAAAATATTCAGCGGTATAGAAAATGTTTAATGTGCAGTTTGACCTCCTTTCAATAACAAAGATGCAATTCCAGATGAAGCTACAGTTATAACAGTATAACAGTATGACCTAAGCTCTGACATTTTGTTGCAATTGTGTTATACAAAAATTTCTTCCCTGTTCCAGCACCTCCATTCAAGAAAAAACCTTCTCCCACTACTATGTATAGTGGAGTCCATGACTTTTATGTAAGCGTGTTTTTATGCATTATTAAGACGATCAACATTCAATTGTGTATCAATTTCTTGTGCTTTCCTCTGAAGCTGTTGATGTTAACACACTAGTCTATTTCTCATTGGTGAGCTTCAATTTCTATTCGATTGTGACATTGATGGAAAGTCGTCTAAACTTTTCCCGATTCTATCAACATGGTATTCAAGAGATATAAGCCATAATCTTCCACTTCAGTTACAGTGGGTTGTAGAATACTATAAGATGTACGCAGCTTTGATGCAAGATCATCACATATGTTATGTGAAAACTTTTTCCACAACTCATATGGATGTAATGGATTACAATGCATCAATATAACTGAAAACAATCTTCTCAATTGGTAACTAGTCTTCATAAGTGACGCTTCTTCCAAACAATGTACCCATTCATCATCTTCCTCTAGAAGTCCTCTAGCAGCACATGTTAACTTGAAAGAACCATAGAGTGTATTATTATATGTACGTAGACACTCAAATGATTGGGGGCCTTTGACAACAGTAAGTAACAACCGAAAATAAAATCTCTCTCCATAATTAGGGGTAACAAAATACATGTAGCCTATAGCAAAACCTCGTTTTCTAGGTGTCCAAATCGCATCATGTTTATTTCAAACAAAATGTTGTGGGAATTCGTGATGCGTAAAATCACGTGCAGCTTCATTATTTGCGCAACACTCAAAAAATGCCGTCAGACTTGATTTTTGATGCATAGCACCAGAAATAATCGATTCCACAGATTCGCTTGCATCAAAAACAACTTTATGTTCTTCCGGTAAATGAATATGCAGTCTAACAACATTGGATACTTCTTCGTGTAAAATATGTTGAATATTCGTCATGCTGCTTCATGGGGTCCAATATATCTCGCATCTAGATATTGTTGAATCTCATTTTCACCTAACACCATAGTTGTACGATCATGACCTTTGTATATGTACTTATGGATATACTTGACACATCTTATCCTTGCACAAACTTCAACATTAATATGATAGTGGAACACCCTGGATAGATATGGATTGTATGGTACAACATTCCTATTATCAATTTTGCATCCCCTAACTTCAAAAACTCGACCATCATTCCGACGACGATATATTGGTTATCCAGCTTGATCCATAGATGTGGCATCCACAAAATCTTTAGGGTGCTTTTTAGTAAATTTTTATTCTCCATACATGGCGAGTTAGGATTTCGAGCACCACAGGGACCATGCACCATAAAATTGACCACGGTATCAAAAAGAATCGGGCCATTCTTTAAATCAGGAAGTTCATCACATACAAACAGGTCTACTTGAGCAGTTGTTCAAATTTTATCATGTCCATCCAAAAATATCAACACATGCATATGCGGTAGACCTCGTTTTTGAAACTCAATCGTCAAGTACTTTCCTACTTGTTTTCCGAATATCTTTTTTTTCATAAATTTCTTTCAACAGTCGAGCTCTTTTTAACTCAAAAACAAGTGCCACTAAATCGGGCCTATCAGATACTTTCTGGTTTGGAAGCAAAGGTGATGTTATTTCAGGCCAGTTTGGATTTGTTGTCATTGTTAGAAAAATATCTGGATGCTGGTTATAGCGCGTTATTGCCATTAAATCTTGGAATATTTCGAACATATTTCTAGCACTTCCTATAAAAGAAGACGGAAGAATCCTTCGCTTACCAACTTTATCCGGTGACAACCCTTCTATAACAGCATTTGTAAAATCATCATATAATTCTACGCGGAACCTATCTTAATTTAACTTATAACATGTCAGACGATTTTGCTATGTTGTGGCCCAAGCATCTACCAAAAATTCTTGAAATAATTTACCACCTCTTAAAATTGTCGAATATTCGGTAGGACGTGAAATATGCGGTAACCATAGTTATCCATTTGCGTTAACCTTTTTCTTGAATATCTATTGCGAGAAGTATCCCATCGTTTAAATCCTGGTTCCCATCCAAGTTCCCCATATAGAAACATGAGTACATAACGTAAAGGTAGATAAGCTAGATGACATTCACTGATCCTAATGAACTGATTATCTCATTTTAGATGTAGAATGATATCTCTCATTGCACTCGTCTCGGTTCCATCCCCCGAAACGATAACAACCACCTCATATGATGTTGGAAGATTATATCGTCGACGATCTTTTGCCGCAGTATAGTGTAAGTGCACCAAAATATTTCTAGAGGCCACCTCAGGTCGATTTAAGATTGCAGAAGCCTGACGATATTTATGAGTGAATATGTTGTGCTCCAACGGAGAATTATGAATAGTTCTTAAGACATCACTCCTTATATTAGGATTTCGTTTATTATGAAAGTTTAAGGTACAATCAGGATCGTAAATATATAATTGAGCATATGTACAGTCACGACCTTCTTGTGGCTCTAGTGAACCAGCTCGATTTCGCAATTCTCCATGCATTGTGAATACCGAGTGTCCTCTTCCGCCGACAACCATTTCATCCATTTTGACACACAACCTTGTAAAAGCGTTAGCTTCATTATACCCTCGAGTCAAATGAAGAAAAGATATAGACTGTGGTGTTGAGCCATCGTATGAAGTTTGAATTTCCGGTGGAGTAGTGATAAGATCGGGCAGATTAATTTGGCTTTCCAAACAACATGTCCCAAATTTTGAAATAGACACAGGAGGTTTTTTTAATCTTTCAGCCTTCCAATGTAAAGCTTTACAATGCGGGCATATTACTTTCATATCTCCCAATGAAAAACATAGTTAATTTATATTTTCAGTGATGGTATACTCTTAATGAGCTCCACTATTATTTTCTCCGTCAGTATAATATTCTTCTTCATGATATGAATTCGTTGGTGTTTGATGTCTCCTTAAATGTTCTTATTTTCGACCCTTAGGAGACATCATTTTTGGTGTTTATTTAATCATTTCGATAGACTTTTGGACTAAATATGCAATAATATGATTTTCCTCTTTTAATTCTAGCATTTTTGATTTATTAAGCTTTTGCGCGTAATATTGGTATTTTTAGTGAGTATTTTACAGGTTTTAGATGTTAGCTAGAAGAGGAATCCGAGGAGAAAGTCAAAGATCAAAAGATAGAGTCAAGACTTGAAAAGAAATCCCGAGGATATTATTTTTAGAGCTAAAAATCCATTTTCCAGGCCATAGATTGCTGATTTCGAGGTGCTTAAGCGATGATCTAGCTGTTGACCTTTGAAGAGAAATCATTCCTTATCGAATTACGGAACTTTAGCAACTGGAATGAGGTCAATCGGAGTTGTAACGCATCGGGAAAAGCTGTTTTAGTGAAGGTATATCAGCAGTTACGGGATTTTGGGCTAAGTTAGTGGACTTGGGCCTTTTATATTTCAATTAAAAGCCTAGGTCCAAGTCCGAATTTCCACCTATAAAATCAGCCCTTGACTTCTATTTTACACACAATTCACATTCTGCAAGATTAAAAAACACCAGAGAGAAGCAACTGAAGGAAGGAGAAGAAGCTACAAGAGCTGGAGAGGGTCTATATCTCCGTTCGTAGTCATTCCGATTCCGGAAATTAGGTTCTTTTATCTTTTTAATTCTGTAAACAATATGAATTCCTTTATTTTTAATTTCGTATTTCATTTTAATATGAGCTAAGTTTTATTTAGTGCTTGAGAACAAACAATGGGTGAATCCCAATTCCTATTAATTAACGAATGTTGAATTTGGGTTTTTAATAAATTAAACTAAATTAGGGCTTTTACTCTTTTCGATAAATTATGAATGTTTACTGTTTTTAGCGTCATGAACTAGGAACAGGTAATAGTATTTAGGCTATTCCAATTAGTGGCAATTGGATCATCCTGACGGAGGGTTTAAATACGGAACCATTTATTCAATCTAGGATAGAAGTTAATGATTCTGACGAGCTTAGCTAATCCTAGGGCCAATGAGGTAATAACACTTAATCATCCAACGGTGGATCATATTTACCCTGACGGGACTAGTGACACTTTAGGATCGCCTTATAGTCCACCCTGACGGGGGTATAAGGATATTAGAATCCCGACCATTGTAATTGACTAATTTAGCCCTTAAACAACATGAGTTAAGAAATAGGATAGGGAGGATCCTTGCGTTCTCAAGTGCTACTTCTCATATCGCGTTTTACATCATTTTACTTGCGTTTTAGCTTTTAATTGCATTTTAATATTTGTCTTTCATTCATTAGTCTTATAACAAAAACCAAACAAATATATTATTGTCTTTTATTTTCATAAGTGCATCAATCACTACTTGCTAAACATTGTGATCAACCATTCCGTCCTTGGAACGAATCTGATTTATCAGAATTACTACTTGGGACAACCGTACACTTGCGGTTGTGGTTCGATTATTTATTGCATTATTTTTAGAACACACAAAGGACCACCAAGTTTTTGGCGCCGCTGCCGGGGACGGTAGCGTGTGACCACGGTGTTTATCCTTTAGTGATAAGTGCATTTATTTTATTTTATCAGTTTTACGCTTTTTGTTTAGTTTCTTTTCAGGTTTTTAGGTTTGGTGTATGCGAAGAAGGCTATTCAAGGATCTAGAGCCAACACCTCCGATCCTTAGTAATCCAGAATCGTTGATCAGACTTGCGAACAAGAGAAGAAGAGAACGAGAAGCCTTAGAGGTAGAAGAGTTAAGTAACAGAATGGCAGACATCAATCTTCAAAATAATCAACAGAATAATGGACAAGGCCAGCTAGATGCAAATGGCCAACCTTTAGCTCCGGGCGTTATTCCTCCAGTTCAACCACTAAATCCCAATGCTCCAGTCCAGATAGTGATGAATCATGATCCGTGGTTTACTAATGGTCCTCCAGAAGTTCCATTCCGTGCTCCAGCTATAGGAGTAGGTGCTCCAGATATTAATGTTCCACGTTTTCGTCCAGATTCGGGTATGTTAGCTCAGTTCCAGAATTTTGGTAATTTTCGTGGTAGACCAGCAGAAGATCCTCTCAGGGCAGTACAGAAATTCAAACAGATATGTGATTCTTATATCACACAAGGGGTCTCGAGAGAACAGATGTATTTTGCTGCTTTTAAGTTCTTTGTTACTGAGGGAGCAAGTGAATGGCACGATACGCAAGATCCTACGAAGATCACCAATTGGGACCAATTAGAGATTGCGTTCTTTGACAGATATTACCCAAGTAACATGAGGTTAGATGCTGAACTAGAATTGACGCATTTCCGTCAAGAATATGAAGAAACTTTGGGTAAGAGTTGGACAAGATTTCAGATGTGTTTACGAAAAGTTCCCAATCATGGGTATTCAGAACAACAACAACTTAAGATCTTTTATAGAGGCCTTGATGGGAAGTCAAGAGAGAAGTTGGATACGCTATGTGGTGCAGGTTTTCTTCAAGTTCAACCCGCTCATGCTAAAATTATCTTAGAGAGAACAGTTAAGAATGAAGTTGGGTGGAATTCAGTAAGAACACCGGTTAAGGGAGTGAATAATGTTGACATGGAAGAGAAATTTGCTACGCTTGAGAACAAGATTCAGAATACTATTGAGCAACAATTGAAACAGCTTACTTTAGCTGTGAAAGAAGGATTTTCGGGTAAGAAGGTAGCTGTGCATGCTGCACAAGAGGTTTATATGTGTTCGATTTGTCAGGTAGATGATCATGATGAGGAAAGTTGTCCAAATAACCAAGAATCCGTGATGTTCATGTCCAACAGAGGTAACTTCAATTCAAGTGGTAATGGATATCAGCCTAACAGAAACCATCCTGGGTTTCAATACTCAAATCCTAATGGGGCAGCCAATCCTACCTACGCATATCAGCCGCGTCCCCAAGGTAATAACTATAATCCAAGACCACACAACAATTATCAAGGAGGACAGAATCAGGGAAATTATGTACAAAGGCAAGCTCCTCAGAATACTCCTCAGAATACATACGATGAAACTTTAAACCAAAAAGCCTTACCTGCCCATCCACAAGAAGGAGTAGTTACCCTTCAGAAAACCGTTGAAAATTTGATTGCTCTTCAAACACAAGCCTTAGAACGTCAGAACGCAGCTGAAGCGAATATGAAGATTTTCCAGAATCAGCTAAGCCAAATTAATAAACAACTGAATCAGCGCCCACAAGGGCAACTTCCTAGCGATACTGAGAATCCAAAGCAACGCGAAGATTGTAATGCTGTTACTTTGAGAAGTGGTAAGAACCTTCCTCCCCCTCCTTTTCCCATTATGAAAGAGAAAGAAGTACCAAGGAAAGAAAAGGAAGTGGTGGAGAAAGAGAAAGAAAATGAGAAAGATAATGAGGTTGAAGAAATAGTGAGACCAAGAGAAGTTCCGAAAAAGAAAGATGATATGGTGATTAATCGCCCTCCACCACCGTTCCCATCGCGAGTTCAGAAAAAGGGTGATTTGGGTGATTTTCAGAAATTCTTTAATAGAGTGAAGGGTCTAAGTATTAATATCCCGTTACTTGAGGCGATTCGAGATATTCCGAAATACACTAAGTTTTTGAAGAGGGCCCTCACTAACAAAAGGCCCTATTGTGATAACGAGATGATTGGTCTTCCAGAAGAGTGTAGCGCGATTTGTCAAAGTAAATTACCTCCGAAGTTGGTTGATCCGGGGAGTTTCACAATTCCCATATCAATTGGGGAAGAATGGAAAGGAAAGGCGCTATGTGACTTGGGAGCTAGCATCAATTTGATGCCCAAGTCGATATTTGATAAGCTAAAAATTGGAAACGCAAGACCCACTTCTATGGTCTTGCAAATGGCGGACAGGTCTCTTGCGCATCCTGAAGGCCGCATTGAGGATGTCCTTGTTAAGGCAGGTACACTTATATTTCCTGTTGATTTTGTAATCCTTGAATACAATGCAGATAGAAATGTCCCCATTATTTTGGGTAGACCATTCCTAGCTACAGGGAGAACATTGATCGATGTAGAGAATGGTGAATTAACAATGAGGATACAAGATGAGGAAGTGAAATTCAATGTATTTCGAGCTATGAAATTCCCAGATTCTCAGGAAGATTGCTTCAGAATGGATGTAGTAGAGCAAGCATCGCAAGAGGTATTTAATTGTTTAAGTTTTGATGATATCTTGCAGGCTGCTTTAACATTAGATTCACCTGAGATGATGGAGGAGCTTACTGAAACAATAGCAGCTCTAAATTCTGAAAATCCGAGGTATAGGCGTCCTGCCTATGAACCTGTGAGAGAACCGGGGGAGATTGTACCTAAAAAGAAGCCTTCAATTGAATCTCCTCCGGAATTGGAAGAAAAACCATTGCCAGCACACTTGAGGTATGCGTATTTAGGTACTAATGAAACTCTACCTGTGATTGTTTCAGCTAATTTAACAGGTCCTCAAGAAGATAAACTGTTGCGTGTGTTAAGAGCAAACAAAGAAGCAATAGGTTGGACAATTGCTGACATCAAAGGCATTAGTCCATCCTATTGTCAACACAAAATCATACTTGAAGATGTTAACGCACGCTCAGTTGAAGGTCAAAGAAGATTAATGCCCGCCATGAAGGATGTGGTAAAGAAAGAGGTGATCAAGCTTTTAGATGCGGGGATTATTTACCCCATTTCGAGTAGTGAATGGGTGAGTCCGGTTCAGTGTGTACCGAAGAAGGGAGGAATGACAACAGTTCTTAATGATAAAAATGAAGCGATTCCTTCAAGAACGGTAGTTGGATGGAGAGTTTGCATGGATTATAGGAAGCTGAACAAGGCCACCAGAAAAGATCATTTCCCTTTGCCCTTCATAGATCAGATGTTAGACAAATTAGCCGGAAGAGAGTACTATTGCTTCTTGGATGGTTATTCAGGGTATAATCAAATTTACGTGGCTCCAGAAGATCAACATAAAACAACATTTACATGCCCCTTTGGTACTTTTGCATATCGTAGAATGCCATTTGGGTTGTGTAATGCTCCTGCTACCTTTCAAAGATGCATGATGGCCATCTTCTGGGATATGATCGATAACTTTCTTGAAGTGTTTATGGATGATTTCTCTGTATTTGGTGATGATTTTGATAAGTGCTTAGACAATTTGGAGAAAGTGTTAATCAGATGCAAAGAAACAGATTTGGTCTTAAACTGGGAGAAATGTCATTTCATGGTTCGCGAAGGTATTGTTCTGGGTCACAAAATTTCGAATGTTGGATTGGAAGTCGATAGAGCGAAGATTGAGGTAATTAAAACTCTTCCCCCTCCTGTTTCTGTTAAAGGGGTAAGAAGTTTTCTAGGCCATGCTGGCTTTTATAGGCGATTTATCAAAGATTTTTCTAAGATTGCGAAACCGTTATGCAACTTACTTGAAAAGGATTCCAAATTCCTTTTTGATGAAGCTTGTTTAGCGGCTTTCAAAGCAATTAAAGAAAAGCTTATTTCTGCTCCTATAGTAGTGCCTCCAGATTGGAATCTACCGTTTGAGGTTATGTGTGATGCGAGTGATTTATGTATGGGAGCTGTATTAGGACAAAGAAAAGAGAAAGTTTTTCATTCGATTTATTATGCTAGTAAAACTTTTAATGGTGCTCAGATTAATTATACAGTTACAGAAAAGGAGTTGCTAGCGGTTGTGTATTCATTCGATAAATTTCGCTCTTATCTTCTTGGAGCGAAAGTTATTGTCTATACAGATCATTCAGCGATTCGATATCTTATGGAGAAGAAGGATGCTAAACCGAGGTTAATCAGATGGGTTTTATTGCTTCAAGAGTTTGATTTAGAGATCAAGGATAGAAAAGGGTGCGAGAATCAGGTTGCAGATCATCTATCGAGGTTAGAAGGTTCAGAGTTGAATAGTGGTACTGAAGCAGTTAGAGAGGAATTTCCTGATGAGAATTTATTCGAAGTTCGCGATTATGAAGCCCCTTGGTATGCAGACATTGCAAACTTAGTGGTAAGTGGTTCCTTTCCTGAAGGGTCAACTTATCAAGAAAGAAAAAGATTAGCTCACCGTGCAAGACAATTCTTTTGGGAGGATCCGTTCCTCTATAAAGTGTGTGCTGATCAGATGGTAAGAAGATGTGTAGCCAAGGAAGAAATTGAGGCGATTATAGCTGGGTGTCATGATTCACCTTACGGTGGACATTTCAAAGGAGATCGAACTGCTGCTAAGGTATTACAATCTGGTTTCTATTGGCCTTCTATTATAAAAGATTGTCATGAATATACTAAACGATGTAATAGATGCCAATTTACCGGAAACATATCCAAGAGGGATGAGATGCCACGTAATAATGTATTAGAAGTCGAAATATTTGATGTTTGGGGTATAGATTTTATGGGTCCATTCGTTCCGTCAAATGGTAACCTCTACATCTTATTAGCTGTTGATTACGTGTCTAAGTGGGTAGAAGCGGTGGCTCTACCAACCAATGATTCTAGAGTGGTGATTAAGTTCTTAAAATCACATATTTTCACTAGACATGGAACTCCAAGGGTGATTATTAGCGATGGAGGTACTCATTTCGTTAATAAGTATCTGAAGACTGTTCTAGAGAAATATGGAATCAGACATCGTGTGTCTACAGCCTATCATCCACAAGCCAATGGTCAAGCCGAAGTATCAAATCGTGAGGTAAAGTCTATTTTAGAGAAAACCGTTGGTCCTACAAGAAAAGATTGGTCTATGAAATTAGATGATGCACTTTGGGCATATCGAACTGCTTTCAAAACCCCAGTAGGTGCTTCTCCGTATCGAATGGTTTATGGTAAGGCTTGTCACTTACCTCTTGAACTTGAAATGGGTGCCTATTGGGCTATTGCAAAGTTAAATTTAGATCCTACGCTAGCGGGTGCAAATCGAATGATGAAACTTAATGAGCTTGATGAATTCAGATTACATGCTTATGAAAATGCTAAGCTTTACAAAGAAAATACTAAGAGATGGCATGATAATCGAATTCGAGAGAAGAACTTTGTAGTAGGACAAAGAGTGTTGAAATATAATTCGAAGTTTAGTAATTATCCGGGGAAATTAAGATCGAAGTGGTCGGGTCCTTACATTGTAACCAAGGTTACACCTCATGGAGCTATAGAGATAGAACATCCACTTGAGAACCGTACATTCATGGTGAACGGTCATCGTTTAAAAATTTATCATGGAGGTGAAGACACAGATCGTGCAAAAGACCCACATCCCGGAGAGGTCATGTACCTCCTCGAAGCTCCTTAGAAGCACGAGGTAACCCGTCGAGCTTAACGACGTTAAACAAAAGCCAATTTCTTGTATATTAGTTTACGTATTTCAATTTCCGTAGTATAAATTAGTTAAGGTTTTCGTTTATTTTAGTTTTATTTTTAAGAAATGAGGAAGGGTGTTTGTTTTTGATGATTTCAGGGGTATAATGGTCATGAGTTTGGGGTCAAACGATGGGAAAAACGGAGAAAAATTGAAGTCCACAGCAGGTTTGACCGGCTAGCCGGCGAGCTGGCCGGCATACCGGCCAAACGAGCAGATAGACCCCAACTCCCTGACCACTGCGTCAGCGACAACGCAGCAATGCTGCGTCTTCATTCGCGCCAGCGAGGAAGCACCGGCATGCCGGCGAATCCGCCGGCTAGCCGGCCAACGAGGAAGAATGTTCTGGTCCTTGCGTCAGCGACGACGCAAGGTTGCTGCGTCATCAAATGCGCCATCGAGATTTGACAGGCATACCGGCGAATCCGCCGGCTAGCCGGTCAAGGATTTCGAATTCCCTGACCATTGCGTCAGCGACGACGCAATATACTTGCGTTTTGAGGTAAAAAAAAAAAAAAAAAAAAAAAAAAAAAAAAAAAAAAAAAAAAAAAAAAAAAAAAAATTCGCCGGCCTCTCGGCCGGCATACCGGCGAAACGGCCGGTATACCGGCGAATCCGAAGGCATACCGGCCAGCTGTTACGAGAGGCGGTTTTAACTTCATTAAACCTAGTTTTTTGCCTCTTTTCCAAGCCAAACCTTATAATCCGAATTCTTGCCTCCACCTACTCCGAAAATCATCAACAAACAGCTATAAAATCATCAAATCAAGCCTTCTATCATCACAAAAACACAAAATCAACTCACAATCTTCTCCAAAACATCATCAAATTTCACCTTTTCTCCAAAAATTTCCTCTTCCCAACCTTGAAATTAAACCCAATTCTTTCTAAATCTCTATCTAATAACCTTAACCCATCTCATATAACACCTAGTTCTTCAAGTTTTAAGCCTCAAAACATCAAATTTCAAAGCTTTTCTCTAGCTTTTTCTCTATTTGAAGTTTTGAGTTTGGGGTGAAAAGAGATGACTAACAGAACCGATTCCATGTGTAACTATCGAAGAAACATACCAAGAAACAGGAACACTGTTGGAGCTAGCCCAGACCAAGCAATTGAGATTTCGGATTCGCGATCCAAAAAGACTGTCCAAAACCAAATTGCTCCGAAACGAAAAGAGAATCCGAGTAAGGCTAATCCGAAAAAGAGCAGGTTAATTGATGAGAGTGATGAAGAAAGTGAGGAAGAAGTTGAAGAAGAGGTTAAAGAAACTGAACTAGTAATTCCCGAAGAACCAGTGCAACAACCGAAAGCTCCGCGTAGGAAAGCTTGGGCTCAAAAGCCTAAGAGAGTCTTCGTTCCTTGGGATACTCAGGTTCGTGATCGAATTGAATTTTTGAAGTTTGGTGAGGAGATGAATCTTCCTAAAGGTATTATGACTAGTGCTTATAAAGATTATGGTGTTACTTGTGATAAATTGGGTTGGAAGGAATTGAGAGAAAGGAAGCTTGAGTATATTCCTACCTTGGTGCGAGATTTTTATGAAGGAATCGCCTTCTCAAAAGAAGCTGTTATAATTCGCAAAAAGGTAGTTCCTTTCTCCGTTGAGCTTATTCGTAAATCATTGAAGTTACCCAAGTTTTCCGGAATATGTCCGTTTCAAGAATCTCTTAAAGAGCCTTCGTTTGATTATGAATCCCTTTGGGGGAAAGTGATTGTTGATGGGGCCCACCCAATTCCCGAAGGAGAAAGATATCCTGGACAGATGTATAGTAGTAACTTGCTACCATGCGCTAAGATTTGGTCACGTTTCATAATACCTACCTTCTTCGGAGTTAAACACATATCGGAAGTAAAGAAGGAGCATCTTTTGTTCATTAAATGTATTATTGAGGAGAAACCTATGGATGTTGCTCGTGTGATATATGATACCATCATAGAATTTGCTAGAATTCCTACTTCACAACAAAATCTCAAATTTCCTTGTACTGTCACTACTTTGTGTTTAGACGCAAAGGTTCCGCGTAAAGACGCAGAGATGGATCGTGTTGTAGTATGTGAGAGCATGGGTTTAACCTTGATCAAGAATATTCATGATGAGGTGGTTAAAGCAACAAGGAATCCTAGAGCTCCTCCAAAGAAGAAGATGCATACAACTGATGAGTTGGAAGCTAAAGTGAAGGTGTTAGAAGAGAACCAAGTGAAGATGATTGCATCTTTAGGAAACGTTACACAAGAGTTAGAACTTCTCCGAAACATGTTAACGGGGGTGAGCACAATTCAACATGCCACCTATGGTATTCTTATGCAGGAGAAAGTTCATGGACGCAACACCGATAACCAGCCTCGAGCTGGTTAAGATACGTTTTCTATCCCTTTCGCATTTTAGTTAGATTAGTTTATTTTTTTATTGCGTTGAGTCTTTTCGAGTCGTGGGGACACGACTCATTTTTGAGTTTGGGGTGGGGTTCGTTGCCTCATCCCAATTTTTATGTGTTATATGTTTTATTTGCTTTCAATAAAAATAATTTTCGGAGTTGCGTTTGACTATAGAAGATTTTAAATGTCCCTTTAAGCATACTTTTGATGAATCTATGATAGTAAATAGTGAACTTTAGGGACTGATATAGAACGCACTTACAATTGCATGCGAACATAGGTAATTGATAGGAAAAATTAATGAACAATGCAAATGAAGTAAGCTTGTACTTAAGGAATATGTTTGGTGTGTAGAACGTGAAATCTTAATTAGTAGAGAACCCACCTAGATATGAACTAAAGACAAGCTATGTACTTAGGAAAATGATAGGGGCAGTTCTTTGTTAGCCATTTGAAACCTTTAGCTTGCTATCCCTTATTATAATTTTATCCGTCTTAGCCCAATTTTTGAGCCTTAAGCCTTTTCTTTTGTAGCCACGATATAAGCCCATTATCCTTTAGATTATTAGGCATGACCAAATGACCCGCACTTGAATCACAACCCTGAGACGTGTCTCGAGCTTGAGTTTGGGGTGGAGGGTCCACATTTTGGGAATTTACATTGGGAAGGGATTATATGTGTTTGTATTGAGGCACAAAAATGTAGATGATATTATTATTTGTAACCCTTTGCCAGGATTTGAAAAAAAAAAAAAAAAAAGAAAAAAAAAAAAAAAAAAAAAAAAAAAAAAAAAAAAAAAAGAAAATAAAAAGAAAGAAAAAAAAAAATTGAATAAATCGGCAAAGTGGAATATTTTTGGGAATCATCTTAGATTTATTTGGGTTGACATTGGGGACGCAACATTAGCGCGTCAAATGGGTGAGTGAGAACATTTTTGAGCGTAAACTCAAGCTCGAGGACATGTGGATGGTAAGTGAGGAGAGAGCCAAAAGCTCACTTCAAATTTACCAAATATATATCCATACCGTCCTTAAGCCAATATTAAAACCATAAAGACCTCTTGATTCTTAAATACATAGTGAATTTATACTTCTGTTGATAGGGAATATTTAGGTGGAACATTCAAAGCGATTTATGATTAATGACCACCCTATAGCCATCATACAGATATGAGTACAAGTGTAACCTTCAAGCATTGCAACTTTAATTTTATGATTGAGATTATTTATGTTTGATTTTGCATGATTAGTGTATGTATATGTTAGTTCTTAAAGTTTTGCTATATGAGATTTATCTTAAGAATTGCTTTAGGTTTATTTGCGAAGCTTCTATTTGTTCTTGCGTTTACTTCTACCCCTTGTTTTGTTTTGTTTTGCTTTGTCGGGACGACAAAGGTTTGAGTTGGGGGTCTTGATGTCTCCTTAAATGTTCTTATTTTCGACCCTTAGGAGACATCATTTTTGGTGTTTATTTAATCATTTCGATAGACTTTTGGACTAAATATGCAATAATATGATTTTCCTCTTTTAATTCTAGCATTTTTGATTTATTAAGCTTTTGCGCGTAATATTGGTATTTTTAGTGAGTATTTTACAGGTTTTAGATGTTAGCTAGAAGAGGAATCCGAGGAGAAAGTCAAAGATCAAAAGATAGAGTCAAGACTTGAAAAGAAATCCCGAGGATATTATTTTTAGAGCTAAAAATCCATTTTCCAGGCCATAGATTGCTGATTTCGAGGTGCTTAAGCGATGATCTAGCTGTTGACCTTTGAAGAGAAATCATTCCTTATCGAATTACGGAACTTTAGCAACTGGAATGAGGTCAATCGGAGTTGTAACGCATCGGGAAAAGCTGTTTTAGTGAAGGTATATCAGCAGTTACGGGATTTTGGGCTAAGTTAGTGGACTTGGGCCTTTTATATTTCAATTAAAAGCCTAGGTCCAAGTCCGAATTTCCACCTATAAA
Organism: Nemophila menziesii; assembly: GCA_029959085.1. NCBI lineage: Eukaryota > Viridiplantae > Streptophyta > Magnoliopsida > Boraginales > Hydrophyllaceae > Nemophila > Nemophila menziesii. The sequence continues at coordinate 17,503,189 of JARWIR010000003.1, read as the reverse complement.
ATCAGCCCTTGACTTCTATTTTACACACAATTCACATTCTGCAAGATTAAAAAACACCAGAGAGAAGCAACTGAAGGAAGGAGAAGAAGCTACAAGAGCTGGAGAGGGTCTATATCTCCGTTCGTAGTCATTCCGATTCCGGAAATTAGGTTCTTTTATCTTTTTAATTCTGTAAACAATATGAATTCCTTTATTTTTAATTTCGTATTTCATTTTAATATGAGCTAAGTTTTATTTAGTGCTTGAGAACAAACAATGGGTGAATCCCAATTCCTATTAATTAACGAATGTTGAATTTGGGTTTTTAATAAATTAAACTAAATTAGGGCTTTTACTCTTTTCGATAAATTATGAATGTTTACTGTTTTTAGCGTCATGAACTAGGAACAGGTAATAGTATTTAGGCTATTCCAATTAGTGGCAATTGGATCATCCTGACGGAGGGTTTAAATACGGAACCATTTATTCAATCTAGGATAGAAGTTAATGATTCTGACGAGCTTAGCTAATCCTAGGGCCAATGAGGTAATAACACTTAATCATCCAACGGTGGATCATATTTACCCTGACGGGACTAGTGACACTTTAGGATCGCCTTATAGTCCACCCTGACGGGGGTATAAGGATATTAGAATCCCGACCATTGTAATTGACTAATTTAGCCCTTAAACAACATGAGTTAAGAAATAGGATAGGGAGGATCCTTGCGTTCTCAAGTGCTACTTCTCATATCGCGTTTTACATCATTTTACTTGCGTTTTAGCTTTTAATTGCATTTTAATATTTGTCTTTCATTCATTAGTCTTATAACAAAAACCAAACAAATATATTATTGTCTTTTATTTTCATAAGTGCATCAATCACTACTTGCTAAACATTGTGATCAACCATTCCGTCCTTGGAACGAATCTGATTTATCAGAATTACTACTTGGGACAACCGTACACTTGCGGTTGTGGTTCGATTATTTATTGCATTATTTTTAGAACACACAAAGGACCACCAGTGTTTCAATAATTTGTTCAGAAAGATAGGATTCACCAATATGTCGTGGTGCAATTACAGAATAAGTATTTGATAGATTAATATGATTTTGTGTGAATGGACTTCTAGCAAACACATGATTACCTAAAGGATGAGTTGTTTTCAGGAGAGTATCACTGGGCGAGTCCCCGTGACTTTACATCCTAAGACCTAAGTGACCTAAATTTTTCCGAACGTAAACTTTGACCTAATCTACGTTTGGATAACAACTGAACCTCTTGTTCACGAGTCAATGAATTTCGATCCATGGAATTACTTGTGCACCGAACTTGTGGTTGAATATGAGATTGTATTGTTGTGTTTTGGGTTGAATTTTGTGATTTGACAGTATTCAATTGTCCACATGAAAACTCATGTGCTCTTTGTAACCATTGAGTTAGTCAGCGTCGATAATTCGATGAAGGTAATTCTGGATCTTTACTTGTCACTTGAGAAGTGTGACCTAACCATTACCTCTCTCGGTGTATACGTTGGACTAATACAGCTCTAGATAACTCTATTTTTCCTGGATCCTAATGTTCGTAATGAATCTAAAGTTAATTTTATACATGAAGGTTGTTGAAATTTTAAATAAATAGAAATACTATATTATATAGTGTACCATTTGGGAACTCTTTCGCTTGGATTTTGATTTAACCGGGGGGTCGACCTTTTCTTTACCCTTTTTGTTTGTTCTATCACACTCCTGATGAACAATATGTTTTTTATTTAGATATATTTAACAAAATTTTAATTAATTTGTATAAATATAATTTTAACGTAATGGTGATTTTTTCTTTGGAGATTTAGATTTTTTTGAGAAAGTATCCGACTTCTATCATTCTCATCACGTATAATAATACCCTTATTTTTTTTTGGAAAGAGAATTCTACCTATGAATTTATTATAATATCACTACTATAAAACACTTAAAATAAATAAACAATTTAGAAACAAAATAAATAAAATTTTGGTAACTAACTTGTTGATTATTTGGTTGAAAAGGTGACTTCTTATGAATATTACTTGTCTCTCCTTCATAAATTTTTTGCATGGTCTTCATTACTGTGTCCTGTGTATTTAATACATAATATAACTCAACAAATTAATACATTAAAATAAAAAAATTATCTTTCAAGAAGTATCTTAAAAAACATGTTAGAACCAACTAATTAAAAAAATCCAAAATAGTATGCATCAAGTATTAGATTTCTTAAAAATGAAAAGTTTTTGACCTTACACCCTTTCCCCTTAATCATTCGTGTTTCATATAATTTTTCTCTCTCTCTCTCTCTTCACCTTGTAAATTAATTAATTATCACTGCTCCCTTGCATCACCAGGTACACATTTATAATTCAGGGTTATAAGAGAATTTATTCTTTCTCAACAAATTATAAACTGAGGTCTACCATTATATGCTATCTGAGGTCACTGGTTGTTTGATGTTTAATTGAAATCTTAATTATACAAAGAGCCATGGTTATATTAAGTAGACTCTACAAATTTAGTTCGTCATTAGTCATTTTTATACTACATTCTTTCAGTTTGTTTGTGGTTTGGGCTCTGTGTTTATAGGTAAATGTTTAAAATAATGAGCTAAATAAAAAATCTATCCATATCAATATTATAAGCTTAGTGGAGATCGTTAGGAAGGCCAAGTGGCTGGTTGTCATTTCTCAGGTTCTGTTATTTAGGTAAAGTCAATCATAGATTAATTAGGGCCACTTGAAGGTAACACCTTGTTAATTCCATTTCCTTTACACCTATTCTCCTTTAATATGCAATTGTTAAAGTAATGTCATGATTCTAAACTTTTCTTACATCTGTGTATTATTTTGATGAAGTTATTCTACTATATAACATAGTACGTGATCTTGCTTTTCCACTATTGTTGAATGTTCATTAGTCATCTTTTTATAAGCTCCTTATTATGATTCTAAATTTATTTATATGTATTGAAGTATAATACTATGATTATCAGTAGCTAACAGAAATTATGATTATGCAAGTATAATTAACATGAAGTGATGGGATCAGGATTGTAATTAGTTTCTCAACTTGAGATACACTTTATATAAATAATCATATTCACAACCGAAGAAAAACCCAGAAATTATTTTAAAATTTGTCACAATCTGTATTGTAAATTTTTGAATAGAAGAAATGTTTATCTGATACAGCTTACTCAAATTAATAACTTGCTATCCAACAAGTGATAAAAGCACTGATTCAGATCAGCAACAAAAGCCACAATTTGTGTACAATTTTAAATTTAACAAAACACAGATTTTGATAGAGTTAATAAGAACGTGTATTACAAAGAAAAAAAGAGAGGTAAAAGGTGGTTACAGTTAAAAATTCAAATAGTTATTGAAGTGGTGGACATAGTGGTGGGTGAAAAAAAGTTAGTGATTAAATTTATTATCTTCACACCTGACATTTGGTAAATCTTGATTAGAAATAAAAATATAATTAGTAATTATAGAAACTAAAATATAGAAGTAGAGTAATGTTTGAGCAAGTGAGTGAATGTATAATCAATCGATTCACTATGTTACTAAAAATCAGCTGCCCTGTCTAGTTTACTAAAGAAAAATAGAAGGATAGCCATCAAAGTGTGTATAAGTTGGCCCTTAAAGTTACGAATGTTCTAAATTATTCCAAAAGATCGTTTACAACGGATTAAGGTAAATTTTTGTTTTATTTACAACGGATTATTTAAATTGCATCAAGAAATGCAAATTATTTTATGTTTTAGCATGTAGACGGTATTAATTGAATAATGTGATCTAACGATGGACCAACATCTAGCTCTGGACTTGTATTGTAGATACTTTGCGGTATATTATCTGAACTTTTGCAAGGGAAGTGCAACTTCTTCTGGACTACTCTCCCACATGGAAGAACCTTGGAATAAAGGTATTGTAGTGGAATATCTAGAGAAAGTTGTGATATACTGCTTGAATGTCAGCCAAAGCTTACTTAATGTTTTTCATAGAAATACTATTTTGTAAAAACGGTTGTCTTCTGGTAATTAATTTTAGGAAGATGTATTTTTTTAGTGATGAACTAATACAGTAAAATATTAGGTAATTTAAGCGTGTTTGTGTCGTAAATTAGATTTATTTATGATATTTAGTTTCAGGCTAAAATTAGTAGTCAGAAGGAAAGATTGTATTACTCAAATTTTCTTTTCATATATTACGTAGTAATTGTACTGTATGCCCATATTGTTATGCTTGATGATGTATAATAGGAATCAAATAGTTAATCTTGAGAGTTTGGTTGTGTTTACTATTTACTCCAATTTACTACTTATAGCCTTTGATTTGCCAACTTATAAATGTGTATTGTGTATATAAAACTCAGAGGGGTATATGGTGCAAAAAAAAATATAGGGCCCTATGGAGCAAACATTGAAAACATTTTTCTTATATTGCATGGGCAATAAACACAAATATGAAAAATATAACATTTATAGTAGGAAAAACCAAATCTAACATTTATTCACACTTCCAAACAGTATGAAAAGCCATTTTTGTAGTTCACCTAAAAAAAGAGACGAAAATTAAACCCTAACAATATTATAGTTAATATTCATTGTGTAAACAAGGTCCATTTTAAAGGTTTTTTCCATAGAGGCATTTGATAGAACACCTAGAAATCAACCACCATTAAACAATTTGAAGAGATCTCTCACCATTTGCCTTCATCTATACTCTTGTTGCTGATTATGAATAGAACGCCAATGACTGTTTCTCTATTACATCATATAAATTGGGAGTTTAATTGGACCTTCGATATAGCAGCTAAGTGTGTGAATATCATAAGTGTTGCGCCGGTTTAAAACCTCGTGAATGAACGTATCAAACCAATCATTATTGATAGGTTGAACAAAGTTGAAATTCAAGAAAGTTATACCCTTCCATACATTTTTCCATCTTTTTGAAAGAACACATGTTTGAACACCGTTTTGAATGTCTATGAATGAGAGTATGTGATGTAAGATTTCATTAGGTAAGTTTCTCATTCTGCTCATTCTTTTCATTCTGTTACTAATCTTCTTGTTCTAGTCTCTCTTCTTATCCATTACTCTTCCTCTACATTAATCATCAGTTATATAAGTCACAATATTATCAAAGTTATTATATTTCTAACTATAACCTAGTCGGAATTAACCATATATTTTTAACCAGATACAATCAATTCGGGTTAATTAATGCTAGAAACTTTAAATAAATTACATAATTATTGAAATAAAGCATAAGTAAAAAACAAGAAAACTACAAAAACAATTAATTATTTCGAGTAAAGCCATTAATGGAGTACCTCTTCTCAACGGCGTGGGTTAAAGAAGGAAGCGAGAGAGAAAGAAGGAGCTCTAAAACCTTCACGGGGCAACATTCTCGCTATCGTGAATTATATGAACTGTTGCTTTTATGGCATGGAAGAGGTTTTGGCGGTTTTTGTTTTTTTGGTCTAGTACTGTTTTGGAAGTTCAAGAGATGCTTAAATGGTAAACCAGGTCATATATGGTTAGAGCTCATGGTTGAATGGACAATTACTTTTCTTATTTAGACGGAAAAAATTTAATGCTATAGTTTGAATTCAACTTTTTAGAAGAAATGAAATAAAATAATAAATCTTCATGTTTGACCAAAAAAACAATAATAAAGATAAAAATTTACTTTTTTTGTTTGGATTAGATTTAATAAGATAGGTATTAAATACAATTTAGTTAACTATCACTTGTGGATCGCAATTTGCAACTGTAATTGAAAAACGTGGAGGAGATATAAACTTCCATAACTGGTTGAATTTTGTTTGTAAATATAAAATATAAAATAACGTGTGTAGGATTTCGTTTGTAAGGAGTTGAGATTTGATAGGAGTGGTAGTGGGAAGTTAAAAACAGATGTTAAGGAAATTAATAAAAATACGTGCATAGATCTTGACCATTTAAAGTGTCATATATTTTTGCTCTAGTTAAATCTTGACCGTTATTTGACTTAATATAGATGGTTAAAGAGAATGGAGAAATAAAATATAAAATAACGCATGTTGGAATTTTGTTTGTAAGGAGTTTGAGATTTGATAGGAGTGGTAGTGGGAAGTTAAAAAACAGATGTTAAGGAAATGAATAAAAATACGTGCATAGATCTTGACCATTTAAAGTGTCATATATTTTTGCTCTAGTTAAATCTTGACTGTTAATTGACTTTACCATATCATATAGAGTTTTCTACTCATGACAGTTTGCGAGTCTATTATATATTAAGGGGTATTTTTTTCTCAAAGTATTAGAGAAGTTAAGTAAAATATGTATATCAAACAAAATAGGAAAATTCTTCATATATTCAATAAACTGTAGGTCATTATTTTTTTAAGTGAAATGAAATTATAATTTCATATACATCAAATAAAAACAATTTAAAAGAATTTACTCTTAATTCCTACCAAGAAAATCTTACCAAGGTAAAATGAGATATTGAATTTTTTTCTGAAATGGCATAACCATCGATCTTTATCATTTTTTTTTTCCGTTGAAGATTGTATTTGCAACATGCCATTAAATTTTAATTAGTTTTGATGAACATGTGTGCAAAATATGAAAAAAAATATATGTTCGAATCTATCTTCTATTCAAATGTATTTATGTTTCTTTTCATTATATATTGATTTTGTGGACTCATAATTTAAAAAATTCAAAATTCAAAATTCGTATTGTATAAAAAAATCTCACCAAATTAAACCTGAAGAAGAAAAATCAACTACAAAAATATAATAATAAAACATATGAAAAATTGAGCATACTGTTTTTCATTCAATTTAATATTACTAATTAAAATCAGTCTATAAATGAGCAAGCTGGTTTTTTATGGGCACATTGAGAAGAAATGAGGAGGATCGAACAAATACCTTCTATATGGCGGGTTGCCGTGGAGGTGGCTTCGAGGAGGGTGACACCTTAAAGATAAAGGCGATAAGTTTAGGTTTCTAGATTTTGATCAAGAAGACCCAAAAAAATTCTGTTTAAAAAATATCATAACTTTTATTTTATTTTTTTCTAGGTCAATTGTGACAAACTGGATGAACAGTCAACTGTTGGGCTATCTTGACTGGTCCCATATAGTTAGAGTTCTATATAATTATAACATAAATAAGTGAAAGGAAAAATATTTTATTCAATATTATAATATTATTTTTAATCAATATTATAACAAAATATATCTCATGTATTTAATATATACATAATAAATATAATCTATATAATAATCTAGTGGTACGTGTTTTATTAAATTAAATTAAATTAAATATATATTGAATTAAATATTAAGTAAAAGTATTTCCTAAATAAAAACTAAATGTTAATATTTTCAGGTAATAAAACATAAACCATGTATCTTGAAATTGATTTTGCATTATTCATATCATTCTTGCCTACTAAAAATTTTATGCGAAATTAGCCCACTGCTCTAATATTTTATACAGGTAAATAAATATACATGAAGTGCAGTGCATCTTAATCAGTATCAATCTTAACTTTTCCATATGCACGATCCGAGTCTTGTTTACTTAGCAATTCAAAAATCGTAAAATAAATACACATATTGAATTATCATATTTTTTGAAATATTCCTCACCTTAGAAGGCTTTTCCGAAGATATTTCATGTCATTATATATCTATTTCACACTTCACCTTTATAAATCAAAAGTACAAAAAATATACATAATTTATATTATACTTAAATAACTAATCACTAATAACATGTAGGACACAAAATAAAAACTAAACGTATATTTAAAGAAGAGACGATGAAGATGGCAATTTATTTAGTATTTTGGATTTTACCTAATTAATTTTTAGATAATCTCTTATCTAATATTGATTTTTTTTACTACCTTTTAATAACTTAATCAACAAATATTAGGATTATTATAATATTAGATCGATATGTATTGTGAAATACTATGATTCACTTATGATTATGCAATTTTTGTAATACACCTTACAATTCGTATGGTGTGACAACTAACACAAAATGTTGTGCCAATCTGGTGAAACACTCAAGGTTAATCAAATAGTATTTGAGACCATCTAGAAACAAGTAACTATAATTTACTTAATTTTATTATAAACATACTTGATACGTCATGTCCTATTGATTCTAACTTCAAAAACCTTCCTTACGAATATTGAAATACTGCTTATTTGTAAAAGATTTATGCTTCTTGTTAAAAACATACACCACCTTTTGCAATATTTTATGTTTCTTCAGGGCCGCATATTTCTCAATCTTTTCTTTAGTAGCTTTTGTCTTAGACGTTTTTTCCGAGCGCTTATTTCTAGTACTTTAGCTAACCCATATGAAAATACATGTTTTTTTATATTTTAAACCATAAAAGTTTAAGATTAAGATAAAACATGTAGAAATGTTAACATACCTCATCTTCATTAGATATTAACTTCTTAAAGGTATCTAGAGAATTTATTGAAAGACCCATATCTTCCTCCAATAGTCTTCGGACCAGAGGACGTGTTATTTTCGTACAAAATTATGCTAGCGGATTATAATAAATAAAATAAAAACAAAGAATCTTAAGACTCTTATAAGATATAGAGATATATACTCATAATTTTCTTCAATATGTGAAGCTCTTTTCTAAATTACCTTTTTTATTTTGCTCTCACTTATCTTTGTGTTTTGAGCATTTAGTAATGGAAGTGATAAAATATTTATTACAGAATCAAAGAAAAATACACGAAGAAAATTAGGATTTAATAATATACTACTAAAAAATGTGTCTTTTCAAAGACTCAAATAGATAAGGAAAAACTGAACTTTTCGAAATAAATCGGTAAAATACCAAAAATTACTATTTATGGTATGACAAAAAGACTAAAAGGGCCATATATGTTTTGAACTAGGATAATATATAAACTAAGAGATGGAGAAATATGGAGAGAGTTTTCTTATTTTTTTCTTCAAGTGTGTAAAATACAAAGTAATGAGGGTCATATATTTATAGGAGATATATGACTCTTCATTTCATACAATAAGTTATACACATTAAGAAGGGATGAGAAAAGACTAGAATATCAAAGGACATCCACTTATAATAAAACATATTATTTACAATACCCCCTTCCCCTTCGATGTCCATTCCTTATGAAATATGTCTCATTAAAACCTTGCCAAGAAAAACCCTGTGGGATAAAAACTTGGTCGAAGGAAAAAGAGTACATATGCATAGGTTATCTTCAAATATTGCCTCGTTAAAACCTTGCCAAGAAAAACCCAGTGGGATAAAAATTTGGTTGAAGGAAAAAGAGTGTAGTGTCTTGTTCATACTCCCCCTGATGCTGGAAAGAGATCTCTGAGCCATCACATTCCAATATTGTGGACCAATTTTCTAAAAGTTGTGGTTGGCAATGATTTCGTAAATTAATCTGCAAGATTGTTACATGATTGAATCTGTCGCATGTAAATATCCCCATTCTTCTGTAGCTCGTGTATGTAGAAAACTTTGGTGAAATATGTTTCGTTCAGTCTCCTTTGATGTATCCATTTTGAATTTGTGTGATACATGCAACATTATCCTCATACAGTATTGTTTGTATATTCCTTGTTGAGGATAAATCACACGTTTCTCGGATATGTTGAACTAGGGATCTTAACCATATACATTCTTGACTTGCTTCATTTAGTGCCAATATTTAAGAGTGATTAGATGAAGTGGCAACTAAAGTTTTCTTCACGGATCTTCATGATACCGCATCACCACCACAAGTAAACACGTAACCAATTTGAGATCTACCTTTGTGAGGGTCATTCCAATAAGTTAACTAGAAATGCTATGTCAGGCCTTGTACAATTTGTGAGGTACATTAATCCTCCAATGACAATAATATATGGTACTTTCGGACCTTGTTCAATTTGTGAGGTACATTAATGCTCCAATGACACAGAGATATGGTACTTCCATACCTAGTAATTCTTAATTTTCCACTCGCTAACGAGAATGATATTTTTTTGTACTTAGTGATTGTGGAACCATGTGGTTACTAAACGACTGATATTTTTCCATATAAACTCATTTTGATACGTTATGACTTTATAAGTCCACTTAAATAAATATTTTGTACCACTCCCCCTTGGATATTCACTAAAGGATATGTCCTATTAAATTTGCTGAATTCTCATTTGATCATATTCGTTCCATGACAATAAACAGTGGATTAATATAGGGAAGAGTATATTGTTTATTTATGATAGTAGATATTTGGCATGCCTCGTTAAAACCTTACTAGGAAAAACCCTTTGTGGGAAAAAACCTTAGTGAAGGAAAAAGAGTACAACGCACAAATATTGTCTCCCCCTCATTGTGCCACACATTATTACAAAAAATATTATTAGAACCACATAATATACTTTCGATCCTACCATTTACCGTAAGTACACACTATAACTTTAATTGATGAATCTGCTGGATTCTTGCCTGAACAAATTCGTTAAATACATTCTCGAATTTACTGTAGAATTCCTTTGGTGAAATATATTTCAATATCTCACAAACTGATCATCAATTTTTGTTTGATGATAATAGTATATACATGAGTTCTGAGGAGTTCATTAATCATTCTCTATTTCTGAAATCTCCAGGATGAGAGAACATTATCATAAAGGTTTATCATACTTGTGAAGAAGTAATCCATACTAACTGCTTCTTATTATATGACTAAAAATCTTTTCTCATGTGCTTCATGCACTTTATGTTCCCTAGGAACCTTTTATACTCCAGACATTTCTCATTCTCTAAGAATCTAATATTATCATATGCTCTAAGTGCTTCGGGCACCTATCATGCTTCATGTGTTGTTCAAGAACATTAATATCAATTCAGTAATCATGTCCTTTATCTTGGATGTTTCCTTATCATTGTAAACTCTTTTAATAGTTTCCAAAAAGATAGAACCTTAACGTTATTGTATCCACTTATTGAGGACGTTTCCCCATAATTATCTATAGGTTTTTGTACGAACCTTTGTGATACAATTCGGGTCATAGAATTAAAATTGTGTATGGCCATTTATTTATTTGTCAAAAAATTTCACCACTTTGTGATTTAGGATCCTCTTTATTAATTTGCAGCCATAGTGAAAAATATATCAATCTCATAAACCTTCTCACGGTTTTATATATTTTCACTAGATAAATAATTTTTATGGTTTTTCTATATTCAGGTACAGTACCTTGGTCTCTTCGGGGACTATTACTTCTTTTTTAAGAGTAATGTATGTGCCAACATTAGCTAGCTCAGTAATTTTCTATTGTATTACCAGATGTGCACATCCCACGGTTTTTTACAATCATATACTCATGAATTTTTCTTATTCGGGGAATGGTATATTTTAAATCAACGGGTCAATCATGATTCATGCGTTTATAATATGCATTACATGTCTACCACGCTGCATGCGTTGGTTAGATGCATTACAAGTTTACCACCTTCATGCGTTGGTTAGTATTATTTTATGCTCACCACGCTTCAAGCGTTGGTTAAATGCTTTTGCTGATATTTTTTTATATGACCTTCTAGGACAATCATCTATACTGGAGCGTTAATAGTATATTTATGGGATCTTACAATATTCTATTTGTCATGTAAATGCATTTTCTATACTTGCAACACTTCGCAAATGACTCCTCTCTTGAACTTCAAGTTCCGATTCAATACGTGTTTTAAACTATATCATCAAAATAACACTCTACGAAACGTGTTTCTAAAGACATCACCTATCATGTGTTCAAGATATATAAATATAATAGAGAATTAAAATAAACATAAATATCAACTGCCCGTTGAGATAATCTAATAGTAAAATTTACTATAGAACATTAAACATATGGTAATCACTTGGTAAACGAAACTTCTGGTTCTTTTAAATGTAGTCCAAGTGAATTATCTATTATTCAATAATTCATTAACTTTCCCGGGTGATCAAGTCGATCATGTCTTAATACGAACTTATTTGGATTGTAATATCTTTGTTTTTGCACAATGTGCATTTAAACGACTTGGATCTGTATATAATACAACCCCGAAGAAATAACATGAAACTTTTCTAATACATACATTTGGTATGACTTTCAGATTATAAATCAAAGATATATATTGTTACTGATACTTATGGTTTATACAAAATACTCATTTCCCCGAATATCCTTATCTTTAGTAAAATTATCCAAGATTTACTTAAAAACATAAACTGTCGATTTATATTATTTTTGTACCACAAGGTAACATAACTTCTGGACATCCAAAACTTTCAATTAGATCGACCAAATAGTTTAACATACGACATGTATGCGATCAATATATAGTTCCACTATAGTATCTATCGTTAAATCTTGTGATGACTTATTTTCGTGATCTTTCCCTTTTGTGAAATTTCTTATTATTCCACTTTTGGTGGTAAGAATTTTATTTTTTACAGTATTCATACTACTAATGAATTAAAGGTTGATTGATTAATAACCTCAATCTCGACTAAAGTATGGATCATCGTGATGTCAATTCCAAACAAATTGGAAGATGTTGTATTTTCTCTAGGAAACACAATTTCATTCACTTCAGGGAATAATTTTAGTCAAGAAATATTATATTTAATTCACTCAAGTTTTTTCACCATCAAATCTAATTTTATAGATATTAAAAAAGTTGTTATATTCACTTCGGGGGATATAACTCTATTCACTTTACGAAATGAAACTTAACTAGTGGATGCAAATCGTGATATTAAATCAACAATCTATTATTTTTCTCGCTTACAAGAGAATATAATTTTAATCCATAATACTAGGAAAACCCTCTACACACGATATTATTACTTCAGGAATATAATCGTGGCTTAGAAAGTTTGAGACGAAATTCTCCAGCACGTATTCATCCATAATACTTTATCCATTTTGATAACTATAACATAAAATTTTGATGGATAAGCAAATGCAAAGAACGTATTTTATGAAATATGTAGATATTACAGGGGGACCACTAGTTATACATGTCATCAAGAAAAATATACACGGCTCTGATACATATATATAATTAAATAGTACAAATTAGTCTCATAGTTACCTATGAATATATATTCATTTAATTATTGCCAGTCCCATTTTCGATTTGGTTTTTAAGATTTTCACTTCGTCATCAAATAAGTCAATGATATCTTTTTCTTTGATTCCATTTCTACTCAACAGAGATAAACCATATATTTTGACGTACGTCTAGTTTGTAACCCTATCTAGCTCCACTACACCAATAACATTCAGTGTTATTATTTTGTAACAATTTTTTAGTGTCTTTAGCAATATCTTTCCACTTTTAGTGGATATGATTATATTTTTTAGTAGTATTCAGACTACTATGAGACCATAAATTATTCTTTCCACAAAGTTTGCCTCTTATAATGTCCAGGTCACCAGAATTTAAATTCTAAACATATGAGAAATATTTCATAATCTTCAAGAAATATTGTTTCATTTCTAGTCACGATTTTTATATAAATTAAAAACCATTTATTCACTTCAGGGAATAAAATTTAGTTAAAATAATATAAATTATGAGATTACAATACCAAATCGAGTTATAAAAGATTATCAATATATAATCTAATAATTACAAATGAATTAAATTCAACTTGATTATTCTATTTGAAAAATTCACCAATGTAACTCCTGTTTTTCATGGTAAAATTAATTTTCGGTCTCTTCTCTTATATATTTGAAAAGTTGCATTTTCTTCCATAAATGGATTATCTTCGCGAAATACATATTTACTTCCGGAAATGGTTGTAGATATGCAATACAATGTTTAAGCCACTTGCTTATTTCCAACACCCAGTCAATTTCGATAAATATAAAAACAGGTTGCATTTACTTCAGGTTATGCAATTTTATTCGCTTCGGGGAACAAAAATAATACAGTAGAACGTGAATCTTAACTTTAATTAAGAATTCATCTTTTTTTTGGTAAAATATGTTGTTCGATTTCGATTTGAGACATGTTGGAATCTCAGAAGTATCGAAAATAATTAATTTATACTTCGGGCATAAATATATGTACATATATATATATACATTTAGATAATATATTATCATAGCTCGATTGATAAAATATGTTTTTCTATTTTGACTTGGTACAAGTTCGAATCTCACAAGTATCGGAAACAATTAATTTATGCTTCAGGCATATATATATATCAATATATTAGATTAAAAATCACATATTCGGGACAAGTTCGAATCTCCCAAGTCTCGAAAACAATTAATATATACTTCAGGCATAACTATATATTGATATATAAAAATATTGGATTAAGAATCATATTATAGCTCAATCGGAAAATTATGCTAATCTCTTTAAATATGACATAGGTTCGAATCTTGCAAGTTCCAAATATAATTAATATTATGCTTCATGAATTTTTTTTTCTAGGCTTCGGGCCTTTCTAGCGTTAGATTTTGAAAAAAAATTATGCTTCCGGCATATATTTTGTTTTCTAGGCTTCGGGCCTATAATATTAAATTTAGGCTTCAATCATATAAGATTTTTTTTATGCCGAGCATTGTAGGCTTAAAACCTAGAAATAAATCTCATTTTACTTTCAAGTCATTCAAAATTATATTTACATATAGGCTTCAGGCCTTTATTTCTATTTTAAAGTGATTGACCATTTTATTAGCTTGAATAGTATAATATTATTGTATAAGGATGTAATGAAAGCCCTTATAATATTATCGGTTGCAATAGAAAGTATATATACACACACATATATATATATATATATATATATATATATATATATATATATATATATATATATATATATATATATATAGCACTACATATATAAAATATAGTAATATAAATCATACCTGAAAATATTTCTCCTTAATTCGATCGGTAGAGACTCGTGATGATAACGTGTTATAAACTAGGAATATATATAAACTAAAAGATGGAGAAATATGGAGAGAGTTTTCTTATTCTTTCTTCAAGCGTGTAAAATACAAATGAATCACTCCTAGAAATCGCCTATTTACCGACGAGAGATCACCGGCGATTTACGGGTCGTCGGCGATCGTGTAAGATTACCGACGACAAGTTTGTCGCTAATATTTGCCGACAAAACGTCGTCGATAATAGTATCGACTTCGTCGTTAATCAATTGTTTTGCTTTTTTATTTTTTTTAAACGTGAATTTGCCGTCGCTAAAGTAGACGACGACGTTTTTCACCGTTAATTAGCGACGATTTTTTAAAATTACCGGCGAATTTACGTGTCGTCGGTAATTAATAATGTATTTTTTAAAGGCAGCAGGTTTTTTATCTCATAAAACACCCACACGCACCCTAAAACACCTCCGAATTTCTCCCAAAAAATCCCAGAATTTTTTTCCCCCCTAATTGATTCTCCAATTTGTCTTGCACCATTCCCGGGTCCATAATCAAGGTGGGGCATTATCAATATTTTTCATCACAAAATTTAAGGTAAATTCATGAAAATCCATGGTTTTAAAATTTAATTTTTATTTTCGAATTGTGTTTAATTGTTGATATATGATGTTATTAGGTGTATTAGTACATTGTCTAGGTGGGTTGTGGTCATCAATCCTCTTCTTAACCATCCAATTCAAGGTATTTAAAAAGAAATTTCATGCTTTTTAATTTTTTTTAATTGATATATGTTAGTTGCTATAATTAGACATGATTAGGTTGATGAATTAGATGTGATTTGGTTTACTTTTTTAGTATTATGTTGTGTAGTATGCATGTTTGGTTGTATTTAATTTTTTGTGTTCATATATTTTTATTTGTTTTATTAATTATATGAAATTTATTATCTGTATATTGTGTTGTAATTTTATTTATTCAATGGTTTGTAATTTTATTCATTCAATGGTTTGTAATAATTATTCATTCAATGGTTTGTAATTTTTATTATGTCATTTACTGTGTTGTAATTTTTATTCTTCTTTTTAATTGAGTTGTAATAATTATATATTTTATTTGTCTAGTTGTATAAAATTGTTGCCAAGAGATGAATCCGGATTTGGATAAGAGTTGGATCGATACAACTAATTACTATACGAAAGAATATGTATCTGGGTTCTTCGTTTTATCGAATATGCAGAGAAAAATGAAGATTGTACCACTGGTTTCATGTCTTGTCCGTGTACGAAGTGTAATAATTACTCTCGAAAACCCATCGACGAAGTTAGGGCCCACCTTTTTAAACACGGTTTCAACAAAACATATCTTGTTTGGACAAAGCACGGCGAGAACGAGGTGGTAATTCCCGAGACAATTCAAGTACCAAACATAGATAGCGAAATGCATCGTGTTTATGAGGATGTGAGACAAAGTTACTATGTTGGTGGTCATCCGGGAGATATTGAAATGAGAGATGCACATCTTCCTAGTCAAAACAGTTTTGATTCATTGTTCGAAGAATTGGAGACAGAATTATATCCTGGTTGTACAGCGATGAGTTCATTGAATTTCATTGCCAAGTTTATACACGTAAAAGTAAAGAACAAGTGGAGTAACACATCATTCTCCGAGCGGTTAGAGTTGGTTAGTTGTGTTTTACCGAAAGCTCACAACTTGCCCGATTCTTACGAAGCATGCAACAAGAAACTTAAAAGTTTGGGTATGGGGTATGTTACTATCGATGTTTGTTTGAATGATTGTGCAATTTTTTACAAGGAGAATGAAAAACTTGACAATTGTCCAGTATGTGGTGAATCAAGATATGACCCGAAGAAGGGTAACAAAGTACCGCATAAGAAGCTACGTTACTTTCCGATTGCTCCGAGATTGCAGCGACTATACGCATCGAAACACACCGCTGAAGAAATGATTTGGCACCATACCGGAAAAAGTTCCAATCCAGATGTGTTGCGTCATCCGGTTGATGGTGATAGTTGGAAGAGATTTGCAGCGCTACATCCTGAGTTCGCCAGTGAACCTCGGAATGTATATTTGGGCCTGGGGCTCGATGGGTTTTGTCCGTTCTCCATGCAGAACAACTACTACAGTATGTGGCCTATCATATTGACCGTCTACAACTTGCCACCGTGGACATGCATGAAGGAGACCACATTTCAGCTTTGTTTGTTGATTCCGGGCCCCGCTCACCCGGAAAGGACATGGATGTCTTTCTTCGCCCTATTATAGACGAGTTGGACATGTTGTGGAGAACAGGTATCCATACGTATGACGCCCACACGAAGAAAATGTTTTTAATGAAGGTTTGTGTGTTGTCCACGACCAATGATTACCCCGCTCGGTCATACGCTTCAGGATGGTCGGGTCAAGGTTACATGGCTTGCCCAGAATGCATGGATTCCACTCCTTCATTGAAGGTGAGGAAAGGGGTTGTTTAATTTAATCATAGACGTTGGTTACCTATCAAACATAATCTCAGAGATGATACGGTTTCGTACAAGGAAGCCGATAAACGTGCCCCACCGAGGAAACATAGTCCTGCTAGTATTCAGACACAGCTAGATGGGCTTCCGATTGTGTTTCCCGGTAAACACAAGGATTTCGGGGGCAAGGTGACAAAAAAAAACAGGTCCTCGTGAGTCAAACTGGAAAAAAAAAGAGTATTTTTTATCGTTTACCGTATTGGTCAGAAAATTTGTTAAAGCATAACATCGATGCAATGCATTACGAGAAGAATGTGTGCGACAGTTTGCTTGGTACGGTTATAGGAGTTGATGGTAAAATAAACAAAGATAACGTGAAGGCGCGAATGGATCTTGAGGATTTGGGAATTAGAAAGGAGTTGTGGATCTCATCCGTAGAAGGTAAGACGGTACTAAAGCGAGGAAAGTATACGTTATCAGCGGAGAAGAGGAAGATTTTTCTTGAGTGTTTACGGGCACAAAGGTTTCCAGATGGTTTCGTGTCTAGTTTGAGGAATAATGTTCACATTGATACGGGAAAGATTATTGGAATGAAATCGCATGATTGTCCTCTTATGATGCAGTATCTCTTTGTTTGTTGTCTTCCCGGTCTTTTAGAGGATAAGCCGATTAGCGATGCGGTAATTGGGTTAGCGAACGTGTTTAGAGTTGTTTGTAGCAATAATTTGAGTAGGAAACAGTTGTTAATCGGTAAGGCAAAAGTGGCTGAAGTAATGTGCAAACTAGAAACTATCCTGCCTCCTGCATTTTTTGACATAATGATCCACCTGCTGATACACTTGTACGATGAAGCATTGCTAGGGGGCCCGGTTCAAATGCGGTGGATGTACCCATTTGAAAGGTATTTAAACAAGTTGAAAGAGTATATTCGTAACCCAGCTAGACCAGAGGGTTCAATAGCCGAGGGTTACGTGGAGGAAGAGAGGTTGAATTTCATATCCAGGTACCTTAGTGAAGAAAAAACAAAGTTCAACGTTGTTATTTATATTTATATATTTATATTTATATATTTATATTTATATTTATATTTATATCCAGGTACCTTAGTGAAGAAAAAACAAAGTTCAACGATCCAGGCAGATACAACGAACCACCACCAGTGCATAGAGAGTTATCCGTTTTCAAGTCCCAGTGTACTCCAGTTGGCAAGAAAGTATCTGGTGCTTTAGCGTATAAAGATAAGGAACACGTAATTTATTATATTTTGAATAACTGCGACAAAATCGAGACATTTAGGACGTAAGTAACATTGTTATTTATATTTATATATTTATATATTTATATTTATATTTATATATTTATATTTATATTTATATATTTATATATTTATATTTATATACTTATATATTTATATTTATATATTTAAATATTTATATTTATATATTTTTAATGATTAATTTATATACTAATTCAATTATAGTGAACACAGATCGACACTTTCGGGAACGATTGACGAAATAGATTATATGCACCGTCAAATGTTTAAGGACTGGTTTTTGGATAAGGTATGTGACCTTGGTTTAAATATTATTCTATTTATTTTTACTGAATCTCATGTTTTTTTTTATGACAGGTCCATGGAATGGAATCCCGTGGTGATGCGTTAGCTACCCATGAGATGGTGTCATTGGCAAACATGCCTTATGGTGCGGTGCATATGTACGACTCATGTGTTGTGAACGGTGTAAAGTGGATAACAAAGAGTAAAGGAGAAAAAAGAGTGACGCAAGATTACGGTGTATGTGTCATGTACGATGGGTCACCATATTACGGCGAATTATTGAAGATCTTGGAGCTAACGTACGTTGGAGGGTGCTCGGTTGTTATATTTGTTTGCAAGTGGTACAAGAAGAGTGAATCAAGGACAGAACACGGGGTAACCTTTATCAACACAACAAGCATTGATTGGCCAAAGGAACCATACATTCTAGCATCGCAATTAAAGAAAGTGTTTTATATTGACGAGATTCGTGCAAAGAAAACATCGAAATAATGGAAGGCCGTTTGGGAAATAAACGATCGTCATGGATGGAGTCCCGAGTTATGGGGTTCGGAATCATTACATACCGACAGCGAGAGAATCACAATACCTTTGGTTAACCCTGTTACTGATTCCGTTCCGATGAAATTGGCAACTACAGAGGAGTTCGAGATTGACCCATCTCATTTTCGTATTCAATTGCCTTTTGAAATTATTACTGATGAGAACGAGGAATTGGAGGATGACACGTGGGAAGAATATGGAGACGAAGAACCTACTGAGCTTGATAGTGATGGTGAGCCTATAGTTGACAGTGGAGATGAAACTGACTAGTTGAAAACTTTATTTGTCTTTTTTTTTTATTACACATATTTGTGATTTTTTGTATTTGAATTTGAATTAAAGCTTGACTCATGTTTGACTCCTATAGTTGACCAAACACACCAAACACTAACATTTGACTCGTATACTTGACCAAACATACCAAACACTATCATTTGACTCATGTTTGACTCCTATAGTTGACCAAACACACCAAACACTAACATTTGACTCGTATACTTGACCAAACATACCAAACACTATCATTTGATTCATGTTTGACTCCTATAGTTCACCAAACACACCAAACACTAACATTTGACTCGTATACTTGACCAAACATACCAAACACTATCATTTGATTCATGTTTGACTCCTATAGTTGACCAAACACACCAAACACTAACACTTGACTCCTATAGTTGACCAAACACACCAAACACTAACACTTGACTCCTATAGTTGACCAAACACACCAAACACTAACATTTGACTCGTATACTTGACCAAACATACCAAACACTATCATTTGACTCATGTTTGACTCCTATAGTTGACCAAACACACCAAACACTAACACTTGACTCCTATAGTTGACCAAACACACCAAACACTATCATTAGACTCATGTTTGACTCCTATAGTTGACCAAACACACCAAACACTAACCTTTGACTCGTATACTTGACCAAACACACCAAACACTATCATTTGACTCATGTTTGACTCCTATAGTTGACCAAACACACCAAACACTAACATTTGACTCGTATACTTGACCAAACATACCAAACACTATCATTTGATTCATGTTTGACTCCTATAGTTGACCAAACACACCAAACACTAACACTTGACTCCTATAGTTTACCAAACACACCAAACATTAACACTTGACTCCTATAGTTGACCAAACACACCAAACACTAACATTTGACTCGTATACTTGACCAAACATACCAAACACTATCATTTGACTCATGTTTGACTCCTATAGTTGACCAAACACACCAAACACTATCATTTGACTCGTATAGTTGACTAAACATACCAAACACTAACACTTGACTCGTATATATAGTTGACCAAACACACCAATGAATAAGATTGAAGAAAAATTTCATGGAAAAAAAAGAAATATATAATAGGAGAATCATAGAAACCACATATAAGAAAATGAAAAAAAAAATTAGCGACGACATGCAAGCATATTAACGACGACACTCAAGCTCCTTTTTGTCGGTAATGTGTCCCAAAATTTTCATTGGTCAACATGGGCAGTCAAGTTTCCCGCCCATGAAAATTACCGACGATTTCTTTTGAATAGCGACGACCTTGTCGTCGGTAATCAAGGACACGCTAGCGTCGTGTGTACGAAGTGGGCCACGTGGCTTCAATTAACGACGAATAACTAGAGATTACCGACGACGGTGCGTGTCGTCGGTAATTTCTTTTCCTATATGACCTAATCGAGCTCATTTCTTACTCAACCTCCACAAAAATTACTCCCAAAAACGTCATTTCCTCCCATTCCAAGCTATTCCGAGGCAATACAACAACAAATCCAACAACAAGGTAAGCTTAATCCTTCCATAAACACCATTCAATTTCTAGTTTTTAACTTTTAATTTCAATTTCTAATATCTTTTTTGTTTGTTTTGTTTTTTGTTTTTTGTTTCCTTGTTTCCTTGTTTCTGGCATGGATTCATGGATGAAAACTACACATTATCCACGTAACATGTAACAATTTTCGATTTTTTTTTGCTTTTTTTTATTTTTTTTTTGGATTGAATTTTTTTGTGATTGTAACGATGTTTATAGCTTATTCCGAATTTTGATGATGTTATTTTAGGTTGTTTAGTATATTTTTGGAATTAAAAACATAACAGAATGATGAATTTTATGATTTTTTTTAGAAAACTAGGGTTTTGATAGGATTTTTGCATTTTTTGATATGTATGATATGTTTTAGATATGATTTTCAGAGATTAAAGGACTTGTTATGTGATATAGGGGCCTTTTTGCAATATATTAAAATTGTAGGATTAATTGAAAAATGGACCAAAATGTAAAATTGAAAAATATAGGGACTTTTTTGCAATATATTAAAATTGTAGGATTAATTAAAAAATGGACCAAAATGCAAAAATATAAAAATATAGGGACTTTTTTGCAATATAGTGAAAATTGTAGGAATAAATGAAAAATGGACCAAATTGCAAAATTAAAAAATATAGGAACCTTTTTGCAATATATTAAAAAATGTAGGAATAATTGAAAAAATGGACCACAATGCAAATTAAAAAATATAGGGACCTTTTTGCAATATATTAAAAAATATAGGGACTTATTTGTAATTAAATAAAATATGGGGACTAATAAGTAATATTTAAAATTGTAGATGGCTGATGTGATTGGACGTGGTCACGATGGTGATGGATTCGGAAGCGATCCCCCGAGGGGTCCTAATCGTGGACTCCAAGACTGCGACCAACCTTCAGGTAAAAATAATTAATAAAATTCAATTTCATAAATTTTATTTTTTTCGAATAAATAATTAAAAAATTTACTCAATTTAACAGGAAATCCGAAGAGAAGACTTCGGAAACCCCGAAGCACCACCTCTAAACGAACCACCCAAGAGACGCTGAAAAGAGTTGGGTGGCCCATACCGATCGAATTCTCCGTCATCGACAAGACATGGAATATAGTGGGCCCACACTATAAACACGTGGGTCAGGTGATCGGGCACGTGGTTCGAGAGTTTGTACCCCCCATGTACAAACAATGGATTGAGGTGCCCGAAGGTCGGATAGGGGGTATTTACAGACGTCTTCAAGAATTTTTTGACATGGAGGGGTGGAGGAGAAGAGATGACTGGGAGGACATTTCGGATAAGCTGAACAGTATGTCCTCGGCCTGCTATCGGAGATGGAAATCCGACTTGAAGTCGGACTACTACAACAACGGTCTCGCTCCCCCGGATGTTAAACCCGAGTATTTGGGCTATTGCTAAGAAGAATTGGGATGATGAGAATGCTAAGGTAACAAAAAAAATTTATTTATTACATTTATTTTTCGTTATTTATTAGATTTATATCACTTTTGTTTATTATTTGTAGGCCCAGGCGGAGATTAATCGGAAAAACCGGGAGCAACAGACTAGTTCGAGAAGGGCGGGGTCTCGGAACCTATCCCAGACTAGGGAGGTTATTATGGAGGTATAATTACATTTAATAAAAATATAATTTAGTATTTTAATAATTTATTTATTTTTAGTTATTTAATATTTGGTATTGAAAATTGTATAGGGGACGCTTAAGACTGTGACGAAGGAGCCGATGATTTTCACGGACGAAGAGACCCAAGAGGAGATGGAGCTTCCTCCTTTGAGTGGCTACTTTGATCACCTTTCATACGATTCGGCTACTGACAGCTATTGGGACGAGCGATTAGAGAAAGCTAGTGTAAGTTTTTTTTTTCGTTACTTAAATTTTTTATTTTTAACTTTACTTTGATATTAATCTAATTTATTTTTAAATTAAATCTAATTACAGGCTGTTTTACGAGGGAAGAGTTAGAAGAAGGTTGTGGAGACTGCAGCCGAGGGCACCGAGATTACTACGGAGGAGCAGATGGATGCGATTTTAGAGACCATTATGGAGGTCATGGCCCCACCGAAGTCAAGACATTGGGTGCCTACCATTGGACCGGTCAGGGAGAGAGCACAGACTCCTTCAAAGGCCGATGCTGCGAGCGAGGAGCTACTGAAGGCGATGTTCGCAGGCATGAACGAGCTTCGAGTAAAACAAGGTCTTGATCCTATACCAGATCCATCCTCCACATCGATCAGGCCCACTGCTTCTTCGAGCCAGTCGAGTCAGCATCCGAGCTTAATGGACACGCTCTTCGAGACGTTAAATGGTATGAGGATAGCTCAAAGACTAGCCCCGGTCGCCACCCCCAGCCCCCCCCAGAAGGAGTCCCGAGGAATGAGAAGATGAAGATGATGATGATGATGCTTAGTTTGAGTTGGTTTTTATTTACGTTTTATTTGGTTTGTAAGAATTTGACTTTTGATTGGGTTTTTTTTAGACTTTTGTTTGGTGTGTTTGAATTATGTTGACTACATTTGACTTTATGTAAGACTTTTTTACGGTTTTAGTTATGATTCAGTTTTTTCTATTAATTATTGAATTTTTATTTCATATGTATCAATTTTATTCGTAATATATTTATAATAAAATTTAAAAAAATCAAAAATCAAATAAAAAAAATTGAATTTTAAAATTTAAAAAAAAATAAATTGCCGACGACATTAAAGTATTGGCGACGGCATTCATCATTTGAATGTCGTCGTTAATACCTATACAAAATAATTATTTAATCCAGATTTAATGAAAAAAAAGTTAAAAAATTAACAAAATAGCGACAACTCGTCGTCGCTAATTGTTGTCGGCAAAATGAATTTAAAAAAAAAGAATAATGAACTTCAATTATCGGCCACGAAAAAAAAAAGAAAAACTAATCAACGTATTACCGGCGAACGTGTCGTCGGTAATCTCATCAATCAACGACGAACACGGCTTCATTCGCCGGTAATGCTTGATTTACCGACCAATTTCTAGGAACGACGTGCAAGTCGTCGCTAATCACGTTTAGCGACGAATTTACGGGGTTTACCGATGGCACGTGTCGTCGGTAAACAAGCGAATTCCAGTAGTGAATGAAGGTCATATATTTATAGGAGATATATGACCCTTCATTTCATACAATAAGTTATACATATTAAGAAAAGATAGGAAAAGACTAGAATGTCAAAGGACATCCACTAATAATAATAAAACATATTATTTACAATAATATACTTCATTAATTTTTTTATTCATGACAATTTGCTCTTCGGTTATATATTATATTATTTTCTACTCATGACATTCTGCTATTCTATTACATATGACAGGGGTATTTTTTCCTCAAAGAATTAGAGAAGTTAAATAAAATATGTATATAAAAATAAATAGGAAAGTTCTTCATATATTCATAAATTGTAGGTCATTAATTTATTAAAGTGGAATAAATTATAAATTCATATTCATCAAATACAAAAACAAATTTAAAAGAATTTAGTCTTAATTCCTAACAAGAAAATCTTACCAAGTGAGAATGAGATTTTGATTTTTTACTGAAATGGCATGACGATCTTTATCTTTTTTTTCAGTTGAAGATTTTTTTTTGCAACATGACATTAAATTTTAATTAGTGTAGATGATCATGTATGCAGAATATGAAAAAAATATTAGTTAATCTATCTTCTACATTCAAATGTATTTATGTTTCTTTTCAATATATATTGATTTTGTGGACTCAATAATTTAAATCATCCTAAATTCAAAATTCGTATTGTATAAAAAAATCTTACCAAATTAAATCTAAAGAAGAAAAATCAACTACAATAATATAATAATAAAACTGAAGAGAAATTGAGCTTACTGTTTTTTATTCTATTAAATATTACTAATTAAAACAAGACTATAATTGAGCAAGATGGTTTCTTGTGGGCACAGTGAGAAGAAATGCAGAGGATTGAACAAATACCTTCTATATGGCAGGCTGCCGTGGAGGTGGCTTCCAGGAGGGTGACACCTTAAAGATGACGGAGATAAGTTTAGGGTTTTAGGTTTTGAACAAGAAAACCCAAAAAAATTCTGTATAAAAAATATCATAACTTTTATTTTATATTTTTTTTCTCCGTCAATTGTGACAAACTGGATGGGCCAGCCAACTGTTGGGCTATTTCGGCTCGTCCCATATAGTTAGAGTTCTATATATAATTATAACATAAATAAATTAAAGGAAAAATATTTTATTCAATATTTAAATATTATTTTTAATCAATGTTATAACAACATATATATCATGTATTTAATCTATATAGAATAAATATAATCTATATAATAATCTAATGGTACGTGACTTACTAAAATAAATTATATATATATTGAATTAAATATTAAGTAGAAGTATTACCTAAATAAAAACCTAAATGTTAATATTTTTAGGTAATAAAACACAAAACATAAACCATGTATCTTGAAATTGATTTTGCATTATTCATATCGTTGTTGCCTACTAAAAATTATATACGAAATTAGCCCACTGCTCTAATATTTAGGCATCATGCAAGTTATTCTTAGTGAAAATACTTATACAGGTAAATAAATATACATGAAGTGCAACAATTCAAAAATAATAAAATGAATACACATATTGAATTATCATATTTTTTTAATATTCCTCACCTTAGAAGGCTTTTTCGAAGATAATTCATCACATTACATCTCTCTTTCACACTCCACCTTCATAAATAAAAAATACAAAAAATATACATAATTTATGTTATACTTAAATAACTAATCACAAATAACATGTAGCACCCCAAATAAAAAGTAAAGGGATATTTAAAGAAGAGGCGATGAAGATGGAAATTTATTTTTTATTTTGGATTTTACCTAATTAAATTTAGATAATCTCTTATCTAGTTATTGATTTTTTTATTGCCTTTTGAATTCTTTTTACTTTTTAGCGACTTCTTAAAAAACTGAATCAACCAATATTAGGATTATTATAATATTAGATCGATATTTATTGTGAAATACTATGATTCACTTATGATTATACAAATTTTTTAATACACCTTACAATTTGTATTGTGTGACAACCAACACAAAATTTTGTGCCTATCCGGTAAAACATTCAAGGTCAATCAAATATTATTTGAGACCATCCAGAAACAAGTAACTATAATTTACTTAATTTGATTATAAACATACTTGATAAGTCATGTCCTATTGATTCTCACTTCTAAAACCTTCCTTACAAATATTGAAATATTGCTTATTAGTAATAGATTTCTGCTTCTTGTTAAAAACATACACCACCTTTTGTAATATTTTACGTTTCTTCAGGCCCGCATATTTCTCAATCTTTTCTTTAGTAGATTTTTTCTTAGACATTTTTTCCGAGCGCTTTTTCCTGGTACTTTAGCTAAAGCATATGCAAATACCTGTTGTTTTAATCTTTTAAACCATAAACTTTAAGATTAAGATAAAACATGTAGAAATGTAACATACCTCATCTTAATTAGATATGAACTTCTTAAAAGGATCTACAGAATTTATTGAAAGCCCCATATCTTCTTCTAATAGTCTTCGGACCCGAGGACGTGTTATTTTCCTATAAAATTATGTTAGCGGATTATTGTAAACAAAATAAAAACAGATAATCTAAAGATACTTATAAGATATAGAGATATATACTCATAATTTTCTTCAATATGTGAAGCATTTTCTAAATTACCTTTTCTATTTCGCTCTCACTTATCTTGGTGTTTTGAGCATTTAGTAATGGAAGTGAGAAAATATTTATTACAAAATCAAAGAAAAATACACGAACAAAATTAGAATTTAATAATATACTACTAAAAAATGAGTCTTTTCAAAGACTCAAATAGATAAGGAAAAACTGAATTTTGAAATAAATCGGTAAAATACCAAAAAAATACTATTTATGGTATGACAAAAAGACTAAAAGGACCATATACTCCATTAATTTTTGTATTCATGACAATTTGCTCTTCTATTATATATTATATTACTAGATATAACCCGTGCCCGAGGGGCACAGTTTATATACTGTGTGATTATAATTATCAAAGAAACGTCATGAGTTTACGTAAATTTGCAGTATTATAATTTAGTAAATTAATACGCAACATAAATTGATTTTAACACTACTCGCTATCCACTCGGTTCTAGTACTTATAATAAAGTCCAAGAGTCCAAATTATCTATACAAATAAACCAAAAAAAATTAACAACCTAAGATAACATTAATCATAAAGATGATAAAAAAATATAATCTAGCAAAATATACACCATAAAAATAAACACATACAATTTAACGAAATCTAGACCATGATATATAATAGAAAAACATTATCTAATTGAAAAACATAATATCAGAAAATCTCCACCCTAAAGTAAATAAAAAAACATAATCTAAGGATGTATTTGAACATAATTCAAGTCGTGCATATTTCTCATAACTCTACACCATGTGTTTACATCGACAGGGATATATCTTCCAATAACCGGAGTCGTAACAACAACCTGCGCAACAACAACCTGGTTATTTGAATATATTGAAGTTAGTGGTCATGTGATGGATAATATGAATAGATCGTATGAAATAAAAAATATATGATGAAGTTTCATACCATATTATTATAACTCTATTTAGCTAAGTGTTTTCCTTTTATCCAATCAAGACGTGCCTTCATCTTCCAATCCTATAAATATTACAATTATTCAAATTAAGTAATATAATATTGATGATTTTATCAAATATAAAGTAAGCAAACAAATCTGTATGACATGTGGTGACTTAATGCGATATAAATTCTCCTCGTCACGTAATGTAATAGTAACATTTTTTGTCTGATGTTTCTTAACCTACGCATGAATGCAATGATATAGTATATTTGACCATGTGATGTTGATAAGAAATACTTGACTTACGATACGCTCGAGTTCCTTGTGATACTACTAATAATAAAATATAGAGTAATGCTAGGTATCACCCAAAAAGGTATCACCTAAACATTACCCATGATGTGGCGGTTAGGTGTACCAATCATGGATTTTCTTTTTCCAGATTTACTTTTTTCTCTCTCATCCTTGATTGGTACACCTAACCGCCACATCATGGGTGATGTTTAGGTGATGCCTTTTTGGGTGATACCCAGCATTACTCTAAAATATATTAGTGAATGATTACAACAATTAAATTAAAAAATATGCCACAAAAAAGACTTACTGCACGACTTTTATAAATAGTCATTTCCTTTTTTCCCACGATCTTCAACCCGACCTATTTATTAGAAATGGAGAAAAGTTCTTAGTAAGATACTTTATTAATTAAATTTAGTAGAGATGGAGATTTTTTTTAGTAAGATACTATATTAATTTAATCTATTTGACCTACAGTAATACAATTGCATACCATTAATAAGTTAATTATATCAAAACTTCTAGATATACAATATTCAATGTTGTTTGATTATCATCGGAAGGAAGAAGGAGACTGATGTGATCATAATTTGTACATCTCGATAATGCAACATATAATTGTCCTTGGCTAAATACTGGAGTTCGTAAATCAATACCGACGTACTTCACAGTCTGTCCTTGTGATTTATTTATGGTCATGGAAAAGGTCAACCGAATAGGAAATTGTCGTCTTGTCATTATAAACGGTACTTCTAATTAGGAGGGTGTTAAATGATATTCGTGGAATGAACACCAAATTTCCAGATTTATCTCCTGTTAATATTTTTACTTAAATAACACGCGAAGAGAACCTGACCACCATCAACCTTGTGTCATTACAAAGTTCATCCTTAGGGTCAATATTCCTCAACAACATGATGGGACACCCGACCTTCAACTCCAGCCTAAATGGAGGTAAACCACTTGGAGTCAATGAGTTTAAATATTCATTTGGATATTGAGAAGTTATACTTTGATCCACATTATCCTCTTCAACCATTTTATCAGCAACTAGATACGTCACCCCATCTCCTAGAAATTTTTTTAATGTTGCGTTGTTGATATCACTAACATCATCATTGTGTGCCGAAAGAATAGTTCGTTCATTCAAGTATATACTACTTGAGGTTCCATGGACATGCAAATCGGGATAATTTGATGATAATAGGCTATCTAAGTCATTGCATTTTCGAATTCTTGATGGGATATCTATAATTTAGTGTGGGTTAGATCCAATCTATCATAATAAGTAAGTGATTAGATTTAAGGAATACGCAAAAATATTTACAAAAACTCAAATAACGCAATTTCAGATATACCTGCATTAAGTACTTAGCAAATTCCGAATTCCAAGTAATTGATTCTGTAAGACGCATATTGACATCCAGTGTAAGTACATCAACGTTTTTCCAAATGGTTGAACGTCTTCATGAAGCACCGACTATTTGTTCGGGTACACCTTTAGGCACAACGGGTAAAATTTGTCGAAAATCACCTCCAAGAACAACTGTGATACCCCCGAAGAGATTTTCATTTTCACATAAATCTTGTAATGTTCGATCAACAGCTTCCACACAATTTCAATGTTGCATCGGAACCTTATCCCGAATTATAAGTTTTGTTTCCCTCATCAATTCTGCCTGAAACGATTGTTTAGTAAATCCAAAAACTGAATCTTCTAAAATATTCAGCGGTATAGAAAATTTTGAATGTGCAGTTCGACCTCCTTTCAATAACAAAGATGCAATTCCAGATGAAGCTACAGTATAACCTAAGCTCCGACATTTTGTTGCAATTGTGTTATACAAAAATGTTTTCCCTGTCCAGCACCTCCATTCAAGAAAAAAGCTTCTCCCTTACTATGTATAGCAGAGTCCATGACTTTTTTGTAAGCATGTTTTTATGCATTATTAAGATGATCAACATTCAATTGTGCATGAATTTCTTGTGCTTTCTCTGAAGTTGTTGATGTTAACACATTAGTCTATTTCTCATTGGTAAGCTCCAATTTCTATTCGATTGTGGCATTGGTGGAAAGTCATCTAAACTTTTTCTCGATTCTATCAACATGGTATTCAAGAGATATAAGCCATAATCTTCCACTTCAGTTATAGTGGGTTGTAGAATACTATAAGATGTACGCAGCTTTGATGCAAGATCATCACATATGTTATGTGAAAACTTTTTCCACAACTCATATGGATGTAGTGGATTACAGTGCATCAATATAACTGAAAACAATTTTCTCAATTGATAACCAGTCTTCATAAGTGACGCTTCTTCCAAACAATGTATCCATTCATCATCTTCCTCTAGAAGTCTTCTAGCAGCACACACTATCTTGAACGAACCATAGAGTGTATTATAATATGTACGTAGACACTCAAATGATTGGGGGCCTTTGACAATAGTAAGTAACAACCAAAGATAAAATCTCTCTCCACAATTAGGGGTAGCAAAATACATGCGGCCTATAGCAAAACCTTGTTTTATAGGTGTCCAAATCGCATCATTTTTATTCCAAACAAAATGTTGAGGGAATTCCTGATACGTAAAATCACGTGCAGCTTCATTATTTGCGCCACACTCAAAAAATGCCGTCAGACTTGATTTTTGATGCATAGCACCAAAAATAATCGATTCCATAGATTTGCTTGCATAAAAAACAACTTGATGTTCTCCCGGTAAATGAATATGCAGTTGAACAACATTGGGTACTTCTTCGTGTATAATATGTCCGAATATTTGCCATGCTGCTTTATGGGGTCCAATATATCTCGCATCAAGATATTGTTGAATCTCATCTTCACCTAACACCATAGTTGTACGATCATGACCTTTGTATATGTACTTATTGATGTACTTGACACATCTTATCATTGCACAAACTTCAACATTAATATGACAGTGGAACATCCTGGATAAATATGGATTGTATGGTACAACATCCCTATTATCAATTTTGCATCCACTAACTTCAAAAACTCGACCATCATTCCGACGACGATATATTGGATATCCATCTTGATCCATAGATGTGTCATCCACAAAATGTTTAGGGTGCTTTTTAGTACATTTTTTATTCTTCATACATGACGAGTTAGGATTTCGAGCACCACAGGGACCATGCACCATAAAATTGACCACGGTATCAAAAAGAATCGGGTCATTCTTTAAATCAGGAAGTTCAGCACATACAAACATGTCTACTTGAGCAGTTGTTCGAATTTTATCATGTGCATCCAAAAATATCAACACATGCATATGCGGTAGACCTAGTTTTTTAAAGTCAATCGTCAAGACCTTTCCTACTTGTTTTCTAAATATCTTTTTTTCATAAATTTCTTTCAACAGTCGAGCTCTTTTTAACTCAAAAAGACGCGCCACTAAATCAGGTCTATCAGATACTTTCTGGTTTGGAAGCAAAACTGATGTTATTACAAGCCAGTTTGGATTTGCTGCCATTGTTAGAAAAATATCTGGATGCTGGTTATAGCTCGTTGTTGCCCTTAAATCTTGGAATATTTCGAACATATTTCTAGCACTTCCTGTAAAAGAAGACGGAAGAATCCTCCGCTTACCAACTTTATCCGGTGACAACCCTTCTATAACAGCATTTGTAAAATCATTATATAATTCTACGTGGAACCTATCTTAATTTAACTTATAACATGTTAGACGATTTTGCTCTGTTGTGGCCCAAGCATCTACCAAAAATTCTTGAAATAATTTACCACCTTTTAAAGTTGTCGAATATTCGGTAGGACGTGAAATATGCGGTAACCATAGTAATCCATTTACGTTAACCTTTTTCTTGAATATCTATTGCGAGAAGTATCCCATCGTTTAAATTATGGTTCCCATCCAAGTTGCCCATATGGAAACATGAGTACATAATGTAAAGGTAGATAAGCTGGATGACATTCATTGATCCTATTAAACTGATTATCTCCTTTTAAATGTATAATGATATCTCTCATTTCACTCGTCTCGGTTCCATCCCCCGGAATGATAACAACCACCTCATCTGATGTTGGAAGATTATATCGTCGACAATCTTTTGCCACAGTATAGTGTAAGTGCACCAGAATATTTCTGGAGGCCACCTCAGGTCGATTTAAGATTTCAGAAGCTTGACGATATTTATGAGTGAATATGTTGTGCTCCAACATAGAATTATGGATAGTTCTTAAGACATCACTCCTTAGATTAGGATTTCGTTTATTACGAAAATTTAAGGTACAATCAGGATCGTAAATATATAATTGAGCATATCTATGATCACGACCTTCTTGTGGCTCTAGTGAACCAGTTCGATGTCGCAATTCTCCATGAATTGTGAATACCGAGGGTCCTCTTCCGTCGATAACCCTTTCATCCATTTTGACACCCAAACTTGTAAAAGCGTTAGCTGCATTATACCCTCGAGTCTAACGAAGAAATGATATAGACTGTGGTGTTGAGCCATCGTATAAACTTTGAATTTCTTGTGGAGGAGTGATAAGATCGGGCAGATTAATTTGGCCTTCCAAACAACATGTCCCAAATTTTGAAATAGACACAAGAGGTTTCTTTAATCTTTTAGCCTTCCAATGTAAAGCTTTACAATGCGGACATATTACATTCATATCTCCTAATGAAAAACGTAGTTCATTTATATTTCCAGTAATGGTATATTCTTGATGAGCTCCACTATAATTTTCTCCGTCAGTATCATATTCTACTTCATAATATGAATTCGTTGGTGTTTCAATAATTTGTTCAGAAATAGAGGATTCACCAATATGTCGTGGTGCAACAACAGAATGTGTATTTGATAGATTAATATGATTTGGTGTGAATGGACTTCTAGCAAACACATGATTACCTAAAGGATGAGTTGTTTTAAAGAGAGTATCACTGGGCGAGTCCCCGTGACTTTACATCCTAAGTGACCTATATTTTTCCCAACGTAAACTTTGACCTAATCTACGTTTGGATAACAACTGAACCTCTTGTTCACGAGTCAATGAATTCCGATCGATGGAATAACTTGAGCATCGAACTTGTGGTTGAATATGAGATTCTATTGTTGTGTTTTGGGTTGAATTTTGTGATTTGACAATATTTAACCGTTCACATGAAAACTCATGTGCTCTTTGTAACTGTCGAGTTAATCAGCGTCGAGAATTCGATGAAGGTAATTATGGATCTTTACTTGTCTCTTGAGAAGTGTGACCTAACCATTTCCTCTCTCGGCGTATTCGTTCGGCTAATACAGCTCTAGATAACTCTATTTTTCCTGGATCCTAATGTTCGTGATGAATCTAAAGTTAATTTTATACATGAAGGTTGTTGAAATTTTACATAAATAGAAATACTATATTATATAGTGTACCATTTGGGAACTCTTTCGCTTGGATTTTGATTTAATCGGGGGGTCGACCTTTTCTTTACCCTTTTTGTTTGTTCCATCACAATCCTGATGAACAATATGTTTTTTTAGATATATTTAACAAAATTTTAACTAATTTCTAGAAATATAATTTTTAACGTATTCGGTGATTTTTTCTTTGGAGATTTAGATTTTGTTTAGCAAGTATCCGACCTCTATCATTCTCATCACGTATAATAATACCCTTATTTTTTTGGAAAGAGAATTCTACCTATGAATTTATTATAATATCACTACTATAAAACACTTAAAATAAATAAACAATTTAGAAACAAAATAAATAAAATTTTGGTAACTAACTTGTTGATTATTTGGTTGAAAAGATGTCTAGTTATGAATATTACTTGTCTCTCCTTCATAAATTTTTTGCATGGTCTTCATTATTGTGTCCTATGTATTTAATACATAATATAACTCAACAAATTAATACATTAAAATAAAAAAATTATCTTTCAAGAAGTATTTTAAAAAAAAATTAGAACCAACTAATTAAAAAAATCCAAAATAGTATGCATCAAGTATTAAATTTCATAAAAATGTAAAGTTTTTGTCCTTACACCCTTTCCCCTTAATCATTCGTGTTTCATATAATTCATTGCTCTCTCTCTTCACCTTGTAAATTAATTAATTATCACTGCGCACCAGCCTTGCATCACCCGGTACACATTTATAATTCAGGGTTATAAGATAATTTATTCTTTCTCAACAAATTGTAAACTGAGGCCTACCATTATTTTCTATCTGAGGTCACTAGTTGTTTGATGTTTAATTGCAATCTTAATTATACAAAGAGCCTTGGTTAAATTAAGTAGACTCTGCAAATTTAGTTCGTCATTAGTCATTTTTATACTGCATTCTTTCAGTTTGTTTGTGGTTTGGACTTTGTTTTTATAGGTAAATGTTTAAAATAATGAGCTGAATAAAAAATCTATCCATATCAATATTATAAGCTTAGTGGAGATCGTTGGGAAGGCCAAATGGCTGGTTGTCATTTCTCAGGTTTTGTTATTTGAGTAAAGTCAAGCATAGATTAATGAGGGCCACTTGAAGGAAACACCTTGTTAATTTCATTCCCTTTACACCTATTCTCCTTTAATATGCACTTGTTAAATTAATCTCATGATTCTAAACTTTTCTTACATCTGTGTATTATTCTGATGAAGTTCTTCTACTATATAACATAGTACGTGATCCTGCTTTTCCACTATTGTTGAATGTTCATTAGTCAACTTTTTATAAGCTCCTTATTATGATTCTAAATTTCTTTATATGTATTGAAGTATAATTCTATGATTATCATTAGCTAACAGAAATTATGATTATGCAAGTAGAATTAACATGAAGTGATGGGATCAGGATTGTAATTAGTTTCTCAACTTGAGATACACTTTATATAAATAATCATATTCACAGCTGAAGAAGAACCATTAATTATTTTAAAATTTGTCACAATCGGTATTGTAAATTTTTTAATAGAAAAAATGTTTACCTGATACAGCTTCCTCAAATTAATAACTTACTATCCAACAGGTAATAAAAGCACCGATTTATGAAGAATTCAGATCAGCAACAAAAGCCACAATTTGTGTATAATTTTAAATGTAACAAAACACAGATTTTGACAGAGTTAATAAGATCGTGTATTACAAAGAAAAAAAAGAGGGGGAAAAGGTGGTTACAGTTAAAAATTAAAATACTTGTTTAAGTAATGGACATAGTGGTGGGTTAAAAAATGTTAGTGATTAAATTTATTATTTTCACACCTGACATTCGGTAAATCTTGATTAGAAATAAAAATATAATTAGTAATTATAGAAATTAAAATATAGAAGTAGAGTAACGTTTGAGCAAGTGAATGAATGTATAATCAATCGATTCACTATGTTACTAAAAATCAGCTGCCCTGTCTAGTTTACTAAAGAAAAATAGAAGGATAGCCATCAAAGTGTGTATAAGTTGGCCCTTGAACTGGATAATTACGAATGTTCTAAATTATTCCAAAAGATCGTTTACAACGGATTAAGGTAAAAAAAAATTTATTTGCAACGGATATTTTAATTGCATCAAGAAATGTAGATTATTTTATGTTTTAGCATGTAGACGGTATTAATTGAATAACTGCAGACTTTTCTGGGCATGTAAGGTAGAATGCTAATCTAGATTCGTCATCTCGGATTTCAAATAAAAACACAAATAAGAATGTACTCCAAGTTCAAGGACATATGTGATCTAACGATGGACGAACATCTAGCTCTAGACTTGTATTGTAGATACTTTGCGGTTTATTATCTGGTTCAGAAGTTTTGCAAGGGAAGTGCAGCTTCTTCCGGACTACTCTCCAACATGGAAGAACCTTGGAATAAAGGTATTGCAGTGGAATATCTAGAGAAAGTTGTGATATTCTGCTTGAATGTCATTGTGATATTCTGCTTGAATGTCATTGTGATATTCTGCTTGAATGTCATCCAAAGCTTGCTTAAAGTGTTTTCAAAGAAATACTATTTTGTAATGTTTCATAGAAACACTATTTTGTAAAAACAGTTGTCTTCTGTTAATTAATTTTAGGAATATGTATTTTTTTAGTGATGAGCTAATACAATAATAAATTAGGTACTTTAAGTGTGTTTGTGTCGTAAATTGGATTTATTTATGATATTTAATTTTAGAGTAAAATTAGTAGTCAGAAGGAAAGATTGTATTACTCGGTTTTTCTTTTGATATATTACGTAATAATTGTACTGTATAATAGGAATCAAATAGTTAATCTTGAGAGTTTGGTTGTGTTTACTGTTTACTCCAATTTACTACTTATAGCCTTTGATTTGCCAACTTATAAATGTGTATTGTGTATATTAAACTCGGAGGGGTATATGGTGCAAAAAAAAAATAGGGCCCTATGGAGCAAACATTGAATTTTTTTTATTATATTGCATGGGCAATAAACACAAATATGAAAAATATAACATTTATAGTAGGAAAAACCAATTCTAACATTTATTCACATCTCCAAATAGTATGAAAAGCCATTTTTGTAGATCACCTAAAAAAAGAGACGAAAATTAAACCCTAATAATATTATAGTTAATATTCATTGTGTAAACAAGGTCAATTTTAAAGGTTTGTTTCATAAAGGCATTTGATAGAACACCTAGAAATCAACCACCATTGAACATTTTGAAGAGATCTCTCACCTTTGGTCTTATCTATACTCTTGTTGCTGATTATGAATAGAACGCCAATGACTGTTTCTCTATTACATCATATAAATTGGGAGTTTAATTGGACCTTCGATATATCAGCTAAGTGTGTGAATATCATAAGTGTTGCGCCGGTTTAAAACCTCGTGAATGAACGTATCAAACCAATCATTATTGTTAGGTTGAACAAAGTTGAAATTCAAGCAAGTTATAACCTTCCGTACATTTTTCCATCTTTTTGAAAGAACACATGTTTGAACACCGTTTTGAATGTCTATGAATGAGAGTATGTGATGTAAGATTTCATCAGATAAGCTGCTCATTCTGCTCCTTCTGCTCATTCTGTTACTAATCTTCTTGTTCTTGTCTCTCTTCTTATCCATTACTCTTCCTCTACATTAATCATCAAATATATAAGTCACAACATTATCACCCTATATTTTTAACCAGATACAATCAATTCGGGTTAATTAATGCTAGAAACTTTAAATCAATTAGATAATGATTGAAATAAATCATAATTAATTTGTAAAAAACAAGAAAACTTACAAAACAATTAATCCTTTCGAGTAAAGCCATTAACTGCATGGGTTAAAGAAGGAAGCGAGAGAGAAAGAGGGAGCTCTAAAACCTTCACGGGGCATCATTCTCGCTATCGTGAATTATATGAACTGTTGTTTTAATGGAATGGAAGAGGTTTTGGCGGTTTTTATTTTTCATTTTTTTGGTCTAGTACTGTTTTGGCGGTTCAAGAGATGCTTAAATGGTAAACCGGGTCATATATGGTTAGAGCTCGTGGTTGAATGGACAATTACTTTTCTTATTTAGTCGGAAAAAATTTAATGCAATAGTTTGAATTCAACTTTTTAGAAGAAATGAAAGAAAATAATAAATCTTCGTGTTTGACCAAAATAACAATAATAAAGATAAAAGTCTTTTTTTGTTTGGATTAGATTTAAAAAACAATTAATTTAGTCAATTATATTTTCTTTTTTGATTCTTTATCCTATATTTATATGTACAATTATAAAAGAAGATATATATTAAATACAATTTAGTTAACTATCATTTGTGGATCGCAATGTGCAACTGCAATGGAAAAACGTGGAGGTGATATAAACTTCCATAACTAGTTGAAGAGAATAGAGAAATAAAATATAAAATATCGCGTGTAGGAATTTTGTTTGTAAGGAGTTGAGATTTGATAGGAGTGGTAGTGGGAAGTTAAAAAACAGATGTTAAGGAAATTAATGAAAATACGTAGATCTTAACCATTTAAAGTGTTATATATTTTTGCTATAGTTAAATCTTGACCGTTATTTGACTTTTGACTTGTCCCATATAATATAGATGGTTAAAGAGAATGGAGAAATAAAATATAAAATAACGCGTGTAGGAATTTTGTTTGTAAGGAGTTGAGATTTACTAGGAGTGGTAGTGGGAAGTTAAAAAACAGATATTAAGAAAATGAAACAAAATACGTGCATAGATCTTGACCATTTAAAGTGTCATATATTTTTGCTATAGTTAAATCTTGACCGTTATTTGACTTTCGACTTGTCCCATATAATATAGATTTTTCTACTCAAGACAATTTGCTAATCTATTATATATTAAGGTGTATTTTTTTCTCAAAGTATTAGAGAAGTTAAATAAAATATGTATATCAAACAAAATAGGAAAATTCTTCATATATTCAATAAACTGTAGGTCATTAATTTTTTAAGTGAAATGAAATTATAATTTCATATTCATCAAATAAAAAACAATTTAAAAGAATTTACTCTTAATTCCTAACAAGAAAATCATACCAAGGTATAATGAGATGTTGAATTTTTTCTGAAATGGCATAACCATCGATCTTTATCTTTTTTCGAGTTGAAGATTTTATTTGCAACATGACAATTTTAATTAGTTTTGATGATCCTGTGTGCAAAATATGAAAAAAAAATATTAGTTCGAATCTATCTTCTATTCAAATGTATTTATGGTTCTTTTTAATATATATTGATTTTGTGGACTCAGTAATTTAAATCATCCTAATCTCAAAATTCGTATTGTATAAAAGAATCTCACCAAATTAAACCTAAAGAAGAAAAATAAACTACAAAAATATAATAATAAAACATATGAAAAATTGAGCTTTTTGTTTTTCATTCAATTTAATATTACTAACTAATACCAATCTATAATTGAGCAAGATGGTTTTTTTTGGGCACGGTGAGAAGAAATGAGGAGGATCGAACAAATACCTTCTATATGGCGGGTTGTCGTGGACGTGGCTTCGAGGAGGGTGACACCTTAAAGATGACGGCGATAAGTTTAGGTTTTTAGGTTTTGAACAAGAAGACCCTAAAAAACTTTGTTTCGAAAATATCATAACTTTTATTTTATATTTTTTTCTAGGTCAATTGTGACAAACTGGATGGGCCAGCCAACTGTTGGACTATCTCGATTGGTCCCATATAGTTAGAGTTCTATATAATTATAACATAAATAACTGAAACGAAAAATATTTTATTCAATATAATAATAATATTTTTAATCAATATTAGAACAAAATATATCTCATGTATTTAATCTATAAATAATTAATATAATCTATATAATAATCTAATGGTACGTGTCCTATTAAAATAAATTAAATATTAAGTAAAAGTATTTCCTAAATAAAAACTAAATGTTAATATTTTCAGGTAATAAAAAATAAAACATAAACCATGTATCTTGAAATTGATTTTGCATTATTCATATCATCTTCACCTAACACCATATTAGTACGATCATGACCTTTGTATATGTACTTATGGACATACTTGACATATCTTATCCTTGCACAAACTTCAACATTAATATGACAATGGAACATCCTGTATAAATATGGACTGTATGGTACAACATCCCTATTATCAATTTTGCATCCCCTAACTTCAAAAACTCGACCATCATTCCGACGACGATATATTGGATATCCATCTTGATCCATAGATGTGGCATCCACAAAATATTTAGGGTGCTTTTTAGTAGATTTTTTATTCTCCATACATGGCGAGTTAGGATTTCGAGCACCACATGGACCATGCACCATAAAATTGACCACGGTATCAAAAAGAATCGGGTCATTCTTTAAATCAGGAAGTTCAGCACATACAAACAGGTCTACTTGAGCAGTTGTTCGAATTTTATCACGTCCATCCAAAAATATCAACACATGCATATGCGGTAGACCTCGTTTTTGAAACTCAATCTTAAGACCTTTCCTACTTGTTTTCTAAATATCTTTTTTTCATAAATTTCTTTCAACAGTCGAGCTCTTTTAACTCAAAAACACGCGCCACTAAATCGGGCCTATCAGATAATTTCTGGTTTGGAAGCAAAGCTAATGTTATTTCAGGCCAGTTTGGATTTGCTGTCATTGTCAGAAAAATATCTGGATGCTGGTTATAGCGCGTTATTTCCTTTAAATCTTGGAATATTTCTAACATATTTCTAGCACTTCCTATAAAAGAAGACGGAAGAATCCTCCGCTTACCAACTTTATCTAGTGACAACCCTTCTATAACAGCAATTGTAAAATCATCATATAATTCGACGCCGAACCTATCTTAATTTAACTTATAACATGTCAGACGATTTTGCTTTGTTGTGGCCCAAGCATCTACCAAAAATTCTTGAAATAATTTATCACCTTTTAAAATTGCAGAATATTCGGTAGGACGTGAAATATGCGGTTACCATAGTAATCCATTTGCGTTAACCTTTTTCTTGAATATCTATTGCGAGAAGTATCCCATCGTTTAAATCCTGGTTCCCATCCAAGTTCCCCATATGGAAATATGAGTACATAATGTAAAGGTAGATAAGCTGGATGACATTCATTGATCCTAATGAACTGATTATCTCCTTTTAGATGTAGAATGATATCTTTCATTGCACTCGTCTCGCTTCCATCCCCCGGAATGATAACAACCACCTCATCTGATGTTGGAAGATTATATCGTCGACGATCTTTTGTCGCAGTATAGTGTAAGTGCACCAAAATATTTCTGGAGGCCACCTCAGGTCGATTTAAGATTACAGTAGCCTGACGGTATTTATGGGAGTGAATATGTTGTGCTCCAACATAGAATTATGGATAGTTCTTAAGACATCACTCCTTAGATTAGGATTTCGTTTATTACGAAAGTTTAAGGTACAATCAGGATCGTAAATATATAATTGATCATATGTACGATCACGACCTTCTTCTGGCTCTAGTGAACCAGTTCGATGTCGCAATTCTCCATGAATTGTGAATACTGAGGGTCCTCTTCCGCCGACAACCCTTTGATCCATTTTGACACCCAAACTTGTAAAAGCGTTAGTTGCATTATACCCTCGAGTCTAACGAAGAAGAGATATCGACTGAGGTGTTGAGCCATCATATAAAGTTTGAATTTCTGGTGGAGGAGTGATAAGATCGGGCAGATTAATTTGGCCTTTCAAACAACATGTCCCAAATTTTGAAATAGACACATGAGGTTTTTTTAATCTTTTAGCCTTCCAATGTAAAGCTTTACAATGCGGGCATATTACATTCATATCTCCCAACGAAAAACGTAGTTCATTTATATTCTTAGTGATGGTATATTCTTGATGAGCTCCACTATTATTTTCTCCGTCAGTATCATATTCTTCTTCATGATATGAATTCGTTGGTGTGTCAATAATTTGTTCAGAAAGAGAGGATTCACCAATATGTCGTGGTGTAACCACAAAATGTGTATTTAATAGAATAATATTATTTGGTGTGAATGGACGTCTAGCAAACACATGATTACCTAAAGGATGAGTTGTTTAAAGGAGAGTATCACTGGGCGAGTCCCCGTGAATTTACATCCTAAGTTACCTATATTTTTCCCAACGTAAAATTTGACCTAATCTGCGTTTGG
Source organism: Nemophila menziesii (assembly GCA_029959085.1). NCBI lineage: Eukaryota > Viridiplantae > Streptophyta > Magnoliopsida > Boraginales > Hydrophyllaceae > Nemophila > Nemophila menziesii. The sequence goes on along the minus strand of JARWIR010000003.1, from coordinate 17,461,193 downwards.
ATAAAAACGGAACCTCTTGTTCACGAGTCAATGAATTTCGATCGATGGAATAACTTGAGCACCGAACTTGTGGTTGAATATGAGATTGTATTGTTGTTTTTTGGGTTGAATTTTCTGATTTGACAATATTCAACCGTTCACTTGAAAACCCATGTGCTCTTTGTAACCGTCGAGTTAATCAGCGTCGAGAATTCGATGAAGGTTATTCTAGATCTTTACTTGTCTCTTGAGAAGTGTGACCTAACCATTCCCTCTCTCTACGTATACGTTGGGCTAATATAGCTCCAGATAACTCTATTTTTCCTGGATCCTAATGTTCGTGATAAATCTCAAGTTAATTTTATACATGAAGGTTGTTGAAATTTTACATAAATAGAAATACTATATTATATAGTGTACCATTTGGTAACTCTTTCGCTTCGATTTTGATTTAACCGGGTGGTCGACCTTTTCTTTACCCATTTTGTTTGTTCTATCACAATCCTGATGAACAATATGTTTTTTATTCAGATATATTTAACAAAATTTTAACTAATTTGTATAAATATAATTTTTAACGTATTTGGTGATTTTTTCTTTGGAGATTTAGATATTGTTTAGCAAGTATCCGACCTCTATCATTCTCATCACGTATAATAATACCCTTATTTTTTTGGAAAGAGAATTCTACCTATGAATTTATTATAATATCACTACTATAAAACACTTAAAATAAATAAACAATTTAGAAACAAGATAAATAAAATTTTGGTAACTAACTTGTTGATTATTTGGTTGAAAAGGTGACTTGTTATGAATATTACTTGTATCTCCTTCATAAATTTTTTGCATGGTCTTTATTATTGTGTCATGTGTATTTAATACATAATATAACTCAACAAATTAATACATTAAAATAAAAAAATTATCTTTCAAGAATTATTTAAAAAAAAAATGTTAGAACCAACTAATTAAAAAAATCCAAAATAGTATGCATCAAGTATTAAATTTATTAAAAATGAAAAGTTTTTGTCCTTACACCCTTTCCCATTAATCATTCCTGTTTCATATAATTCATTTCTCTCTCTCTCTTCACCTGGTAAATTAATTAATTATTACTGCGCACCAGCCTTGCATCACCAGGTACACATTTATAATTCAGGGTTATAAGATAATTTATTCTTTCTCAACAAATTGTAAACTTAGGCCTACCATTATTTGCTATCTGAGGTCACTAGTTGTTTGATGTTTAATTGCAATCTTAATTATACAAAGAGCCTTGGTTAAATTAAGTAGTCTACTGCATTCTTTCAGTTTGTTTGTGGTTTGGACTTTGTTTTTATAGGTAAATGTTTAAAATAAGAGTAATGCTGGGTATCACCCAAAAAGTGATCACTCAAATATCACCTTCTTAGGTGGTCCAATGAAACTGTTTTATATAAGAGAGAGAAAAAAAGTAATTGGGAAAGAGAAACAGTTTCATTGGACCACCTAGGAAGGTGATATTTGGGTGATCATGATACCCAGCATTACTCTTAAAATAATGAGCTGAATAAAAAAACTATCCATATCAATATTATAAGCTTAGTGGAGATCGTTGGGAAGGCCAAATGGCTGGTTGTCATTTCTCAGGTTTTGTTATTTGAGTAAAGTCAAGCATAGATTAATGAAGGCCACTTGAAGGTAACACCTTGTTAATTCCATTCCCTTTACACCTATTCTCCTTTAATATGCATTTTTTAAATTAATCTCATGATTCTAAACTTTTCTTACATCTGTGTATTATTCTGATGAAGTTCTTCTACTATATAACATAATACGTGATCCTGCTTTTCCACTATTGTTGAATGTTCATTAGTCATCTTTTTATAAGCTCCTTATTATGATTCTAAATTTATTTATATGTATTGAAGTATAATTTTATGATTATCATTAGCTAACAGAAATTATGATTATGCAAGTATAATTAACATGAAGTGATGGGATCAGGATTGTAATTAGTTTCTCAACTTGAGATACACTTTATATAAATAATTATATTCACAACCGAAGAAAAACCCATAAATTATTTAAAAATTTGAATAGAAAAAATGTTTACCTGATACAGCTTCCTCAGATTAATAACTTACTATCCATAATAACTTACTATCCAACAGGTGATAAAAGCACCGATTTATGAAGAATGCAGATCATCAACAAAAGCCACAATTTGTGTATAATTTTAAATGTAACAAAACACATATTTTGATAGAGTTAATAAGATCGTTTATTACAAAGAAAAAAAGAGGGGGAAAAGGTGGTTACAGTTAAAAATTAAATTAGTTATTGAAGTAGTGGACAAAGTGGTGGGTTAAAAAAAATTAGTGATTAAATTTATTATTTTCACACCTGAGATTCGGTAAATCTTGATTAGAAATAAAAATATAAGTAGTAATTATAGAAATTAAAATATAGAAGTAGAGTAACACTTGAGCAAGTGAATGAATGTATAATCAATCGATTCACTATGTTACTAAAAAACAGCGCCCTGTCTAGTTTACTAAAGAAAAATAGAGGGATAGCCATCAAAGTGTGTATAAGTTGGCCCTTAAACTGGATAATTACGAATGTTCTAAATTATTCCAAAAGATCGTTTACAACGGATTAAGGTAAATTTTTTTTATTTACAACGGATATTTTAATTGCATCAAGAAATGTAGATTATTTTATGTTTTAGCATGTAGACGGTATTAATTGGATAACTGCATACTTTTCTGGGCATGTAAGCTAGAATGCTAATCTAGATTCGTCATCTCGGATTTCAAATAAAAACACAAATAAGAATGTACTCCAAGTTCAAGGACATATGTGATCTAACGATGGACGAACATCTAGCTCTAGACTTGTATTGTAGATACTTTGCGGTTTATTATCTGGTTCAGAAGTTTTGCAAGGGAAGTGCAGCTTCTTCCGGACTACTCTCCAACATGGAAGAACCTTGGAATAAAGGTATTGTAGTGGAATATCTAGAGAAAGTTGTGATATTCTGCTTGAATGTCATTGTGATATTCTGCTTGAATGTTATTGTGATATCCTGGTTGAATGTCAGCCAAAGCTTGCTTAAAGTGTTTTCAAAGAAATACTATTTTTTAATGTTTCATAGAAACACTCTTTTGTAAAAACAGTTGTCTTCTGTTAATTAATTTTAGGAATATGTATTTTTTTAGTGATGAGCTAATACAATAATATATTAGGAACTTTAAGCGTGTTTGTGTCGTAAATTGGATTTATTTATGATATTTAATTTTAGGTTAAAATTAGTAGTCAGAAGGAAAAATTGTATTACTCCGTTTTTCTTTTGATATATTACGTAATAATTGTATTGTATAATAGGAATCAAATAGTTAATCTTGAGAGTTTGGTTGTGTTTACTGTTTACTCTAATTTACTACTTATAGCCTTTGATTTGCCAACTTATAAATGTGTATTGTGTATATTAAACTCTGAGGGGTATATGGTGCAAAAAAAAAAATAGGGCCCTATGGAGCAAACATTGAAAACATTTTTATTATTTTGCATGGGCAATAAACACAAATATGAAAAATATAACATTTATAGTAGGAAAAACCAAATCTAACATTTATTCACATCTCCAAACAGTATGAAAAGCCATTTTTGTAGATCACCTAAAAAAAGAGACGAAAATTAAACCCTAATAATATTATAGTTAATATTCATTGTGTAAACAAGGTCAATTTTAAAGGTTTATTTCATAAAGGCATTTGATAGAACACCTTATCTATACTCTTGTTCCTGATTATGAATAGAACGCCAATGACTGTTTCTCTATTACATCATATAAATTGGGAGTTTAAATGGACCTTCGATATAGCAGCTAAGTGTGTGAATATAAGAAGTGTTGCGCCGGTTTAAAACCTCGTGAATGAACGTATCAAACCAATCATTATTGCTAGGTTGAACAAAGTTGAAATTCAAGCAAGCTATACCCTTCCATACATTTTTCCATCTTTTTGAAAGAACACATGTTTGAACACCGTTTTGAATGTCTATGAATGAGAGTATGTGATGTAAGATTTCATCAGATAAGCTGCTCATTCTGCTCTTTCTGCTCATTCTGCTCATTCTGTTACTAATCTTCTTGTTCTTGTCTCTCTTCTTATCCATTACTCTTCCTCTACATTAATCATCAAATATATAAGTCACAACATTATCAAAGTTATTATATTTCTAACTACAACCTAGTCGGAATTAACCCTATATTTTTAACAAGATACAATCAATTCGGGTTAATTAATGCTAGAAACTTTAAATCAATTAGATAATGATTGAAATAAAGCATAATTAATTTGTAAAAAACAAGAAAACTGCAAAAACAATTAATCATTTTGAGTAAAGCCATTAATGGAGTAACTCTTTTCAACGGCGTGGGTTACAGAAGGAAGCGAGAGAGAAAGAGGGAGCTCTAAAACATTCATGGGGTATCATTCTCGCTATCGTGAATTATATGAACTGTTGCTTTAATGGAACGGAAAAGGTTTTGGCGGTTTTTATTTTTCATTTTTTTGGTCTAGTACTGTTTTGGCGGTTCAAGAGATGCTTAAATGGTAAACCGGGTCATATATGGTTAGAGCTCGTGGTTGAATGGACAATTACTTTTCTTATTTAGTCGGAAAATATTTAATGCAATAGTTTGAATTCAAATTTTTAGAAGAAATGAAAGAAAATAATAAATCTTAATGTTTGACAAAAAAACAATAATAAAGATAAAAGTCTTTTTTTGTTTGGATAAGATTTAAAAAACAATTAATTTAATTAATTATATTTTATTTTTTGATTCTTTATCCTATATTTATACAATTATAAAAGAAGATATATATTAAATACAATTTAGTTAACTATCATTTGTGGATCGCAATGTGCAACTGTAATTGAATAACGTGGAGGAGATATAAACTTCCATAACTAGTTGAAGAGAATAGAGAAATAAAATATAAAATATAGCGTGTAGGAATTTTGTTTGTAAGGAGTTGAGATTTGATAGGAGTGGTAGTGGGAACTTAAAAAATAGATGTTAAGGAAATTAATGAAAATACATAGATCTTGACCATTTAAAGTGTCATATATTTTTGCTCTAGTTAAATCTTGACCGTTATTTGACTTTCGACTTGTCCCATATAATATAGATGGTAAAAGAGAATGGAGAAATAAAATATAAAATAACGCGTGTAGGAATTTTGTTTGTAAGGAGTTGAGATTTACTAGGAGTGGTAGTGGGAAGTTAAAAAAACAGATGTTAAGGAAACGAATAAAAATACGTGCATAGATCTTGACCATTTAAAGTTTCATATATTTTTTCTCTAGTTAAATCTTGACCGTTATTTGACTTTCGACTTGTCCCATATAATATAGATTTTTCTACTCAAGACAATTTGCTAATCTATTATATATTAAGGGGTATTTTTTTCTCAAAGTATTAGAGAAGTTAAATAAAATATGTATATCAAACAAAATAGGAAAATTCTTCATATATTCAATAAACTGTAGGTCATTAATTTTTTAAGTGAAATGAAATTATAATTTCATATTCATCAAATAAAAAACAATTTAAAAGAATTTACTCTTAATTCCTAACAAGAAAATCATACCAAGGTATAATGAGATGTTGAATTTTTTCTGAAATGACATAACCATTGATCTTTATCTTTTTTCGAGTTGAAGATTTTATTTCCAACATGACAATTTTAATTAGTTTTGATGATCCTGTGTGCAAAATATGAAAAAAAAATATTAGTTCGAATCTATCTTCTATTCAAATGTATTTATGGTTCTTTTTAATATATATTGATTTTGTGGACTCAGTAATTTAAATCATCCTAATCTCAAAATTCGTATTGTATAAAAGAATCTCACCAAATTAAACCTAAAGAAGAAAAATAAACTACAAAAATATAATAATAAAACATATGAAAAATTGAGTTTACTGTTTTTCATTCAATTTAATATTACTAACTAATACCAATCTATAATTGAGCAAGATGGTTTTTTTGTGGGCACAGTAAGAAGAAATGAGGAGGATCGAACAAATACCTTCTATATGGCGGGTTGCCGTGGACGTGGCTTCGAGGAGGGTGACACCTTACAGATGACGGCGATAAGTTTAGGTTTTTAGGTTTTGAACAAGAAGACCCTAAAAAACTCTGTTTAAAAAATATCATAACTTTTATTTTATATTTTTTTCTAGGTCAATTGTGACAAACTGGATGGGCCAGCCAACTGTTGGGCTATCTCGACTGGTCACATATAGTTAGAGTTCTATATAATTATAACATAAAAAACTGAAGGAAAAATATTTTATTCAATATAATAATAATATTTTTAATAAATATTATAACAAAATATATCTCATGTATTTAATCTATAAATAATAAATATAATCTATATAATAATCTAAAGGTACGTGTCTTATTAAAATAAATTAAATATATATTGAATTAAATATTAAGTAAAAGTATTTCCTAAATAAAAACTAAATGGTAATATTTTCAGGTAATAAAAAATAAAAGATAAACCATGTATCTTGAAATTGATTTTGCATTGTTCATATCATCTTCACCTAACACCATAGTTGTACGATCATGACCTTTGTATATGTACTTATGGACATACTTGACACATCTTATCCTTACACAAACTTCAATATTAATATGACAATGGAACATCCTGTATAAATATGGACTGTATGGTACAACATCCCTATTATCAATTTTGCATCCCCTAACTTCAAAAATTCGACCATCATTCCGACGACGATATATTGGATATCCATCTTGATCCATAGATGTGGCATCCACAAAATATTTAGGGTGTTTTTTAGTACATTTTTTATTCTCCATACATGGCGAGTTAGGATTTCGAGCACCACAGGGACCATGCACCATAAAATTGACCACGGTATCAAAAAGAATCGGGTCATTCTTTAAATCAGGAAGTTCAGCACATACAAACAGGTCTACTTGAGCAGTTGTTCGAATTTTATCACGTCCATCCAAAAATATCAACACATGCATATGCGGTAGACCTCGTTTTTGAAACTCAATCATTAAGACCTTTCCTACTTGTTTTCTAATTATCTTTTTTTCATAAATTTCTTTCAACAGTCGAGCTCTTTTTAACTCAAAAACACGCGCCACTAAATCGGGCCTATCAGATAATTTCTGGTTTGGAAGCAAAGCTGATGTTATTTCAGGCCAGTTTGGATTTGCTGTCATTGTCAAATAAATATCTGGATGCTGGTTATAGCGCGTTATTTCCATTAAATATTGGAATATTTCTAACATATTTCTAGCACTTCCTATAAAATAAGACGGAAGAATACTCCGCTTACCTACTTTATCCGGTGACAACCCTTCTATAACAGCATTTGTAAAATCATCATATAATTCTACGCGTAACCTATCTTAATTTAACTTATAACATGTCAGACGATTTTGCTCTATTGTGGCCCAAGCATCTACCAAAAATTCTTGAAATAATTTACCACCTTTTAAAATTGTCGAATATTCGGTAAGACGTGAAATATGCGGTAACCATAGTAATCCATTTGCGTTAACCTTTTTCTTGAATATCTATTGCGAGAAGTATCCCATCGTTTAAATCCTGGTTCCCATCCAAGTTCCCCATATGGAAACATGAGTACATAATGTAAAGGTAGATAAGCTGGATGACATTCATTGATCCTAATGAACTGATTATCTCCTTTTAGATGTAGAATGATATCTTTCATTGCACTCGTCTCGGTTCCATCCCCCGGAATGATAACAACAACCTCATCTGATGTTGGAAGATTATATCGTTGACGATCTTTTGCCGCAGTATAGTGTAAGTGCACCAAAATATTTCTGGAGGCCACCTCAGGTCGATTTAAGATTGCAGTAGCCTGACGATATTTATGAGTGAATATGTTGTGCTCCAACATAGAATTATGGATAGTTCTTAAGATATCACTCCTTAGATTAGGATTTCGTTTATTACGAAAGTTTAAGGTACAATCAGGATCGTAAATATATAATTGATCATATGTACGATCATGACCTTCTTCTGGCTCTAGTGAACATGTTCGATGTCGCAATTCTCCATGAATTGTGAATACCGAGGGTCCTCTTCCGCCGACAACCCTTTGATCCATTTTGACACCCAAACTTGTAAAAGCGTTAGCTACATTATTCCCTCGAGTCTAACGAAGAAAAGATATCGACTGAGGTGTTGAGCCATCATATAAAGTTTGAATTAATGGTGGAAGAGTGATAAGATCGGGCAGATTAATTTGGCCTTTCAAACAACATGTCCCAAATTTTGAAATAGACACATGAGGGTTTTTTAATCTTTCAGCCTTCCAAGGTAAAGCTTTACAATGCGGGCATATTACATTCATATCTCCCAACGAAAAACGTAGTTCATTTATATTCTCAGTGATAGTATATTCTTGATGAGCTCCACTATTATTTTCTCCGTCAGTATCATATTCTTCTTCATGATATGAATTCGTTGGTGTTTCAATAATTTTTTCAGAAAGAGAGGATTCACCAATGTGTATTTAATAGAGTAATATTATTTGGTGTGAATGGACTTCTACCAAACATATGATTACCTAAAGGATGAGTTGTTTTAAGGAGAGTATCAACGGGCGAGTCCCCGTGACTTTACATCCTCAGTGACCTATATTTTTCCCAACGTAAAATTTGACCTAATCTAAGTTTGGATAAAAACTGAACCTCTTGTTCACGAGTCAATGAATTTCGATCGATGGAATAACTTGAGCACCGAACTTGTGGTTGAATATGAGATTGTATTGTTGTTTTTTGGGTTGAATTTTCTGATTTGACAATATTCAACCCTTCACTTGAAAACCCATGTGCTCTTTGTAACTGTCGAGTTAATCAGCGTCGAGAATTCGATGAAGGTTATTCTAGATCTTTACTTGTCTCTTGAGAAGTGTGACCTAACCATTCCCTCTCTCGGCGTATACGTTGGGCTAATACAGCTCTAGATAACTCTATTTTTCCTGGATCCTAATGTTCGTAATGAATCTCAAGTTAATTTTATACATGAAGGTTGTTGAAATTTTACATAAATAGAAATACTATATTATATAGTGTACCATTTGGTACCTCTTTCGCTTAGATTTTGATTTAACCGGGGGGTCGACCTTTTCTTTACCCATTTTGTTTGTTCTATCACAATCCTGATGAACAATATGTTTTTTATTTAGATATATTTAACAAAATTTTAACTAATTTGTATATATATAATTTTTAACGTATTCGGTGATTTTTTCTTTGGAGATTTAGATATTGTTTAGCAAGTATCCGACCTCTATCATTCTCGTCACGTATAATAATACCCTTATTTTTTGAGCATTGCTATATATCACCCCTTTTTTCTTCACCCATTTATCACCTCCTATGTGTCATCTAATGTGGCATTAAATAAAGGAAAGAGAAAATAAACATTTAAGAGAGAGAAACATTTTTATTGGTGTTTAAAACCTCCACATAGGAGGTGATACATTGGTGAAACAAAAAAGGGTGATATATATCTTTACTCTTATTTTTTTTGGAAAGAGAATTCTACCTATGAATTTATTATAATATCACTACTATAAAACACTTAAAATTAATAAACAATTTAGAAACAAAATTCATAAAATTTTGGTAACTAACTTGTTGATTATTTGGTTGAAAAGGTGACTTGTTATGAATATTACTTGTCTCTCCTTCATAAATTTTTTGCATGGTCTTCATTATTGTGTCCTATGTATTTAATACATAATATAACTCAACAAATTAATACATTAAAATAAAAAAATTATCTTTCAAGAAGTATTTTAAAAAAAAAAAGTTAGAACCACCTAATTAAAAAAATCCAAAATAGTATGCATCAAGTATTAAATTTCTTAAAATTCCAAAGTTTTTGTCCTTACACCCTTTCCCCTTAATCATTCCTGTTTCATATAATTCATTTCTCTCTCTCTCTCTTCACCTTGTAAATTAATTAATTATCACTGCGCACCAGCCTTGCATCACCAGTAACACATTTATAATTCAGGTTTATAAGATAATTTATTCTTTCTCAACAAATTGTAAACTGAGGCCTACCACTATATGCTATCTGAGGTCACTAGTTGTTTGATGTTTAATTTCAATCATAATTATACAAAGAGCCTTGGTTAAATTAAGTAGACTCTGCAAATTTAGTTCGTCATTAGTCATTTTTATACTGCATTCTTTCAGTTCGTTTGTGGTTTGGACTTTGTTTTTATAGGTAAATGTTCAAAATAATGAGCTGAATAAAAAATCTATCCATATCAATATTATAAGCTTAGTGGAGATCGTTGGGAAGGACAAATGGCTGGTTGTCATTTCTTAGGTTCTGTTATTTGAGTAAAGTCAAGCATAGATTAATGAGGGCCACTTGAAGGTAACACCTTGTTAATTCCATTCCCTTTACACCTATTCTCCTTTAATATGCACTTGTTAAATTAATCTCATGATTCTAAACTTTTCTTACATCTGTGTATTATTCTGATGAAGTTCTTCTACTATATAACATAGTACGTGATCCTTCTTTTCCACTATTGTTGAATGTTCATTAGTCAACTTTTTATAAGCTCCTTATTATGATTATAAACTTCTTTATATGTATTGAAGTATAATTCTATGATTATCATTAGCTAACAGAAATTATGATTATGCAAGTATAATTAACATGAAGTGATGGGATCAGGATTGTAATTAGTTTCTCAACTTGAGATATACTTTATATAAATAATCATATTCACAACCGAAAAAGAACCATAAATTATTTTAAAATTTGTCACAATTGGTATTGTAAATTTTTGAATAGAAAAAATGTTTACCTGATACAGCTTCCTCAAATTAATAACTTACTATCCAACAGGTAATAAAAGCACCGATTTATGAAGAATTCTGATCAGCAACAAAAGCCACAATTTGTGTATAATTTTAAATGTAACAAAACACAGATTTTGATAGAGTTAATAAGATCGTGTATTACAAAGAACAAAAAGAGGGGGAAAAGGTGGTTACAGTTAAAAATTAAAATAGTTATTGAAGTAGTGGACATAGTGGTGGATTAAAAAAAGTTAGTGATTAAATTTATTATTTTCACACCTGACATTCGGTAAATCTTGATTAGAAATAAAAATATAATTAGTAATTATAGAAATTAAAATATAGAAGTAGAGTAACGCTTGAGCAAGTGAATGAATGTATAATCAATCGATTCACTATGTTACTAAAAATCAGCTGCCCTGTCTAGTTTACTAAAGAAAAATAGAAGGATAGCCATCAAAGTGTGTATAAGTTGGCCCTTAAACTGGATAATTACGAATGTTCTAAATTATTCCAAAAGATCGTTTACAACGGATTAAGGTAAATTTTATTTTATTTACAACGGATATTTTAATTGCATCAAGAAATGTAGATTATTTTATGTTTTAGCATGTAGACGGTATTAATTGGATAACTGCAGACTTTTCTGGGCATGTAAGGTAGAATGCTAATCTAGATTCGTCATCTCGGATTTCAAATAAAAACACAAATAAGAATGTACTCCAAGTTCAAGGACATATGTGATCTGATGATGGACGAACATCTAGCTCTGGACTTGTATTGTAGATACTTTGCGGTATATTATCTGGTTCGAAAGTTTTGCAAGGGAAGTGCAGCTTCTTCCGGACTACTCTCCAACATGGAAAAACCTTGGAATAAAGGTATTGCAGTGGAATATCTAGAGAAAGTTGTGATATTCTGCTTGAATGTCATTGTGATATTCTGCTTGAATGTCATCCAAAGCTTTCTTAAAGTGTTTTCAAAGAAATACTATTTTGTAATGTTTCATAGAAACACTATTTTGTAAAAACAGTTGTCTTCTGTTAATTAATTTTAGGAATATGTATTTTTTTAGTGATGAGCTAATACAATAATATATTAGGTACTTTAAGCGTGTTTGTGTCGTAAATTGGATTTATTTATGATATTTAATTTTAGGATAAAATTAGTAGTCAGAAGGAAAAATTGTATTACTCGGTTTTTCTTTTGATATATTACGTAATAATTGTATTGTATAATAGGTATCAAATAGTTAATCTTGAGAGTTTGGTTGTGTTTACTGTTTACTCCAATTTACTACTTATAGCCTTTGATTTGCCAACTTATAGATGTGTATTGTGTATATTAAACTCGGAGGGGTATATGGTGCAAAAAAAAAACAGGGCCCTATGGAGCAAACATTAAAAACATTTTTATTATTTTGCATGGGCAATAAACACAAATATGAAAAATATAACATTTATAGTAGGAAAAACCAAATCTTACATTTATTCACATCTCCAAACAGTATGAAAAGCCATTTTTGTAGATCACCTAAAAAAAGAGACGAAAATTAAACCCTAATAATATTATAGTTAATATTCATTGTGTAAACAAGGTCAATTTTAAAGGTTTATTTCATAAAGGCATTTGATAGAACACCGTATCTATACTCTTGTTCCTGATTATGAATAGAACGCGAATGACTGTTTCTCTATTACATCATATAAATTGGGAGTTTAAATGGACCTTCGATATAGCAGCTAAGTGTGTGAATAGCAGAAGTGTTGCGCCGGTTTAAAACCGCGTGAATGAACGTATCAAACCAATCATTATTGATAGGTTGAACAAAGTTGAAATTCAAGCAAGTTATACCCTTCCATACATTTTTCCATATTTTTGAAAGAACACAAGTTTGAACACCGTCTTGAATGTCTATGAATGAGAGTATGTGATGTATGATTTAATCAGATAAGCTGCTCATTCTGCTCCTTCTGCTCATTCTGTTACTAATCTTCTTGTTCTTGTCTCTCTTCTTATCCATTACTCTTCCTCTACATTAATCATCAAATATATAAGTCACAACATTATCAAAGTTATTATATTTCTAACTATAACCTAGTCGGAATTAACCCTATATTTTTTACCAGATACAATCAATTCGGGTTAATTAATGCTAGAAACTTTATATCAATTAGATAATGATTGAAATAGAGCATAATTAATTTGTAAAAAACAAGAAAACTGCAAAAGCAATTAATCATTTCGATTAAAGCCATTAATGGAGTACCTCTTTTCAACGGCGTGGGTTAAAGAAGGAAGTGAGAGAGAAAGAGCGAGCTCTAAAACCTTCACGGGGCATCATTCTCGCTATCATGAATTATATGAGTTGTTGTTTTAATGGAATGGAAGAGGTTTTGGCGGTTTTTATTTTTCATTTTTTTGGTCTAGTACTGTTTTGGCGGTTCAAGAGATGCTTAAATGGTAAACCGGGTCATATATGGTTAGAACTCGTGGTTGAATGGACAATTACTTTTCTTATTTAGTCGAAAAAAATTTAATGCAATAGTTTGAATTCAAATTTTTAGAAGAAATGAAAGAAAATAATAAATCTTCATGTTTGACCAAAAAAACAATAATAAAGATAAAAGTCTTTTTTTGTTTGGATTAGATTTAAAAAACAATTAATTTTGTTAATTATATTTTATTTTTTGATTCTTTATCCTATATTTATATGTACAATTATAAAAGAAGATATATATTAAATACAATTTAGTTAACTATCATTTGTGGAACGCAATGTGCAACTGTAATTGAAAAACATGGAGGAGATATAAACTACCATAACTAGTTGAAGAGAATAGAGAAATATAATATAAAATATCGCGTGTAGGAAATTTGTTTGTAAGGAGTTGAGATTTGATAGGAGTGGTAGTGGGAAGTTAAAAAACAGATGTTAAGGAAACTAATGAAAATACGTAGATCTTGACCATTTAAAGTGTCATATATTTTTGTTCTAGTTAAATCTTGATCGTTATTTGACTTTCGACTTGTCCCATATAATATAGATGGTAAAAGAGAATGGAGAAATAAAATATAAAATAACGCGTGTAGGAATTTTGTTTGTAAGGAGTTGAGATTTACTAGGAGTGGTAGTGGGAAATTAAAAAACAGATGTTAAGGAAATGAATAAAAATACGTGCATAGATCTTGACCATGTCATATATTTTTGCTCTAGTTAAATCTTGACCGTTATTTGACTTTCGACTTGTCCCTTATAATATAGATTTTTCTACTCAAGACAATTTGCTAATCTATTATATATTAATGGGTATTTTTTTCTCAAAGTATTAGAGAAGTTAAATAAAATATGTATATCAAACAAAATAGGAAAATTCTTCATATATTCAATAAACTGTAGGTCATTAATTTTTTAAGTGAAATGAAATTATAATTTCATATTCATCAAATAAAAAACAATTCAAAAGAATTTACTCTTAAATCCTAACAAGAAAATCTTACCAAGGTATAATGAGATGTTGAATTTTTTCTGAAATGGCATAACCATCGATCTTTATCTTTTTTCCCGTTGAAGATTTTATGTGCAACATGACATTAAATTTTAATTAGTTTTGATGATCCTGTGTGCAAAATATGAAAAAAATATTAGTTCGAATCTATCTTCTATTCAAATGTAATTATGTTTCTTTTTAATATATATTGATTTTGTGGACTCAGTAATTTAAATCATCCTAAACTCAAAATTTGTATTGTATAAAAGAATCTCACCAAATTAAACCTAAAGATGAAAAATAAACTACAAAAATATAATAATAAAACAGATGAAAAATTGAGCTTACTGTTTTTCATTCAATTTAATATTACTAATTAAAATCAGTCTATAATTGAGCAAGATGGTTTTTTTGGGCATAGTGAGAAGAAATGAGGAGGATCGAACAAATACCTTCTATATGGCGGGTTGTCGTGGACGTGGCTTAGAGGAGGGTGACACCTTACAGATGACGGCGATAAGTTTAGGTTTTTAGGTTTTGAACAAGAAGACCCTAAAAAACTCTGTTTAAAAAATATCATAACTTTTATTTTATATTTTTTTCTAGGTCAATTGTGACAAACTGGATGGGCCAGCCAACTGTTGGGCTATCTCGACTGGTCCATATAGTTAGAGTTCTATATAATTATAACATAAATAACTGAAGGAAAAATATTTTATTCAATATAATAATAATATTTTTAATAAATATTATAACAAAATATATCTCATGTATTTAATCTATAAATAATAAATATAATCTATATAATAATCTAATGGTATGTGTCTTATTAAAATAAATTAAATATATATTGAATTAAATATTAAGTAAAAGTATTTCCTAAATAAAAACTAAATGTTAATATTTTCAGGTAATAAAAAATAAAATATAAACCATGTATCTTGAAATTGATTTTGCATTATTCATATCATCTTCACCTAACACCATAGTTGTACGATCATGACCTTTGTATATGTACTTATGGACTTGACACATCTTATCCTTACACAAACTTCAACATTAATATGACAATGGAACATCCTGTATAAATATGGACTGTATGGTACAACATCCCTATTATCAATTTTGCATCCCCTAACTTCAAAAATTCGACCATCATTCCGACGACGATATATTGGATATCCATCTTGATCCATAGATGTGGCATCCACGAAATATTTAGGGTGCTTTTTAGTACATTTTTTATTCTCCATACATGGCGAGTTAGGATTTCGAGCACCACAGGGACCATGCACCAAAAATTGACCATGGTATCAAAAAGAATCGGGTCATTCTTTAAATCAGGAAGTTCAGCACATACAAACAGGTCTACTTGAGCAGTTGTTCGAATTTATCACGTCCATCCAAAAATATCAACACATGCATATGCGGTAGACCTCGTTTTTGAAACTCAATCGTCAAGACCTTTCCTACTTGTTTTCTAATTATCTTATTTTCATAAATTTCTTTCAACAGTCGAGCTCTTTTTAACTGAAAAACACGCGCCCCTAAATCGGGCCTATGAAAAACTTTCTGGTTTGGAAGCAACGCTGATGTTATTTCAGGCCAGTTTGGATTTGATGTCATTGTCAGAAAAATATCTGGATGCTGGTTATAGCGCGTTATTTCCATTAAATCTTGGAATATTTTGAACATATTTCTAGCACTTCCTATAAAATAAGACGGAAGAATCCTCCGCTTACCAACTTTATCCGGTGACAACCCTTCTATAACAGCATTTGTAAAATCATCATATAATTCTACGCGGAACCTATCTTAATTTAACTTATAACATGTCAGACGATTTTGCTCTGTTGTGGCCCAAGCATCTACCAAAAATTCTTGAAATAATTTACCACCTTTTAAAATTGTCGAATATTCGGTAGGACGTGAAATATGCGGTAACCATAGTAATCCATTTGAGTTAACCTTTTTCTTGAATATCTATTGCGAGAAGTATCCCATCGTTTAAATCCTGGTTCCCATCCAAGTTTCCCATATGGAAACATGAGTACATAATGTAAAGGTAGATAAGCTGGATGACATTCATTGATCCTAATGAACTGATTATCTCCTTTTAGATGTAGAATGATATCTTTCATTGCACTCGTCTCGGTTCCATCCCCCGGAATGATAACAACCACCTCATCTGATGTTGGAAGATTATATCGTCGACGATCTTTTGCCGCAGTATAGTGTAAGTGCACCAAAAATATTTCTGGAGGCCACCTCAGGTCGATTTAAGATTGCAGTAGCCTAACGATAATTATGAGTGAATATGTTGTGCTCCAACATAGAATTATGGATAGTTCTTAAGACATCACTCCTTAGATTAGGATTTCGTTTATTACGAAAGTTTAAGGTACAATCAGGATCGTAAATATATAATTGATCATATGTACGATCACGACCTTCTTCTGGCTCTAGTGAACCAGTTCGATGTCGCAATTCTCCATGAATTGTGAATACCGAGGGTCCTCTTCCGCCGACAACCCTTTGATCCATTTTGACACCCAAACTTGTAAAAGCGTTAGCTACATTATTCCCTCGAGTCTAACGAAGAAAAGATATCGACTGAGGTGTTGAGCCATCATATAAAGTTTGAATTTATGGTGGAGGAGTGATAAGATCGAGCAGATTAATTTGTCCTTTCAAACAACATGTCCCAAATTTTGAAATAGACACATGAGGGTTTTTTAATCTTTCAGCCTTCCAATGTAAAGCTTTACAATGCGGGCATATTACATTCATATCTCCCAACGAAAAACGTAGTTCATTTATATTCTCAGTGATGGTATATTCTTGATGAGCTCCACTATTATTTTCTCCGTCAGTATCATATTCTTATTCGTGATATGAATTCGATGGTGTTTCAATAATTTGTTCAGAAAGAGAGGATTCACCAATATGTCGTAGTGTAACCACAAAATGTGTATTTAATAGAATAATATTATTTGGTGTGAATGGACTTCTACCAAACATATGATTACCTAAAGAATGAGTTGTTTTAAGGAGAGTATCACTGGGCGAGTCCCCGTGACTTTACATCCTAAGTGACCTATATTTTTTCCAACGTAAAATTTGACCTAATCTACGTTTGGATAAAAACTGAACCTCTTGTTCACGAGTCAATGAATCTCGATCGATGGAATATCTTGAGCACCGAACTTGTGGTTGAATATGAGATTGTATTGTTGTTTCTTGGGTTGAATTTTCTGATTTGACAATATTCAACCGTTCACTTGAAAACCCATGTGCTCTTTGTAACCGTCGAGTTAATCAGCGTCGAGAATTCGATGAAGGTTATTCTAGATCTTTACTTGTCTCTTGAGAATTGTGACCTAACCATTCCCTCTCTCGGCGTATACGTTGGGCTAATACAGCTCTAGATAACTCTATTTTTCCTGGAGCCTAATGTTCGTGATGAATCTCAAGTTAATTTTATACATGAAGGTTGTTGAAATTTTACATAAATAGAAATACTATATTATATAGTGTACCATTTGGTAACTCTTTCGCTTAGATTTTGATTTAACCGGGGGGTCGACCTTTTCTTTACCCATTTTGTTTGTTCTATCACAATCCTGATGAACAATATGTTTTTTATTCAGATATATTTAACAAAATTTTAACTAATTTGTATAAATATAATTTTTAACGTATTCGGTGATTTTTTCTTTGGAGATTTAGATATTGTTTAGCAAGTATCCGACCTCTATCATTCTCATCACGTATAATAATACCCTTATTTTTTTGGAAAGAGAATTCTACCTATGAATTTATTATAATATCACTACTATAAAACACTTAAAATAAATAAAAAATTTAGAAACAAGATAAATAAAATTTTGGTAACTAACTTGTTGATTATTTGGTTGAAAAGGTGACTTGTTATGAATATTACTTGTCTCTCCTTCATAAATTTTTTGCATGGTCTTCATTATTGTGTCATGTGTATTTAATACATAATATAACTCAACAAATTAATACATTAAAATAAAAAAATTATCTTTCAAGAAGTATTTTAAAAAAAAATGTTAGAACCAACTAATTAAAAAAATCCAAAATAGTATGCATCAAGTATTAAATTTCTTAAAAATGAAAAGTTTTTGTCCTTACACCCTTTCCCATTAATCATTCGTGTTTCATATAATTCATTTCTCTCTCTCTCTTCACCCTGTAAATTAATTAATTATCACTGCTCACCAGCCTTGCATCACCAGGTACACATTTATATTTCAGGGTTATAAGATAATTTATTCTTTCTCAACAAATTGTAAACTGAGGCCTACCATTATATGCTATCTGAGGTCACTGGTTGTTTGATGTTTAATTGCAATCTTAATTATACAAAGAGCCTTGGTTAAATTAAGTAGACTCTGCAAATTTAGTTCGTCATTAGTCATTTTTATACTGCATTCTTTTAGTTTGTTTGTTGTTTGGGCTTTGTTTTTATAGGTAAATGTTTAAAATAACGAGCTGAATAAAAAATCTATCCATATCAATATTATAAGCTTAGTGGAGATCGTTAGGAAGGCCAAATGGCTGGTTGTCATTTCTCAGGTTCTGTTATTTAAGTAAAGTCAATCATAGATTAATGAGGGCCACTTGAAGGTAACACCTTGTTAATTCCATTTCCATTACACCTATTCTCATTTAATATGCAATTGTTAGAGTAATCTCATGATTCTAAACTTTTCTTACATCTGTGTATTATTCTGATGAAGTTCTTCTACTATATAACATAGTACGTGATCTTACTTTTTCACTATTGTTGAATGTTCGTTAGTCATCTTTTTATAAGCTCCTTATTATGATTCTAAATTTATTTATATGTATTGAAGTATAATTCTTTGATTATCATTAGCTAACAAAAATTATGATTATGCAAGTATAATTAACATGAAGTGATAGGATCAGGATTGTAATTAGTTTCTCAACTTGAGATACACTTTATATAAATAATCATATTCACAACCGAAGAAAAACCCATAAATTATCTTAAAATTTGAATAGAAAAAATGTTTACCTGGTAGAGCTTCCTCAAATTAATAACTTACTATCCAACAGGTGATAAAAACTCAGATTTATGAAGAATGCAGATCAGCAACAAAAGCCATAATTTGTGTATAATTTTAAATGTAACAAAACACAGATTTTGATAGAGTTAATAAGATCGTGTATTACAAAGAAAAAAAAGAGGGGGAAAAGGTGGTTACGGTTAAAAATTAAAATAGTTATTGAAGTAGTGGACATAGTGGTGGGTTAAAAAAAATTAGTGATTAAATTTATTATTTTCACACCTGACATTCGGTAAATCATGATTAAAAATAAAAATATAAGTAGTAATTATAGAAATTAAAATATAGAGGTAGAGTAACGCTTGAGCAAGTGAATGAATGTATAATCAATCGATTCACTATGTTACTAAAAATCGGCTGCCCTGTCTAGTTTACTAAAGAAAAATAGAAGGATAGCCATCAAAGTGTGTATAAGTTGGACCTTAAACTGGATAATTACGAATGTTCTAAATTATTCCAAAAGATCGTTTACAACAGATTAAGGTAATTTTTTTTATTTACAACAGATATTTTAATTGCATCCAGAAATGTAGATTATTTTATGTTTTAGCATGTAGACGGTATTAATTGGATAACTGCAGACTTTTCTGGGCATGTAAGGTAGAATGCTAATCTAGATTCGTCATCTCGGATTTCAAATAAAAACACAAATAAGAATGTACTCCAAGTTCAAGGACATATGTGATCTAACGATGGACGAACATCTAGCTCTAGACTTGTATTGTAGATACTTTGCGGTATATTATCTGGTTCGGAAGTTTTGCAAGGGAAGTGTAGCTTCTTCCGGACTACTCTCCAACATGGAAGAACCTTGGAATAAAGGTATTACAGTGGAATATCTAGAGAAAGTTGTGATATTCTGCTTGAATGTCATTGTGATATTCTGCTTGAATGTTATTGTGATATTCTGGTTGAATGTCAGCCAAAGCTTGCTTAAAGTGTTTTCAAAGAAATACTATTTTTTAATGTTTCATAGAAACACTATTTTGTAAAAACAGTTGTCTTCTGTTAATTAATTTTAGGAATATGTATTTTTATAGTGATGAGTTAATACAATAATATATTAGGTACTTTAAGCGTGTTTGTGTCGTAAATTGGATTTATTTATGTTATTTAATTTTAGGTTAAAATTAGTAGTCAGACGGAAAAATTGTATTACTCGGTTTATCTTTTGATATATTACGTAATAATTGTATTGTATAATAGGAATCAAATAGTTAATCTTGAGAGTTTAGTTGTGTTTACTGTTTACTCTTATTTACTACTTATAGCCTTTGATTTGCCAACTTATAAATGTGTATTGTGTATATTAAACTCGGAGGGGTATATGGTGCAAAAAAAAATAGGGCCCTATGGAGCAAACATTGAAAACATTTTTATTATTTTGCATGGGCAATAAACACAAATATGAAAAATATAACATTTATAGTAGGAAAAACCAAATCTAACATTAATTCACATCTCCAAACAGTATGAAAAGCCATTTTTGTAGATCACCTAAAAAAAGAGACGAAAATTAAACCCTAATAATATTATAGTTAATATTCATTGTGTAAACAAGGTCAATTTTAAAGGTTTATTTCATAAAGGCATTTGATAGAACACCTTATCTATACTCTTGTTCCTGATTATGAATAGAACGCCAATGACTGTTTCTCTATTACATCATATAAATTGGGAGTTTAAATGGACCTTCGATATAGCAGTTAAGTGTGTGAATATCAGAAGTGTTGCGCCGGTTTAAAACCTCGTGAATGAACGTATCAAACCAATCATTATTGATAGGTTGAACAAAGTTCAAATTCAAGCAAGCTATACCCTTCCATACATTTTCCATCTTTTTGAAAGAACACATGTTTGAACACCGTTTTGAATGTCTATGAATGAGAGTATGTGATGTAAGATTTCATCAGATAAGCTGCTCATTCTGCTCCTTCTGCTCATTCGGCTCATTCTGTTACTAATCTTCTTGTTCTTGTCTATCTTCTTATCCATTACTCTTCCTCTACATTAATCATCAAATATATAAGTCACAACATTATCAAAGTTATTATATTTCTAACTATAACC
This sequence comes from Nemophila menziesii, assembly GCA_029959085.1. Taxonomy (NCBI): domain Eukaryota; kingdom Viridiplantae; phylum Streptophyta; class Magnoliopsida; order Boraginales; family Hydrophyllaceae; genus Nemophila; species Nemophila menziesii. Next base: position 17,439,623 of record JARWIR010000003.1, on the reverse strand, counting down.
TAGTCGGAATTAACCCTATATTTTTAATCAGATACAATCAATTCGGGTTAATTAATGCTAGAAACTTTAAATCGATTAGATCATGATTGAAATAAAGCATAATTAATTTGTAAAGAACAAGAAAACGGCAAAAAAATTAATCATTTTGAGTAAAGCCATTAATGGAGAGCGAGAGAGAAAGAGGGAGCTCTATAACCTTCACGGGGCATCATTCTCGCTATCGTGAATTATATGAACTGTTGCTTTAATGGAACAGAAAAGGTTTTGGCGGTTTTTATTTTTCATTTTTTTGGTCTAATACTGTTTTGGCGGTTCAAGAGATGCTTAAATGGTAGACCGGGTCATATATGGTTAGAGCTCGTGGTTGAATAGACAATTACTTTTCTTATTTAGTCGGAAAAATATTTAATGCAATAGTTTGAATTCAACTTTTTAGAAGAAATGAAAGAAAATAATAAATCTTAATGTTTGACCAAAAAAACAATAATAAAGATAAAAGTCTTTTTTTGTTTGGATTAGATTTAAAAAACAATTAATTTAATTAATTATATTTTATTTTTTGATTCTTTATCCTATATTTATACAATTATAAAAGAAGATATATATTAAATACAATTTAGTTAACTATCATTTGTGGATCGCAATGTGCAACTGTAATTGAAAAACGTGGAGGAGATATAAACTTCCATAACTAGTTGAAGAGAATAGAGAAATAAAATATAAAATATAGCGTGTAGGAACTTTGTTTGTAAGGAGTTGAGATTTGATAGGAGTGGTAGTGGGAAGTTAAAAAACAGATGTTAAGGAAATTAATGAAAATACATAGATCTTGACCATTTAAAGTGTCATATATTTTTGCTCTAGTTAAATCTTGACCGTTATTTGACTTTCGACTTGTCCCATATAATATAGATGGTAAAAGAGAATGGAGAAATAAAATATAAAATAACGCGTGTAGGAATTTTGTTTGTAAGGAGTTGAGATTTACTAGGAGTGGTAGTGGGAAGTTAATAAAACATATGTTAAGTACGTGCATAGATCTTTACCATTTAAAGTTTCGTATATTTTTTCTCTTCTTAAATCTTGACCGTTATTTGACTTTCGACTTGTCCCATATAATATAGATTTTTCTACTCAAGACAATTTGCTAATCTATTATATATTAAGGGGTATTTTTTTCTCAAAGTATTAGAGAAGTTAAATAAAAAATCTATATCAAACAAAATAGGAAAATTCTTCATATATTCAATAAACTGTAGGTCATTAATTTTTTAAGTGAAATGAAATTATAATTTCATATTCATCAAATAAAAAATAATTTAAAAGAATTTACTCTTAATTTCTAATAAGAAAATCTTACCAAGGTATAATGAGATGTTGAACTTTTTCTAAAATGGCATAACCATCTATCTTTATCTTTTTTGTCGTTGAAGATTTTATTTGCAACATGACATAAAATTTTAATTAGTTTTGATGATCCTGTGTGCAAAATATGAAAAGAAATATTAGTTCGAATCTATCTTCTATTCAAATGTATTTATGTTTCTTTTTAATATATATTGATTTTATGGAGTCAGTAATTTAAATCATCCTAAACTCAAAATTCGTATTGTATAAAAGAATCTCACCAAATTAAACCTAAAGATGAAAAATAAACTACAAAAATATAATAATAAAACATATGAAAAATTGAGCTTACTGTTTTTCATTCAATTTAATATTACTAATTAAAATCAGTCTATAATTGAGGAAAGTGGTTTTTTTTTGACACAGTGAGAAGAAATGAGGAGGATCGAATAAATACCTTCTATATGGCGGGGGTTGCCGTGGCTTCGAGGAGGGTGACAGCTTAAAGATGACGGTGTGGCTTCGAGGAGGGTGACACCTTAAAGATGACGGCCATAAGTTTAGGTTTTTAGGTTTTGAACAAGAAGACCCAAAAAAACTCTGTTTAAAAAATATCATAAATTTTATTTTATATTTTTTTCTAGGTCAATTGTGATAAACCTGATGGGCCAGCCAAATGTTGGGCTATCTCGACTGGTCCCATATAGTTAGATTTCTATATAATTATAACATAAATAACTAAAAGAAAAAATATTTTATTCAATATAATAATAATATTTTTAATCAATATTATAACAAAATATATCTCATGTAATTAATCTATACATAATAAATATAATCTATATAATAATCTAATGGTACGTGTCTTATTAAAATAAATTAAATATATATTTAATTAAATATTAAGTAAAAATATTTCCTAAATAAAAACTAAATTTTAATATTTTCAGGTAGTAAAAAATAAAACATAAACCATGTATCTTGAAATTGATTTTGCATTATTTATATCATCTTCACCTAACACCATAGTTGTAAGGTCATGACCTTTGTATATGTACTTATGAATATACTTGACACATCTTATCCTTGCAAAAACTTCAACATTAATATGACAATGGAACATCCTGGATAAATATGGATTGTATGGTACAACATCCCTATTATCAATTTTGCATCCCCTAACGTTAAAAACTCGACCATCATTCCGACGACGATATATTGGATATCCATCTTGATCCATAGATGTGGCATCCACGAAATATTTAGGGTGCTTTTTAGTACATTTTTTATTCTCCATACATGGCGAGTTAGGATTTGGAGCACCACAGGGATCATGCACCATAAAATTGACCACGGTATCAAAAAGAATCGGGTCATTCTTTAAATCAGGAAGTTCAGCACATACAAACAGGTCTACTTGAGAACTTGTTCGAATTTTATCATGTCCATCCAAAAATATCAACACATGCATATGCGGTAGACCTCGTTTTTGAAACTCAATCGTCAAGACCTTTCCTACTTGTTTTCTAAATATCTTTTTTTCATAAATTTCTTTCAACAGTCGAGCTCTTTTTAACTCAAAAACACGCGCCACTAAATTGGGCCACAATAGAGCAAAATGTATATTAGGTAACACCTTGTTAATTCCATTCCTTTTACACCTATTCTCCTTTAATATGCACTTGTTAAATTAATCTCATGATTCTAAACTTTTCTTACATCTGTGTATTATTCTGATGAAGTTCTTCTACTATATAACATAGTACGTGATCCTGCTTTTCCACTATTGTTGAATGTTCATTAGTCATCTTTTTATAAGCTCCTTATTATGATTCTAAATTTATTTATATGTATTGAAGTATAATTCTATGATTATCATTAGCTAACAGAAATTATGATTATGCAAGTATAATTAACATGAAGTGATGGGATCAGGATTATAATTAGTTTCTCAACTTGAGATACACTTTATATAAATAATCATATTCACAACCGAAGAAAAACCCATAAATTATATTAAAATTTGTCACAATCGGTATTGTAAATTTTTGAATAGAAAAAATGTTTACCTGATACAGCTTCCTCAAATTAATAACTTACTATCCAACAGGTAATAAATGCACCAAATTATGAAGAATTCAGATCAGCAACAAAATCCAAAATTTGTGTATAATTTTAAATGTAACAAAACTCAGATTTTGATAGAGTTAATAAGATCGTGTATTACAAAGAAATAAAAGAGGGGGAAAAGGTGGTTACAGTTAAAAATTAAAATAGTTATTGAAGTAGTGGACATAGTGGTGGGTTAAAAAAAGTTAGTGATTAACACACCTGACATTCGGTAAATCTTGATTAGAAATAAAATATAATTAGTAATTATAGAAATTAAAATATAGAAGTAGAGTAACGTTTGAGCAAGTGAATGAATGTATAATCAATCGATTCACTATGTTACTAAAAATCAGCTGCCCTGTCTAGTTTACTAAAGAAAAATAGAAGGATAGCTATCAAAGTGTGTATAAGTTATCCCTTAAACTGGATAATTACGAATGTTCTAAATTATTCCAAAAGATCGTTTACAACGGATTAAGGTAATTTTTGTTATTTACAACGGATATTTTAATTGCATCAAGAAATGTAGATTATTTTATGTTTTAGCATGTAGACGGTATTAATTGGATAACTGCAGACTTTTCTGGGCAGGTAAGGTAGAATGCTAATCTAGATTCGTCATCTCGGATTTCAAATAAAAACACAAATAATAATGTACTCCAAGTTCAAGGACATATGTGATCTGACGATGGACGAACATCTAGGTCTGGACTTGTATTGTAGATACTTTGTGGTATATTATCTGGTTCGAAAGTTTTGCAAGGGAAGTGCAACTTCTTCCGGACTACTCTCCAACATGGAAGAACCTTGGAATAAAGGTATTGCAGTGAAATATCTAGAGAAAGTTGTGATATTCTGCTTGAATGTCATTGTGATATTCTGCTTGAATGTCATCCAAAGCTTGCTTAAAGTGTTTTCAAAGAAATACTATTTTGTAATGTTTCATAGAAACACTATTTTGTAAAAATAGTTGTCTTCTGTTAATTAATTTTAGGAATATGTATTTTTTTAGTGATGAGCTAATACAATAATATATTAGGAACTTTAAGCGTGTTTGTGTCGTAAATTGGATTTATTTATGATATTTAATTTTAGGTTAAAATTAGTAGTCAGAAGGAAAGATTGTATTACTCGGTTTTTCTTTTGATATATTACGTAATAATTGTACTGTATAGTAGGAATCAAATAGTTAATCTTGAGAGTCTGGTTGTGTTTACTGTTTACTCCAATTTACTACTTATAGCCTTTGATTTTCCAACTTATAGATGTGTATTGTGTATATTAAACTCGGAGGGGTATATGGTGCAAAAAAAATAGGGCCCTATGGAGCAAACATTAAAAACATTTTTATTATATTACATGGGCAATAAACAAAAATATGAGAAATATAACATTTATAGTAGGAAAAACCAAATCTAACATTTATTCACATCTCCAAACAGTATGAAAAGCCATTTTTGTAGATCACCTACAAAAAGAGACGAAAATTAAACCCTAATAATATTATAGTTAATATTCGTTGTCTAAACAAGGTCAATTTTAAAGGTTTTTTTCATAAAGGCATTTGATAGAACACCTAGAATTCAACCACCATTGAACATTTTGAAGAGATCTCTCACCTTTGGCCTTATCTATACTCTTGTTTCTGATTATAAATAGAACGCCAATGACTGTTTCTCTATTACATCATATAAATTGGAAGTTTAATTGGACCTTCGATATAGCAGCTAAGTGTGTGAATATCAGAAGTGTTGCGCCGGTTAAAAACCTCGTGAATGAACGTATCAAACCAATCATTATTGATAGGTTGAACAAAAATGAAATTCAAGCAAGTTATACCCTTCCATACATTTTTCCATCTTTTTGAAAGAACACATGTTTAACACCGTTTTGAATGTCTATGAATGAGAGTATGTGATGTAAGATTTCCTGCTCATTCTGTTTCTAATCTTCTTGTTCTTGTCTCTCTTCTTATCCATTACTCTTCATCTACATTAATCATCAAATATATAAGTCACAACATTATCAAAGTTATTATATTTCTAACTATAACCTAGTCGGAATTAACCCTATATTTTTAACCAGATACAATCAATTCAGGTTAATTAATGCTAGAAACTTTAAATCAATTAGATAATGATTGAAATAAAGCATAATTAATTTGTAAAAAACAAGAAAACTGCAAAAACATTAAAGGAGTACCTCTTTTCAACGACGTTGGTTAAAGAAGGAAGCGAGAGAGAAAGAGGGAGCTCTAAAACCTTCACGGGGCATCATTCTCGCTATCGTGCATTATATGAACTGTTGCTTTAATGGAATGGAAAAGGTTTTGGCGGTTTTTATTTTTCATTTTTTTGGTCTTGTACTGTTTTGGCGGTTCAAGAGATGCTTAAATGGTAAACCGGATCATATATGGTTAGAGCTCGTGGTTGAATGGTCAATTACTTTTCTTATTTAGTCGGAAAATATTTAATGCAATAGTTTGAATTCAACTTTTTAGAAGAATTGAAAGAAAATAATAAATCTTCATGTTTGACCAAAAAACAAAAATAAAGATAAAAGTTTTTTTTTGTTTGGATTAGATTTAAAAAACAATTAATTTAGTTAATTATATTTTCTTTTTTGATTCTTTATCCTATATTTATATGTACAATTATAAAAGAAGATATATATTAAATACAATTTAGTTAACTATCATTTGTGGATCGCAATGTGCAACTGTAATTGAAAAACGTGGAGGAGATATAAACTTCCATAACTAGTTGAAGAGAATAGAGAAATAAAATATAAAATATCGCGTGTAGGAATTTTGTTTGTAAGGAGTTGAGATTTGATAGGAGTGGTAGTGGGAAGTTAAAAAATAGATGTTAAGGAAATAATGAAAATACGTAGCTCTTGACCATTAAAAGTGTCATATATTTTTGCTCTAGTTAAATCTTGACCGTTATTTGATTTTCGACTTGTCCCCTATAATATATATTGTTAAAGAGAATGGAGAAATAAAATATAAAATAACGCTTGTAGGAATTTTGTTTGTAAGGAGTTGAGATTTACTAGGAGTGGTAGTGGGAAGTTAAAAAACAGATGTTAAGGAAATGAATAAAAATACGTGCATAGATCTTAACCATTTAAAGTGTAATATATTTTTGCTCTAGTTAAATCTTGACCGTTATTTGGCTTTCGACTTGTCCCATATAATATAGATTTTTTTACTCAAGACAATTTGCTAATCTATTATATATTAAGTGGTATTTTTTTCTCAAAGTATTAGAGAAGTTAAATAAAATATGTATATCAAACAAAATAGGAAAATTCTTCATATATTCAATAAACTGTAGGTCATTAATTTTTTAAGTGAAATGAAATTATAATTTCATATTCATCAAATAAAAAACAATTTAAAAGAATTTACTCTTAATTCCTAACAAAAAAATCTTACCGAGGAATAATGAGATGTTGAATTTTTTATGAAATGGCATAACCATCGATCTTTATCTTTTTTCCCATTGAAGATTTTATTTGCAACATGACATTAAATTTTAATTAGTTTTGATGATCCTGTGTGCAATATATGAAAAAAAATATTATTTCGAATCTATCTTCTATTCAAATGTATTTATGTTTCTTTTTAATATATATTGATTTTGTGGACTCAGTAATTTAAATCATCCTAAACTCAAAATTCGTACTGTATAAAAGAATCTCACCAAATTAAACCTAAAGAAGAAAAATAAACTACAAAAATATAATAATAAAACATATGAAAAATTGAGCTTACTGTTTTTCATTTAATTTAATATTACTAATTAAAATCAGTCTATAATTGAGCTAGATGGTTTTTTTGGGCACAGTGAGAAGAAATGAGGAGGATCGAACAAATACCTTCTATATGGCGGGTTGCCGTGGACGTGGCTTCGAGGAGGGTGACACCTTAAAGATGACGGCGATAAGTTTAGGTTTATAGGTTTTGAACAAGAAGACCCAAATAAACTTTGTTTAAAAAATATCATAACTTTTATTTTATATTTTTTTCTAGGTCAATTGTGACAAACTGGATGGGCCAGCCAACTGTTGGGCTATCTCGACTGGTCCCATATAGTTAGAATTCTATATAATTATAACATAAATAACTGAAAGTAAAAATATTTTATTCAATATAATAAAAATATTTTTAATAAATATTATAACAAAATATATCTCATGTATTTAATCTATAAATAATAAATATAATCTATATAATAATTTAATGGTACGTGTCTTATTAAAATAAATTAAATATATATTGAATTAAATATTAAGTAAAAGTATTTCCTAAATAAAAACTAAATTTTAATATTTTCAGGTAATAAAAAATAAAACATAAACCATGTATCTTGAAATTGATTTTGCATTATTTATATCATCTTCACCTAACACCATAGTTGTAAGATCATGACCTTTGTATATGTACTTATGGATATACTTGACACATCTTATCCTTACACAAACTTCAACATTAATATGACAACGGAACATCCTAGATAAATATGGATTGTATGGTACAACATCCCTATTATTAATTTTGTATCCCCTAACTTCAAAAACTCGACCATCATTCCGACGACGATATATTGGATATTCATCTTGATCCATAGATGTGGCATCCACGAAATATTTAGGGTGCTTTTTAGTACATTTTTTATTCTCCATACATGGCGAGTTAGGATTTCGAGCACCACAGGGACCATGCACCATAAAATTGACCACGGTATCAAAACGAATCGGGTCATTCTTTAAATCAGGAAGTCCAGCACATACAAACAGGTCTACGTGAGCACTTGTTCGAATTTTATCATGTCCATCCAAAAATATCAACACATGCATATGCGGTAGACCTCGTTTTGAAACTCAATCGTCAAGACCTTTCCTACTTGTTTTCTAAATATCTTTTTTTCATAAATTTCTTTCAACAGTCGAGCTCTTTTTAACTCAAAAACACGCGCCACTAAATTGGGCCACAACAGAGCAAAATGTTTATTAGGTAACACCTTGTTAATTCCATTCCCTTTACACCTATTCTCCTTTAGTATGCACTTGTTAAATTAATCTCATGATTCTAAACTTTTCTTAAATGTTTGTATTATTCTGATGAAGTTCTTCTACTATATAACATAGTACGTGATCCTACTTTTCCACTATTGTTGAATGTTCATTAGTCAACTTTTAATAAGCTCCTTATTATGAATCTAAATATATTTATATGTATTGAAGTATAATTCTATGATTATCATTAGCTAACAGAAATTATGATTATGCAAGTATAATTAACATGAAGTGATGGGATCAGGATTATAATTAGTTTCTCAACTTGAGATACTCTTTATATAAATAATCATATTCACAACCGAAGAAAAACCCATAAATTATATTAAAATTTGTCACAATCGGTATTGTAAATTTTTGAATAGAAAAAATGTTTACCTGATACAGCTTCCTAATATTAATAACTTACTATCCAACAGGTAATAAAAGCACCGATTTATGAAGAATTCAGATCAGCAACAAAAGCCACAATTTGTGTATGATTTTAAATGTAACAAAACACAGATTTTGATAGAGTTAATAAGATCGTGTATTACAAAGAAATAAAAGAGGGGAAAAGGTGGTTACAGTTAAAAATTAAAATAGTTATTGAAGTAGTGGACATAGTGGTGGATTAAAAAAAGTTAGTGATTAAATTTATTATTTTCACACCTGACATTCGGTAAATCTTGATTAGAAATAAAAATATAATTAGTAATTATAGAAATTGAAATATAGAAGTAGAGTAACGTTTGAGCAAGTGAATGAATGTATAATCAATCGATTCACTATGTTACTAAAAATCAGCTGCCCTGTCTAGTTTACTAAAGAAAAATAGAAGTATAGCCATCAAAGTGTGTATAAGTTGGCCCTTAAACTGGATAATTACGAATGTTCTAAATTATTCCTAAAGATCGTTTACAACGGGTTAAGGAAAATTTTATTATTTACAACGGATATTTTAATTGCATCAAGAAATGTAGATTATTTTATGTTTTAGCATGTAGACGGTATTAATTGGATAACTGCAGACTTTTCTGGGCATGTAAGGTAGAATGCTAATCTAGATTCGTCATCTCGGATTTCAAATAAAAACACAAATAAGAAGGTACTCCAAGTTCAAGGACATATGTGATCTAACGATGGACGAACATCTAGCTCTGGACTTGTATTGTAGATACTTTGCGGTATATTATCTGGTTCGGAAGTTTTGCAAGGGAAGTGCAGCTTCTTCCAGACTACTCTCCAACATGGAAGAACCTTGGAATAAAGGTATTATAGTGGAATAACTAGAGAAAGTTGTGATATTCTGCTTGAATGTCATTGTGATATTCTGCTTGAATGTCAGCCAAAGCTTGCTAAAAGTGTTTTCAAAGAAATACTATTTTGTAATGTTTGATAGAAACACTATTTCAACAGTCGAGCTCTTTTTAACTCAAAAACACGCGCCACTAAATCGGGCCTATTAGATACTTTCTGGTTTGGAAGCAAAGCTGATGTTATATCAGGCCAGTTTGGATTTGCTATCATTGTCAGAAAAATATCTGGATGCTGATTATGGCGCGTTATTTCTATTAAATCTTGGAATATTTCGAAAATATTTCTAGCACTTCCTATAAAAGAAGACGGAAGAATCCTTCGCTTACCAACTTTATCCGGTGACAACCCATCTATAACAGCATTTGTAAAATCATCATATAATTCTACGCGGAACCTATCTTAATTTAACTTATAACATGTCAGTCGATTTTGCTCTGTTGTGGCCCAAGCATCTACCAAAAATTCTTGAAATAATTTACCACCTTTTAAAATTGTCGAATATTCAGTAGGACGTGAAATATGCGGTAACCATAGTAATCCATTTGCGTTAACATTTTTCTTGAATATCTATTGCGAGAAGTATCCCATCGTTTAAATCCTTTTTCCCATCCAAGTTCCCCATATGGAAACATGAGTACATAATGTAAAGGTAGATAAGATGGATGACATTCATTGATCCTAATGAACTGATTATCTCCTTTTAGATGTATAATGATATCTCTCATTACACTCGTCTCGGTTCCATCCCCCGGAATGATAACAACCACCTCATCTGATGTTGGAAGATTATATCGTCGACAATCTTTTGCCACAGTATAGTGTAAGTGCACCAGAATATTTTCTGAGGCCACCTCAGGTCGATTTAAGATTGCAGAAGTTTGGCGATATTTATGAGTGAATATGTTGTGCTCCAACATAGAATTATGGATAGTTCTTAAGACATCACTCCTTAGATTAGGATTTCGTTTATTACGAAAGTTTAAGGTACAATCAGGATCGTAAATATATAATTGAGCATATGTACGATCACGACCTTCTTGTGGCTCTAGTGAACCAGTTCGATGTCACAATTTTCCATGAATTGTGAATACCGAGGGTCCTCTTCCGCCGACAACCCTTTCATCCATTTTGACACCCAAACTTGTAAAAGCGTTAGCTGCATTATACCCTCGAGTCTAACGAAGAAATGATATAGACTGTGGTGTTGAGCCATCGTATAAAGTTTGAATTTCTTGTGGAGGAGTGATAAGATCGGGCAGATTAATTTGGCGTTCCAAACAACATGTCCCAAATTTTGAAATAGACACAGGAGGTTTCTTTAATCTTTTAGCCTTCCAATGTAAAGCTTTACAATGCGGACATATTACATTCATATCTCCCAATGAAAAACGTAGTTCATTTATATTTCCAGTGATGGTATATTCTTGATGAGCTCCACTATTATTTTCTCCGTCAGTATCATATTCTTCTTCATAATATGAATTCGTTGGTATTTCAATAATTTGTTCAGAAAGAGAGGATTCACCAATATGTCGTGGTGCAACCACAGAATGTGTATTTGATAGATTAATATGATTTGGTGTGAATGGACTTCTAGCAAACACATGATTACCTATAGGATGAGTTGTTTAAAGGAGAGTATCACTGGGCGAGTCCCCGTGACTTTACATCCTAAGTGACCTATATTTTTCCCAACGTAAACTTTGACCTAATCTACGTTTGGATAACAACTGAACCTCTTGTTCACGAGTCAATGAATTTCGATCGATGGAATAACTTGAACACCGAACTTGTGGTTGAATATGAGATTCTATTGTTGTTTTTTGGGTTGAATTTTGTGATTTGACAATATTTAACCGTTCACATGAAAACTCATGTGCTCTTTGTAACCGTCGAGTTAATCAGCATCGAGAATTCGATGAAGGTAATTATGGATCTTTACTTGTCTCTTGAGAAGTGTGACCTAACCATTCCCTCTCTCGGCGTATACGTTCGGCTAACACAGCTCTAAATAACTCTATTTTTCCTGGATCCTAATGTTCGTGATGAATCTAAAGTTAATTTTATACATGAAGGTTGTTGAAATTTTACATAAATAGAAATACTATATTATATAGTGTACCATTTGGGAACTCTTTCGCTTGGATTTTTATTTAATCGGGGGTCGACCTTTTCTTTACCCTTTTTGTTTGTTCCATCACAATCCTGATAAACAATATGTATTTTATTTAGATATATTTAACAAAATTTTAACTAATTTCTAGAAATATAATTTTTAACGTATTCGGTGATTTTTTCTTTGGAGATTTAGATTTTGTTTAGCAAGTATCCGACCTCTATCATTCTCATCACGTATAATAATACCCTTATTTTTTTGGAAAGAGAATTATACCTATGATTTTATTACAATATCACTACTATAAAACACTTAAAATAAATAAACAATTTAGAAACAAAATAAATAAAATTTTGGTAACTAACTTGTTGATTATTTGGTTAAAAAGGTGACTTGTTATGAATATTACTTGTATCTCCTTCATAAATTTTTGGCATGGTCTTCATTATTGTGTCATGTGTATTTAATACATAATATAACTCAACAAATTAATACATTAAAATAAAAAAATTATCTTTCAAGAAGTATTTTAAAAAAAAAAATTTGAACCAACTAATTAAAAACTGTCCAAAAAAAAAACTAATTAAAAAAATCCAAAATAGTATGCATCAAGTATTAAATTTCTCAAAAATGCAAAGTTTTTATCCTTACACCCTTTCCCCTTAATCATTCGTGTTTCATATAATTCATTGCTCTCTCTCTTCATCTTGTAAATTAATTAATTATCACAGCGCACCAGCCTTGCATCACCAGGTACACATTTATAATTCAGGGTTATAAGATAATTTATTCTTTCTCAACAAATTGTAAACTGAGGCCTACCATTATTTGCTATCTGAGGTCACTAGTTGTTTGATGTTTAATTGCAATCTTAATTATACAAAGAGCCTTGGTTAAATTAAGTAGACTCTGCAAATTTAGTTCGTCATTAGTCATTTTTATACTGCATTCTTTCAGTTTATTTGTGGTTTGGACTTTGTTTTTATAGGTAAATGTTTAAAATAATGAGCTGAATAAAAAATCTATCCATATCAATATTATAAGCTTAGTGGAGATCGTTGGGAAGGCCAAATGGCTGGTTGTCATTTCTCAGGTTTTGTTATTTGAGTAAAGTCAAGCATAGATTAATGAGGGCCACTTGAAGGTAACACCTTGTTAATTCCATTCCCTTTACACCTATTGTCCTTTAATATGCACTTGTTAAATTAATCTCATGATTCTAAACTTTTCTTACATCTGTGTATTATTCTGATGAAGTTCTTCTACTATATAACATAATACGTGATCCTGCTTTTCCACTATTGTTGAATGTTCATTAGTCAACTTTTTATAAGCTCCTTATTATGATTCTAAATTTCTTTATATGTATTGAAGTATAATTCTATGATTATCATTAGCTAACAGAAATTATGATTATGCAAGTAGAATTAACATGAAGTGATGGGATCAGGATTGTAATTAGTTTCTCAACTTGAGATACACTTTATATAAATAATCATATTCACAACTGAAGAAGAACCATAAATTATTTTAAAATTTGTCACAATTGGTATTGTAAACTTTTGAATAGAAAAAATGTTTACCTGATACAGCTTCCTCAAATTAATAACTTACTATCCAACAGGTAATAAAAGCACCGATTTATGAAGAATTCAGATCAGCAACAAAAGCCACAATTTGTGTATAATTTTAAATGTAATAAAACACAGATTTTGATAGAGTTAATAAGATCGTGTATTACAAAGAAAAAAAAGAGGGGGAAAAGGTGGTTACAGTTAAAAATTAAAATACTTGTTTAAGTAGTGGACATAGTGGTGGGTTAAAAAAAGTTAGTGATTAAATTTATTATTTTCACACCTGACATTCGGTAAATCTTGATTAGAAATAAAAATATAATTAGTAATTATAGAAATTAAAATATAGAAGTAGAGTAACGTTTGAGCAAGTGAATGAATGTATAATCAATCGATTCACTATGTTACTAAAAATCAGCTGCCCTGTCTAGTTTACTAAACAAAAATAGAAGGATAGCCATCAAAGTGTGTATAAGTTGGCCCTTAAACTGGATAATTACGAATGTTCTAAATTATTCCAAAAGATCGTTTACAACGGATTAAGGTAAAAAAAAATTTATTTACAACGGATATTTTAATTGCATCAAGAAATGTAGATTATTTTATGTTTTAGCATGTATTAATTGGATAAATGCAGACTTTTCTGGGCATGTAAGGTAGAATGCTTATCTAGATTCGTCATCTTGGATTTCAAATAAAAACACAAATAAGAATGTACTCCAAGTTCAAGAACATATGTGATCTAACGATGGACGAACATCTAGCTCTGGACTTGTATTGTAGATACTTTGCGGTATATTATCTGGTTTAGAAGTTTTGCAAGGGAAGTGCAGCTTCTTCCGGACTACTCTCCAACATGGAAGAACCTTGGAATAAAGGTATTGCAGTGGAATATCTAGAGAAAGTTGTGATATTCTGCTTGAATGTCATTGTGGTATTCTGCTTGAATGTCATCCAAAGCTTGCTTAAAGTGTTTTCAAAGAAATACTATTTTGTAATGTTTCATAGAAACACTATTTTGTAAAAACAGTTGTCTTCTGTTAATTAATTTTAGGAATATGTATTTTTTTAGTGATGAGCTAATACAATAATATATTAGGTACTTTAAGTGTGTTTGTGTCGTTAATTGGATTTATTTATGATATTTAATTTTAGGGTAAAATTAGTAGTCAGAAGGAAAGATTGTATTACTCGGTTTTTCATTTGATATATTACGTAATAATTGTACTGTATAATAGGAATCAAATAGTTAATATTGAGAGTTTGGTTGTGTTTACTGTTTACTCCAATTTACTACTTATAGCCTTTGATTTGCCAACTTATAAATGTGTATTGTGTATATTAAACTCGGAGGGGTATATGGTGCAAAAAAAAAACAGGTCCCTATGGAGCAAACATTGAATTTTTTTTATTATATTGCATGGGCAATAAACACAAATATGAAAAATATAACATTTATAGTAGGAAAAACCAAATCTAACATTTATTCACATCTCAGTATGAAAAGCCATTTTTGTAGATCACCTAAAAAAAGAGACGAAAATTAAACCCTAATAATATTATAGTTAATATTCATTGTGTAAACAAGGTCAATTTTAAAGGTTTTTTTCATAAAGGTATTTGATAGAACACCTAGAAATCAACCACCATTGAACATTTTGAAGAGATCTCTCACCTTTGGCCTTATCTATACTCTTGTTGCTGATTATGAATAGAACGCCAATGACTGTTTCTCTATTACATCATATAAATTGGGAGTTTAATTGGACCTTCGATATAGCAGCTAAGTGTGTGAATATTAGAAGTGTTGCGCCGGTTTAAAACCTCGTGAACGAACGTATCAAAGCAATCATTATTGATAGGTTGAACAAAGTTGAAATTCAAGCAAGTTATACCCTTCCATACATTTTTTCATCTTTTTGAAAGAACACATGTTTGAACACCGTTTTGAATGTCTATAAATGAGAGTATGTGATGCAAGATTTCATCAGATAAGCTTTCTGTTACTAATCTTCTTGTTCTTGTCTCTCTTCTTATCCATTACTCTTCCTCTACATTAATCATCAAATATATAAGTCACAACATTATCACCCTATATTTTTAACCAGATACAATCAATTCGGGTTAATTAATGCTAGAAACTTTAAACAATTAGATAATGATTGAAATAAATCATAATTAATTTGTAAAAAACAAAAAAACTGACAAAACAATTAATCATTTCGAGTAAAGCCATAAACGGCGTGGGTTAAAGAAGGAAGCAAGAGAGAATGAGGGAGCTCTAAAACCTTCACGGGGCATCATTCTCGCTATCGTGAATTATATGAACTGTTGTTTTAATGGAATGGAAGAGGTTTTTATTTTTAATTTTTTTGGTCTAGTAATGTTTTGGCGGTTCAAGAGATGCTTAAATGGTAAACCGGGTAATATATGGTTAGAGCTCGTGGTTGAATGTACAATTACTTTTCCTATTTAGTCGGAAAAAATTCACTGCAATAGTTTGAATTCAACTTTTTAGAAGAAATGAAAGAAAATAATAAATCTTCGTGTTTGACCAAAAAAACAATAATAAAGATAAAAGTCTTTTTTTGTTTGGATTAGATTTAAAAAACAATTAATTTAGTTAATTATATTTTATTTTTTGATTCTTTATCCTATATTTATATGTAAAATTATAAAAGAAGTTATATATTAAATACAATTTAGTTAACTATCATTTCTGGATCGCAATGTGCAACTGCAATGGAAAAACGTGGAGGAGATATAAACTTCCATAACTAGTTGAAGAGAATAGAGAAATAAAATAAAAAATATCGCGTGTAGGAATTTTGTTTGTAAGGAGTTGAGATTTGATAGGAGTGGTAGTGGGAAGTTAAAAAACAGATGTTAAGGAAATTAATGAAAATGCGTAGATCGTGACCATTTAAAGTGTCATATATTTATGATATAGTTAAATCTTGACCGTTATTTGACTTTTGACTTGTCCCATATAATATAGATGGTTAAAGAGAATAGAGAAATAAAATATAAAATAACGCGTGTAGGAATTTTGTTTGTAAGGAGTTGAGATTTACTAGGAGTGGTAGTGGGAAGTTAAAAAACATATATTAAGGAAATGAATAAAAATACGTGCATAGATCTTGACCATTTAAAGTGTCACATATTTTTGCTATAGTTACCCATATAATATAGATTTTTCTACTCAAGACAATTTGCTAATCTATTATATATTAAGGTGTATTTTTTTCTCAAAGTATTAGAGAAGTTAAATAAAATATGTATATCAAACAAAATAGGAAAATTATTCATATATTCAATGAACTGTAGGTCATTAATTTTTTAAGTGAAATGAAATTATAATTTCATATTCATCAAATAAAAAACAATTTAAAAGAATTTACTCTTAATTCCTAACAATAAAATCTTACCAAGGTATAATGAGATGTTGAATTTTTTCTGAAATGGCATAACCATCGATCTTTATCTTTTCTCCAGTTGAAGATTTTATTTGCAACATGACAATTTTAATTAGTTTTGATGATCCTGTGTGCAAAATATGAAAAAAAAATATTAGTTCGAATCTATCTTCTATTCAAATGTATTTAGGTTTCTTTTTAATATATATTGATTTTGTGGACTCAGTAATTTAAATCATCCTAATCTCAAAATTCGTATTGTATAAAAGAATCTCACCAAATTAAACCTAAAGAAGAAAAATAAACTACAAAAATATAATAATAAAACATATGAAAAATTAAGTTTACTGTTTTTCATTCAATTTAATATTACTAACTAATACCAATCTATAATTGAGCAAGATGGTTTTTTTGTGGGCACATTGAGAAGAAATGAGGAGGATCGAACAAATACCTTCTATATGGCGGGTTGCCGTGGACGTGTCTTCGAGGAGGGTGACACCTTACATATGACGGCGATAAGTTTAGGTTTTTAGGTTTTGAACAAGAAGACCCTAAAAAACTCTGTTTAAAAAATATCATAACTTTTATTTTATATTTTTTTCTAGGTCAATTGTGACAAACCTGATGGGCCAGCCAAATGTTGGGCTATCTCGACTGGTCCCATATAGTTAGAGTTCTATATAATTATAACATAAATAACTGAAAGGAAAAATATTTTATTCAATATAATAATAATATTTTTAATAAATATTATAACAAAATATATCTCATGTATTTAATCTATAAATAATAAATATAATCTATATAATAATCTAATGGTACGTGTCTTATTAAAATAAATTAAATATATATTGAATTAAATATTAAGTAAAAGTATTTCCTAAATAAAAACTAAATGTTAATATTTTCAGGTAATAAAAAATAAAACATAAACCATGTATCTTGAAATTGATTTTGCATTATTCATATCATCTTCACCTAACACCATAGTTGTACGATCATGACCTTTGTATATGTACTTATGGACATACTTGACACATCTTATCCTTACACAAACTTCAACATTAATATGACAATGGAACATCCTGTATAAATATGGACTGTATGGTACAACATCCCTATTATCAATTTTGCATCCCCTAACTTCAAAAACTCGACCATTATTCCGACGACGATATATTGGATATCCATCTTGATCCACAGATGTGGCATCCACGAAATATTTAGGGTGCTTTTTAGTACATTTTTTATTCTCCATACATGGCGAGTTAGGATTTCGAGCACCACATGGACCATGCACCATAAAATTGACCACGGTATAAAAAAGAATCGGGTCATTCTTTAAATCAGGAAGTTCAGCACATACAAACAGGTCTACTTGAGCAGTTGTTCGAATTTTATCACGTCCATCCAAAAATATCAACACATGCATATGCGGTAGACCTCGTTTTTGAAACTCAATCGTTAAGACCTTTCCTACTTGTTTTCTAATTATCTTTTTTTCATAAATTTCTTTCAACAGTCGAGCTCTTTTTAACTCAAAAACACGCGCCACTAAATCGGGCCTATTAGATAATTTCTGGTTTGGAAGCAAAGCTGATTTTATTTCAGGCCAGTTTGGATTTGCTGTCATTGTCAGAAAAATATCTGGATGCTGGTTATAGCGCGTTATTTCCATTAAATCTTGGAATATTTCGAACATATTTCTAGCACTTACTATAAAATAAGAGGGAAGAATCCTCCGCTTACCAGCTTTATCCGGTGACAACCCTTCTATAACAGCATTTGTAAAATCATCATATAATTCTACGCGGAACCTATCTTAATTTAACTTATAACATGTCAGACGATTTTGCCCTGTTGTGGCCCAAGCATCTACCAAAAATTCTTGAAATAATTTACCACCTTTTAAAATTGTCGAATATTCGGTAGGACGTGAAATATGCGGTAACCATAGTAATCCATTTGCGTTAACCTTTTCCTTGAATATCTATTGCAAGAAGTATCCCATCGTTTAAATCCTGGTTCCCATCCAAGTTCCCCATATGGAAACATGAGTACATAATGTAAAGGTAGATAAGCTGGATGACATTCATTGATCCTAATGAACTGATTATCTCCTTTTAGATGTAGAATGATATCTTTCATTGCACTCGTCTCGGTTCCATCCCCCGGAATGATAACAACCACCTCATCTGATGTTGGAAGATTATATCGTCGACGATCTTTTGCCGCAGTATAGTGTAAGTGCACCAAAATATTTCTAGAGGCCACCTCAGGTCGATTTAAGATTGCAGTAGCCTGACGATAATTATGAGTGAATATGTTGTGCTCCAACATAGAATTATGGATAGTTCTTAAGACATCACTCCTTAGATTAGGATTTCGTTTATTACGAAAGTTTAAGGTACAATCAGGATCGTAAATATATAATTGATCATATGTACGATCACGACCTTCTTCTGGCTCTAGTGAACCAGTTCGATGTCGCAATTCTCCATGAATTGTGAATACCGAGGGTCCTCTTCCGCCGACAACCCTTTGATCCATTTTGACACCCAAACTTGTAAAAGCGTTAGCTGCATTATACCCTCGAGTCTAACGAAGAAAAGATATCGACTGAGGTGTTGAGCCATCATATAAAGTTTGAATTTATGGTGGAGGAGTGATAAGATCGGGCAGATTAATTTGGCCTTTCAAACAACATGTCCCAAATTTTGAAATAGACACATGAGGGTTTTTTAATCTTTCAGCCTTCCAGTGTAAAGATTTACAATGTGGGCATATTACATTCATATCTCCCAACGAAAAACGTAGTTCATTTATATTCTCAGTGATGGTATATTCTTGATGAGCTCCACTATTATTTTCTCCGTCAGTATCATATTCTTCTTCATGATATGAATTCGTTGGTGTTTCAATAATTTGTTCAGAAAGAGAGGATTCACCAATATGTCGTGGTGTAACCACAAAATGTGTATTTAATAGAATAATATTATTTGGTGTGAATGGACTTCTACCAAACATATGATTACCTAAAGGATGAGTTGTTTTAAGGAGAGTATCACTGGGCGAGTCCCCGTGACTTTACATCCTAAGTGACCTATATTTTTCCCAACGTAAAATTTGACCTAATCTACGTTTGGATAAAAACTGAACCTCTTGTTCACGAGTCAATGAATTTCGATCGATGGAATAACTTGAGCACCGAACTTGTGGTTGAATATGAGATTGTATTGTTGTTTTTTGGGTTGAATTTTCTGATTTGACAATATTCAACCGTTCACTTGAAAACCCATGTGCTCTTTGTAACCGTCGAGTTAATCAGCGTCGAGAATTCGATGAAGGTTATTCTAGATCTTTACTTGTCTCTTGAAAAGTGTGACCTAACCATTCCCTCTCTCGGCGTATACGTTGGGCTAATACAGCTCTAGATAACTCTATTTTTCCTGCATCCTAATGTTCGTGATGAATCTAAAGTTAATTTTATACATGAAGGTTGTTGAAATTTTACATAAATAGAAATACTATATTATATAGTGTACCATTTGGTAACTCTTTCGCTTAGATTTTGATTTAACCGGGGGGTTGACCTTTTCTTTACCCATTTTGTTTGTTCTATCACAATCCTGATGAACAATATGTTTTTTATTCAGATATATTTAACAAAATTTTAACTAATTTGTATAAATATTATTTTTAACGTATTCGGTGATTTTTTCTTTGGAGATTTAGATATTGTTTAGCAAGTATCCGACCTCTATCATTCTCATCACGTATAATAATACCCTTATTTTTTTGGAAAGAGAATTCTACCTATGAATTTATTATAATATCACTACTATAAAACACTTAAAATAAATAAAAAATTTAGAAACAAGATAAATAAAATTTTGGTAACTAACTTGTTGATTATTTGGTTGAAAAGGTGACTTGTTATGAATATTACTTGTCTCTCCTTCATAAATTTTTTGCATGGTCTTCATTATTGTGTCATGTGTATTTAATACATAATATAACTCATCAAATTAATACATTAAAATAAAAAAATTATCTTTCAAGAAGTATTTTAAAAAAAAAATGTTAGAACCAACTAATTAAAAAAATCCAAAATAGTATGCATCAAGTATTAAATTTCTTAAAAATGAAAAGTTTTTGTCCTTACACCCTTTCCCATTAATCATTCGTGTTTCATATAATTCATTTCTCTCTCTCTTCACCTTGTAAATTAATTAATTAATTATCACTGCTCACCAGCCTTGCATCACCAGGTACACATTTATATTTCAGGGTTATAAGATAATTTATTCTTTCTCAACAAATTGTAAACTGAGGCCTACCATTATATGCTATCTGAGGTCACTGGTTGTTTGATGTTTAATTGCAATCTTAATTATACAAAGAGCCTTGGTTAAATTAAGTAGACTCTGTAAATTTAGTTCGTCATTAGTCATTTTTATACAGAATTCTTTTAGTTTGTTTGTGGTTTGGGCTTTGTTTTTATAGGTAAATGTTTAAAATAATGAGCTGAATAAAAAATCTATCCATATCAATATTATAAGCTTAGTGGAGATCGTTAGGAAGGCCAAATGGCTGGTTGTCATTTCTCAGGGTATGTTATTTAAGTAAAGTCAATCGTAGATTAATGACGGCCACTTGAAGGTAACACCTTGTTAATTCCATTTCCTTTACACCTATTCTCCTTTAATATGCAATTGTTAAAGTAATCTCATGATTCTAAACTTTTCTTACATCTGTGTATTATTCTGATGAAGTTCTTCTACTATATAACATAGTACGTGATCTTACTTTTCCACTATTGTTGAATGTTCATTAATCATCTTTTTATAAGCTCCTTATTATGATTCTAAATTTATTTATATGTATTGAAGTATAATTCTATGATTATCATTAGCTAACAGAAATTATGATTATGCAAGTATAATTAACATGAAGTGATAGGATCAGGATTGTAATTAGTTTCTCAACTTGAGATACACTTTATATAAATAATCATATTCACAACCGAAGAAAAACCCATAAATTATCTTAAATTTTGAATAGAAAAAATGTTTACCTGGTACAGCTTCCGCAAATTAATAACTTACTATCCAACAGGTGATAAAAGCACAGATTTATGAAGAATGCAGATCAGCAACAAAAGCCACAATTTGTGTATAATTTTTAATGTAACAAAACACAGATTTTGATAGAGTTAATAAGATCGTGTATTACAAAGAAAAAAAAGAGGGGGAAAAGGTGGTTACAGTTAAAAATTATAATAGTTATTGAAGTAGTGGACATAGTGGTGGGTTAAAAAAATTAGTGATTAAATTTATTATTTTCACACCTGACATTCGGTAAATCTTGATTAGAAATAAAAATATAAGTAGTAATTATAGAAATTACAATATAGAAGTAGAGTAACGCTTGAGCAAGTGAATGAATGTATAATCAATCGATTCACTATGTTACTAAAAATCAGCTACCCTGTCTAGTTTACTAAAGAAAAATAGAAGGATAGCCAGCCATCAAAGTGTGTATAAGTTGGCCCTTAAACTGGATAATTACGAATGTTCTAAATTATTCCAAAAGATCGTTTACAACGGATTAAGGTAAATTTTTTTTATTTACAACAGATATTTTAATTGCATCAAGAAATGTAGATTATTTTATGTTAGCATGTAGACGGTATTAATTGGATAACTGCAGACTTTTCTGGGCATGTAAGGTAGAATGCTAATCTAGATTCGTCATCTCGGATTTCAAATAAAAACACAAATAAGAATGTACTCCAAGTTCAAGGACATATTTGATCTAACGATGGACGAACATCTAGCTC
The DNA here is from genome assembly GCA_029959085.1 of Nemophila menziesii. Taxonomy (NCBI): domain Eukaryota; kingdom Viridiplantae; phylum Streptophyta; class Magnoliopsida; order Boraginales; family Hydrophyllaceae; genus Nemophila; species Nemophila menziesii. Next base: position 17,416,832 of record JARWIR010000003.1, on the reverse strand, counting down.
TAGACTTGTATTGTAGATACTTTGCGGTATATTATCTGGTTCGGAAGTTTTGCAAGGGAAGTGCAGCTTCTCCCGGACTACTCTCCAACATGGAAGAACCTTGGAATAAAGGTATTGCAGTGGAATATCTAGAGAAAGTTGTGATATTCTACTTGAATGTCATTGTGATATTCTGCTTGAATGTTATTGTGATATTCTGGTTGAATGTCAGCCAAAGCTTGCTTAAAGTGTTTTCAAAGAAATACTATTTTTTAATGTTTCATAGAAACACTATTTTGTAAAAACAGTTGTCTTCTGTTAATTAATTTTAGGAATATGTATTTTTTTAGTGATGAGCTAATACAATAATATATTAGGTACTTTAAGCGTGTTTGTGTCGTAAATTGGATTTATTTATGATATTTAATTTTAGGTTAAAATTAGTAGTCAGAAGGAAAAATTGTATTACTCGGCTTTTCTTTTGATATATTACGTAATAATTGTATTGTATAATAGGAATCAAATAGTTAATCTTGAGAGTTTAGTTGTGTTTACTGTTTACTCTAATTTACTACTTATAGCCTTTGATTTGCCAACTTATAAATGTGTATTGTGTATATTAAACTCGAAGGGGTATATGGTGCAAAAAAAAATAGGGCCCTATGGAGCAAACATTGAAAACATTATTATTATTTTGCATGGGCAATAAACACAAATATGAAAAATATAACATTTATAGTAGGAAAAACCAAATCTAACATTTATTCACATCTCCAAACAGTATGAAAAGCCATTTTTGTAGATCACCTAAAAAAAGAGACGAAAATTAAACCTTAATAATATTATAGTTAATATTCATTGTGTAAACAAGGTCAATTTTAAAGGTTTATTTCATAAAGGCATTTGATAGAACACCTTATCTATACTCTTGTTCCTGATTATGAATAGAACGCCAATGACTATTTCTCTATTACATCATATAAATTGGGAGTTTAAATGGACCTTCGATATAGCAGCTAAGTGTTTGAATATCAGAAGTGTTGCGCCGGTTTAAAACCTCGTGAATGAACGTATCAAACCAATCATTATTGATAGGTTGAACAAAGTTGAAATTCAAGCAAGCTATACCCTTCCATACATTTTCCATCTTTTTGAAAGAACACATGTTTGAACACCGTTTTGAATGTCTATGAATGAGAGTATGTGATGTAAGATTTCATCAGATAAGCTGCTCCTTCGGCTCATTCGGCTCATTCTGTTACTAATCTTCTTGTTCTTGTCTCTCTTCTTATCCATTACTCTTCCTCTACATTAATCATCAAATATATAAGTCACAACATTATCAAAGTTATTATATTTCTAACTATAACCTAGTCGGAATTAACCCTATATTTTTAACCAGATACAATCAATTCGGGTTAATTAATGCTAGAAACTTTAAATCGATTAGATAATGATTGAAATAAAGCATAATTAATTTGTAAAGAACAAGAAAACGGAAAAAAAATTAATCATTTTGAGTAAAGCCATTAATGGAGTACCTCTTTTCAACGGCGTGGGTTAAAGAACGAAGCGAGAGAAAAAGAGGGAGCCCTAAAACCTTCACGGGGCATCATTCTCGCTATCGTGAATTATATGAACGGTTGCTTTAATGGAACAGAAAATGTTTTGGCGGTTTTTATTTTTCATTTTTTTGGTCTAGTACTGTTTTGGCGGTTCAAGAGATGCTTAAATGGTAAACCGGGTCATATATGGTTAGAGCTCGTGGTTGAATGGACAATTACTTTTCTTATTTAGTCGGAAAAATATTTAATGCAATAGTTTGAATTCAACTTTTTAGAAGAAATGAAAGAAAATAATAAATCTTAATGTTTGACCAAAAAAACAATAATAAAGATAAACGTCTTTTTTTGTTTGGATTAGATTTAAAAAACAATTAATTTAATTAATTATATTTTATTTTTTGATTCTTTATCCTATATTTATACAATTATAAATGAAGATATATATTAAATACAATTTAGTTAACTATCATTTGTGGATCGCAATGTGCAACTGTAATTGAAAAACGTGGAGGAGATATAAACTTCCATAACTAGTTGAAGAGAATAGAGAAATAAAATATAAAATATAGCGTGTAGGAATTTTGTTTGTAAGGAGTTGAGATTTGATAGGAGTGGTAGTGGGAAGTTAAAAAACAGATGTTAAGGAAATTAATGAAAATACATAGATCTTGACCATTTAAAGTGTCATATATTTTTGCTCAAGTTAAATCTTGACCGTTATTTGACTTTCGACTTGTCCCATATAATATAGATGGTAAAAGAGAATGGAGAAATAAAATATAAAATAACGCGTGTAGGAATTTTGTTTGTAAGGAGTTGAGATTTACTAGGAGTGGTAGTGGGAAGTTAAAAAAACAGATGTTAAGGAAACGAATAAAAATACGTGCATAGATCTTGACCATTTAAAGTTTCGTATATTTTTTCTCTAGTTAAATCTTGACCGATTATTTGACTTTCGACTTATCCCATATAATATAGATTTTTCTACTCAAGACAATTTGCTAATCTATTATATATTAAGGGGTATTTTTTTTCTCAAAGTATTAGAGTAGTTAAATAAAAAATCTATATCAAACAAAATAGGAAAATTCTTCATATATTCAATAAACTGTAGGTCATTAATTTTTTAAGTGAAATGAAATTATAATTTCATATTCATCAAATATAAAAGAATTTACTCTTAATTCCTAACAAGAAAATCTTACCAAGGTATAATGAGATGTTGAATTTTTTCTGAAATGGCATAACCATCGATCTTTATCTTTTTTCTCGTTGAAGGTTATATTTGCAACATGACATTAAATTTTAATTAGTTTTGATGATCCTGTGTGCAAAATATGAAAAGAAATATTAGTTCGAATCTATCTTCTATTCAAATGTATTTATGTTTCTTTTTAATATATATTGATTTTATGGACTCAGTAATTTAAATCATCCTAAACTCAAAATTCGTATTGTATAAAAGAATCTCACCAAATTAAACCTAAAGATGAAAAATAGACTACAAAAATATAATAATAAAACATATGAAAAATTGAGCTTACTGTTTTTCATTCAATTTAATATTACTAATTAAAATCAGTCTATAATTGAGGAAAATGGTTTTTTTTACACAGTGAGAAGAAATGAGGAGGATCGAATAAATACCTTCTATATGGCGGGGGGTTGCCGTGGCTTCGAGGAGGGTGACACCTTAAAGATGACGGCGTGGCTTCGAGGAGGGTGACACCTTAAAGATGACGGCGATAAGTTTAGGTTTTTTGGTTTTGAACAAGAAGACCCACTCTGTTTAAAAAATATCATAACTTTTATTTTATATTTTTTTCTAGGTCAATTGTGACAAACCTGATGGGCCAACCAAATGTTGGGCTATCTCGACTGGTCCCATTTAGTTAGAGTTCTATATAATTATACCATAAATAACTGAAAGGAAAAATATTTTATTCTATATAATAATAATATTTTTAATCAATATTATAACAAAATATATCTCAAGTAAATAATCTATACGTAATAAATATAATCTATATAATAATCTAATGGTACGTGTCTTATTGAAATAAATTAAATATATATTGAATTAAATATTAAGTAAAAGTATTTCCTAAATAAAAACTAAATGTTAATATTTTCAGGTAATAAAAAATAAAACATAAACCATGTATCTTGAAATTGATTTTGCATTATTCATATCATCTTCACCTAACACCATAGTTGTACGATCATGACCTTTGTATATGTACTTATGGACATACTTGACACATCTTATCCTTACACAAACTTCAACATTAATATGACAATGGAACATCCTGTATAAATATGGACTGCATGGTACAACATCCCTATTATCAATTTTGCATCCCCTAACTTCAAAAACTCGACCATCATTCCGACGATGATATATTGGATATCCATCTTGATCCATAGATGTGGCATCCACGAAATATTTAGGGTGCTTTTTAGTACATTTTTTATTCTCCATACATGGCGAGTTAGGATTTCGAGCACCACAGGGACCATGCACCATAAAATTGACCACGGTATCAAAAAGAATCGGGTCATTCTTCAAATCAGGAAGTTCAGCACATACAAACAAGTCTACTTGAGCAGTTGTTCGAATTTTATCACGTCCATCCAAAAATATCAACACATGCATATGCGGTAGACCTCGTTTTTGAAACTCAATCGTCAAGACCTTTCCTACTTGTTATCTAATTATCTTATTTTCATAAATTTCTTTCAACAGTCGAGCTCTTTATAACTCAAAAACACGCGCCCCTAAATCGGGCCTATCAGATACTTTCTGGTTTGGAAGCAACGCTGATGTTATTTCAGGCCAGTTTGGATTTGATGTCATTGTCTAAAAAATATCTGGATGCTGGTTATAGCGCGTTATTTCCATTAAATCTTGGAATATTTCGAACATATTTCTAGCACTTACTATAAAATAAGACGGAAGAATCCTCCGCTTACCAACTTTATCCGGTGACAACCCTTCTATAACAGCATTTGTAAAATCATCATACAATTCTACGCGGAACCTATCTTAATTTAACTTATAACATGTCAGACGATTTTGCTCTGTTGTGGCCCAAGCATCTACCAAAAATTCTTGAAATAATTTACCACCTTTTAAAATTGTCGAATATTCAGTAGGACGTGAAATATGCGGTAACCATAGTAATCCATTTGCGTTAACCTTTTTCTTGAATATCTATTGCGAGAAGTATCCCATCGTTTAAATCCTGGTTCCCATTCAAGTTCCCCATATGGAAACATGAGTACATAATGTAAAGGTAGATAAGCTGGATGACATTCATTGATCCTAATGAACTGATTATCTCCTTCTAGATGTAGAATGATATCTTTCATTGCAGTCGTCTCGGTTCCATCCCCCGGAATGATAACAACCACCTCATCTGATGTTGGAAGATTATATCGTCGACGATCTTTTGCCGCAGTATAGTGTAAGTGCACCAAAATATTTCTGGAGGCCACCTCAGGTCGATTTAAGATTGCAGTAGCCTGACGATAATTATGAGTGAATATGTTGTGCTCCAACATAGAATTATGGATAGTTCTTAAGACATCACTCCTTAGATTAGGATTTCGTTTATTACGAAAGTTTAAGGTACAATCAGGATCGTAAATATATAATTGATCATATGTACGATCACGACCTTCTTCTGGCTCTAGTGAACCAGTTCGATGTCGCAATTATCCATGAATTGTGAATACCGAGGGTCCTCTTCCGCCGACAACCCTTTGATCCATTTTGACACCCAAACTTGTAAAAGCGTTAGCTGCATTATACCCTCGAGTCTAACGAAGAAAAGATATCGACTGAGGTGTTGAGCCATCATATAAAGTTTGAATTTATGGTGGAGGAGTGATAAGATCGGGCAGATTAATTTGGCCTTTCAAACAACATGTCCCAAATTTTGAAATAGACACATGAGGGTTTTTTAATATTTCAGCCTTCCAATGTAAAGCTTTACAATGCGGGCATATTACATTCATATCTCCCAACGAAAAACGTAGTTCATTTATATTCTCAGTGATGGTATATTCTTGATGAGCTCCACTATTATTTTATCCGTCAGTATCATATTCTTCTTCATGATATGAATTCGTTGGTGTTTCAATATTTTGTTCAGAAAGAGAGAATTCACCAATATGTCGTGGTGTAACCACAAAATGTGTATTTAATAGAATAATATTTTTTGGTGTGAATGGACTTCTACCAAACATATGATTACCTAAAGGATGAGTTGTTTTAAAGAGAGTATCACTGGGCGAGTCCCTGTGACTTTACATCCTAAGTGACCAATATTTTTCCCAACGTAAAATTTGACCTAATCTACGTTTGGATAAAAACTGAACCTCTTGTTCAAGAGTCAATGAATTTCGATCGATGGAATAACTTGAGCACCGAACTTGTGGTTGAATATGAGATTGTATTGTTGTTTTTGGGTTGAATTTTCTGATATGACAATATTCAACCGTTCACTTGAAAACCCATGTGCTCTTTGTAACCGTCGATTTAATCAGCGTCGAGAATTCGATGAAGGTTATTCTAGATCTTTACTTGTCTCTTAAGAATTGTGACCTAACCATTCCCTCTCTCGGCGTATACGTTGGGCTAATACAGCTCTAGATAACTCTATTTTTCCTGGATCCTAATGTTCGTGATGAATCTCAAGTTAATTTTATACATGAAGGTTGTTGAAATTTTACATAAATAGAAATACTATATTATATAGTGTACCATTTGGTAACTCTTTCGCTTAGATTTTGATTTAACCGGGGGGTCGACCTTTTCTTTACCCATTTTGTTTGTTCTATCACAATCCTGATGAACAATATGTTTTTTATTCAGATATATTTAACAAAATTTTAACTAATTTGTATAAATATAATTTTTAATGTATTCGGTGATTTTTTCTTTGGAGATTTAGATATTGTTTAGCAAGTATCCGACCTCTATCATTCTCATCACGTATAATTATACCCTTATTTTTTTGGAAAGAGAATTCTACCTATGAATTTATTATAATATCACTACTATAAAACACTTAAAATAAATAAAAAATTTAGAAACAAGATAAATAAATTTTTGGTAACTAACTTGTTGATTATTTGGTTGAAAAGGTGACTTGTTATGAATATTACTTGTCTCTCCTTCATAAATTTTTTGCATGGTCTTCATTATTGTGTCATGTGTATTTAATACATAATATAACTCAACAAATTAATACATTAAAATAAAAAAATTATCTTTCAAGAAGTATTTTAAAAAAAAATGTTAGAACCAACTAATTTAAAAATCCAAAATAGTATGGATCAAGTATTAAATTTCTTAAAAATGAAAAGTTTTTGTCCTTACACCCTTTCCCATTAATCATTCGTGTTTCATATAATTCATTTCTCTCTCTCTTCACCTTGTAAATTAATTAATTAATTATCACTGCTCACCAGCCTTGCATCACCAGGTACACATTTATATTTCAGGGTTATAAGATAATTTATTCTTTCTCAACAAATTGTAAACTGAGGCCTACCATTATATGCTATCTGAGGTCACTGGTTGTTTGATGTTTAATTGCAATCTTAATTATACAAAGAGCCTTGGTTAAATTAAGTAGACTCTGCAAATTTAGTTCGTCATTAGTCATTTTTATACTGCATTCTTTTGGTTTGTTTGTGGTTTGGGCTTTGTTTTTATAGGTAAATGTTTAAAATAATGAGCTGAATAAAAAATCTATCCATATCAATATTATAAGCTTAGTGGAGATCGTTAGGAAGGCCAAATGGCTGGTTGACATTTCTCAGGTTATGTTATTTAAGTAAAGTCAATCGTAGATTAATGAGGGCCACTTGAAGGTAACACCTTGTTAATTCCATTTTCTTTACACCTATTCTCCTTTAATATGCAATTGTTAAAGTAATCTCATGATTCTAAACTTTTCTTACATCTGTGTATTATTCTGATGAAGTTCTTCGACTATATAACATAGTACGTGATCTTGCTTTTCCACTATTGTTGAATGTTCATTAGTCATCTTTTTATAAGCTCCTTATTATGATTCTAAATTTATTTATATGTATTGAAGTATAATTCTATGATTATCATTAGCTAACAGAAATTATGATTATGCAAGTATAATTAACATGAAGTGATAGGATCAGGAATGTAATTAGTTTCTCAACTTGAGATACACTTTATATAAATAATCATATTCACAACAGAAGAAAAACCCATAAATTATCTTAAAATTTGAATAGAAAAAATGTTTACCATCAAATTAATAACTTACTATCCAACAGGTGATAAAAACACAAGATTTATGAAGAATGCAGATCAGCAACAAAAGCCACAATTTGTGTATAATTTTAAATGTAACAAAACACAGATTTTGATAGAGTTAATAAGATCGTGTATTACAAAGAAAAAAAGAGGGGGAAAAGGTGGTTACGGTTAAAAATTAAAATAGTTATTGAAGTAGTGGACATAGTGGTGGGTTAAAAAAAATTAGTGATTAAATTTATTATTTTCACACCTAACATTCGGTAAATCTTGATTAGAAATAAAAATATAAGTAGTAATTATAGAAAATAAAATATAGAAGTAGAGTAACGCTTGAGCAAGTGAATGAATGTATAATCAATCGATTCACTATGTTACTAAAAATCAGCTGCCCTGTCTAGTTTACTAAAGAAAAATAGAAGGATAGCCATCAAAGTGTGTATAAGTTGGCCCTTAAACTGGATAATTACGAATGTTCTAAATTATTCCAAAAGATCGTTTACAACGGATTAAGGTAAATTTTTTTTTATTTACAACGGATATTTTAATTGCATCAAGAAATGTAGATTATTTTATGTTTTAGCATGTAGACGGTATTAATTGGATAACTGCAGACTTTTCTGGGCATGTAAGGTAGAATGCTAGTCTAGATTCGTCATCTCGGATTTCAAATAAAAACACAAATAAGAATGTACTTCAAGTTCAAGGACATATGTGATCTAACGATGGACGAACATCTAGCTCTAGACTTGTATTGTAGATACTTTGCGGTATATTATCTGGTTCGGAAGTTTTGCAAGGGAAGTGTAGCTTCTTCCGGACTACTCTCCAACATGGAAGAACCTTGGAATAAAGGTATTGCAGTGGAATATCTAGAGAAAGTTGTGATATTCTGCTTGAATGTCATTGTGATATTCTGCTTGAATGTTATTGTGATATTCTGGTTGAATGTCAGCCAAAGCTTGCTTAAAGTGTTTACAAAGAAATACTATTTTTTAATGTTTCATAGAAACACTATTTTGTAAAAACAGTTGTCTTCTGTTAATTAATTTTAGGAATATGTATTTTTAAAGTGATGAGCTAATAAATAATATATTAGGTACTTTAAGCGTGTTTGTGTCGTAAATTGGATTTATTTATGATATTTAATTTTAGGTTAAAATTAGTAGTCAGAAGGAAAAATTGTATTACTCGGTTTTTCTTTTGATATATTACGTAATAATTGTATTGTATAATAGGAATCAAATAGTTAATCTTGAGAGTTTAGTTGTGTTTAATGTTTACTCTTATTAACAACTTATAGCCTTTGATTTGCCAACTTATAAATGTGTATTGTGTATATTAAACTCGGAGGGGTATATAGTGCAAAAAAAAATAGGGCCCTATGGAGCAAACATTGAAAACATTTTTATTATTTTGCATGGGCAATAAACACAAATATGAAAAATATAACATTTATAGTAGGAAAAACCAAATCTAACATTTATTCACATCTCCAAACAGTATGAAAAGCCATTTTTGTAGATCACCTAAAAAAAGAGACGAAAATTAAACCCTAATAATATTATAGTTAATATTCATTGTGTAAACAAGGTCAATTTTAAAGGTTTATTTCATAAAGGCATTTGATAGAACACCTTATCTATACTCTTGTTCCTGATTATGAATAGAACGCCAATGACTGTTTCTCTATTACATCATATAAATTGGGAGTTTAAATGAACCTTCGATATAGCAGCTAAGTGTATGAATATCAGAAGTGTTGCGCCGGTTTAAAACCTCATGAATGAACGTATCAAACCAATCATTATTGATAGGTTGAACAAAGTTGAAATTCAAGCAAGCTATACCCTTCCATACATTTTTCCATCTTTTTGAAAGAACACATGTTTGAACACCGTTTCGAATGTCTATGAATGAGAGTATGTGATGTAAGATTTCATCAGATAAGGTGCTCCTTCTGCTCATTCGGCTCATTCTGTTACTAATCTTCTTGTTCTTGTCTCTCTTCTTATCCATTACTCTTCCTCTACATTAATCATCAAATATATAAGTCACAACATTATCAAAGTTATTATATTTCTAACTATCACCTAGTCGGAATTAACCCTATATTTTTAACCAGATACAATCAATTCGGGTTAATTAATGCTAGAAACTTTAAATCGATTAGATAATGATTGAAATAAAGCATAATTAATTTGTAAAAAACAAGAAAACGGAAAAAAAATTAATCATTTTGAGTGAAGCCATTAATGGAGTACCTCTTTTCAACGGCGTGGGTTAAAGAAGGAAGCGAGAGAGAAAGAGGGAGCTCTAAAACCCTCACGGGGCATCATTCTCGCTATCGTGAATTATATGAACTGTTGCTTTAATGGAACAGAAAAGATTTTGGCGGTTTTTATTTTTCATTTTTTTGGTCTAGTACTATTTTGGCGGTTCAAGAGATGCTTAAATGGTAAACCGGGTCGTATATGGTTAGAGCTCGTGGTTGAATGGATAATTACTTTTCTTATTTAGTCGGAAAATATTTAATGCAATAGTTTGAATTCAACTTTTTAGAAAAAATGAAAGAAAATAATAAATCTTAATGTTTGACCAAAAAAACAATAATAAAGATAAAAGTCTTTTTTTGTTTGGATTAGATTTAAAAAACAATTAATTTAATTAATTATATTTTATTTTTTGATTCTTTATCCTATATTTATACAATTATAAAAGAAGATATATATTAAATACAATTTAGTTAACTATCATTTGTGGATCGCAATGTGCAACTGTAATTGAAAAACGTGGAGGAGATATAAACTTCCATAACTAGTTGAAGAGAATAGAGTAATAAAATATAAAATATAGCGTGTAGGAATTTTGTTTGAAAGGAGTTCGAGATTTGATAGGAGTGGTAGTGGGAAGTTAAAAAACAGATGTTAAGGAAATTAATGAAAATACATAGATCTTGACCATTTAAAGTGTGATATATTTTTGCTCTAGTTAAATCTTGACCGTTATTTGACTTTCGACTTGTCCCATATAATATAGATGGTAAAAGAGAATGGAGAAATAAAATATAAAATAACGCGTGTAGGAATTTTGTTTGTAAGGAGTTGAGATTTACTAGGAGTGGTAGTGGGAAGTTAAAAAAACAGATGTTAAGAAAACGAATAAAAATACGTGCATAGATCTTGACCATTTAAAGTTTCGTATATTTTTTCTCTAGTTAAATCTTGACCGTTATTTGACTTTCGACTTGTCCCATATAATATAGATTTTTCTACTCAAGACAATTTGCTAATCTATTATATATTAAGGGGTATTTTTTTCTCAAAGTATTAGAGTAGTTAAATAAAAAATCTATATCAAACAAAATAGGAAAATTCTTCATATATTCAATAAACTGTAGGTCATTAATTTTTTAAGTGAAATGAAATTATAATTTCATATTCATCAAATAAAAAATAATTTAAAAGAATTTACTCTTAATTCCTAACAAGAAAATCTTACCAAGGTATAATGAGATGTTGAATTTTTTCTGAAATGGCATAACCATCGATCTTTATCTTTTTTCTCGTTGAAGATTATATTTGCAACATGACATTAAATTAGTTTTGATGATCCTGTGTGCAAAATATGAAAAGAAATATTAGTTAGAATCTATCTTCTATTCAAATGTATTTATGTTTCTTTTTAATATATATTGATTTAATGGACTTAGTAATTTAAATCATCCTATAAAAGAATCTCACCAAATTAAACCTAAAGATGAAAAATAAACTACAAAAATATAATAATAAAACATATGAAAAATTGAGCTTACTTTTTTTCATTCAATTTAATATTACTTATTAAAATCAGTCTATAATTGAGGAAAATGGTTTTTTTTGACACAGTGAGAAGAAATGAGGAGGATCGAATAAATACCTTCGGGGGGTTGCCGTGGCTTCGAGGAGGGTGACACCTTAAAGATGACGGCGTGGCTTCGTGGAGGGTGACACCTTAAAGATGACGGCGATAAGTTTAGGTTTTTAGGTTTTGAACAAGAAGACATACACTGTTTAAAAAATATCATAACTTTTATTTTATATTTTTTTCTAGGTCAATTGTGACAAACCTGATGGGCCAGCCAAATGTTGGGCTATCTCGACTGGTCCCATATAGTTAGAGTTCTGTATAATTATAACATAAATAACTGAAAGGAAAAATATTTTATTCAATATAATAATAATATTTTTAATCAATATTATAACAAAATATATCTTATGTAATTAATCTATACGTAATAAATATAATCTATATAATAATCTAATGGTACGTGTCTTATTAAAATAAATTAAATATATATTGAATTAATTATTAAGTAAATGTATTTCCTAAATAAAAACTAAATGTTAATATTTTCAGGTAATAAAAAATAAAACATAAACCATGTATCTTGAAATTGATTTTGCATTATTCATATCATCTTCACCTAACACCATAGTTGTACGATCATGAACTTTGTATATGTACTTATGGACATACTTGACACATCTTATCCTTACACAAACTTCAACATTAATATGACAATGGAACATCCTGTATAAATATGGACTGCATGGTACAACATCCCTATTATCAATTTTGCATCCCCTAACTTCAAAAACTCGACCATCATTCCGACGACGATATATTGGATATCCATCTTGATCCATAGATGTGGCAACCACGAAATATTTAGGGGCTTTTTAGTACATTTTTTATTCTCCATACATGGCGAGTTAGGATTTCGAGCACCACAGGGACCATGCACCATAAAATTGACCACGGTATCAATAAGAATAGGGTCATTCTTTAAATCAGGAAGTTCAGCACATACAAACAGGTCTACTTGAGCAGTTGTTCGAATTTTATCACGTCCATCCAAAAATATCAACACATGCATATGCGGTAGACCTCGTTTTTGAAACTCAATCGTCAAGACCTTTCCTACTTGTTTTCTAATTATCTTATTTTCATAAATTTCTTTCAACAGTCGAGCTCTTTTTAACTGAAAAACACGCGCCCCTAAATCGGGCCTATCAGATACTTTCTGGTTTGGAAGCAACGCTGATGTTATTTCAGGCCAGTTTGGATTTGATGTCATTGTCAGAAAAATATCTGGATGCTGGTTATAGCGCGTTATTTCCATTAAATCTTGGAATATTTCGAACATATTTCTTGCACTTCCTATTAAAGAAGACAGAAGAATCCTCCGCTTACCAACTTTATCCGGTGACAACCCTTCTATAACAGCATTCATAAAATAATCATATAATTCTACGCGGAACCAATCTTAATTTAACTTATAACATGTCAGACGATTTTGCTCTGTTGTGGCCCAAGCATCTACCAAAAATTCTTGAAATAATTTACCACCTTTTAAAATTGTCGAATATTCGGTAGGACGTGAAATATGCGGTAACCATAGTAATCCATTTGCGTTAACCTTTTTCTTGAAGATCTATTGCGAGAAGTATCCCATCGTTTAAATCCTGGTTCCCATTCAAGTTCCCCATATGGAAACATGAGTACATAATGTAAAGGTAGATAAGCTGGATGACATTCATTGATCCTAATGAAATGATTATCTCCTTTTAGATGTAGAATGATATCTTTCATTGCACTCGTCTCGGTTCCATCCCCGGAATGATAACAACCACCTCATCTGATGTTGGAAGATTATATCGTCGACGATCTTTTGCCGTAGTATAGTGTAAGTGCACCAAAATATTTCTGGAGGCCACCTCAGGTCGATTTAAGATTGCAGTAGCCTGACGATATTTATGAGTGAATATGTTGTGCTCCAACATAGAATTATGGATAGTTCTTAAGACATCACTCCTTAGATTAGGATTTCGTTTATTACGAAAGTTTAAGGTACAATCAGGATCGTAAATATATAATTGATCATATGTACTATCACGACCTTCTTCTGGCTCTAGTGAACCAGTTCGATGTCGCAATTCTCCATGAATTGTGAATACCGAGGGTCCTCTTCCGCCGACAACCCTTTGATCCATTTTGACACCCAAACTTGTAAAAGCGTTAGCTGCATTATACCCTCGAGTCTAACGAAGAAAAGATATCGACTGAGGTGTTGAGCCATCATATAAAGTTTGAATTTATGGTGGAGGAGTGATAAGATAGGGCAGATTAATTTGGCCTTTCAAACAACATGTCCCAAATTTTGAAATAGACACATGAGGGTTTTTTTATTAATATTTCAGCCTTCCAATGTAAAGCTTTACAATGCGGGCATATTACATTCATATCTCCCAACGAAAAACGTAGTTCATTTATATTCTCAGTGATGGTATATTCTTGATGAGCTTCACTATTATTTTATCCGTCAGTATCATATTCTTCTTGATGATATGAATTCGTTGGTGTTTCAATAATTTATTCAGAAAGAGAGGATTCACCAATATGTCGTGGTGTAACCACAAAATGTGTATTTAATAGAATAATATTATTTGGTGTGAATGGACTTCTACCAAACATATGATTACCTAAAGGTTGAGTTGTTTTAAGGAGAGTATCACTGGTCGAGTCCCCGTGACTTTACATCCTAAGTGACCTATATTTTTCCCAACGTAAAATTTGACCTAATCCACGTTTGGATAAAAACTGAACCTCTTGTTCACGAGTCAATGAATTTCGATCGATGGAATAACTTGAGCACCGAACTTGTGGTTGAATATGAGATTGTATTGTTGTTTTTTGGGTTGAATTTTCTGATTTGACAATATTCAACCGTTCACTTGAAAACCCATGTGCTCTTTGTAACCGTCGAGTTAATCAGCGTCGAAAATTTGATGAAGGTTATTCTAGATCTTTACTTGTCTCTTGAGAAGTGTGACCTAACCATTCCCTCTCTCGGCGTATACGTTGGGCTAATACAGCTCTAGATAACTCTATTTTTCCTGGATCCTAATGTTCGTGATGAATCTCAAGTTAATTTTATACATGAAGTTTGTTGAAATTTTACATAAATAGAAATACTATATTATATAGTGTACCATTTGGTAACTCTTTCGCTTAGATTTTGATTTAACCGGGGGGTCGACCTTTTCTTTACCCATTTTGTTTGTTCTATCACAATCTTGATGAACAATATGTTTTTTATTCAGATATATTTAACAAAATTTTAACTAATTTGTATAAATATAATTTTTAACGTATTCGGTGAATTTTTCTTTGGAGATTTAGATATTGTTTAGCAAGTATCCGACCTCTATCATTCTCATCACGTATAATTATACCCTTATTTTTTTGGAAAGAGAATTCTACCTTTGAATTTATTATAATATCACTACTATAAAACACTTAAAATAAATAAAAAATTTAGAAACAAGATAAATAAAAGTTTGGTAACTAACTTGTTGATTATTTGGTTGAAAAGGTGACTTGTTATGAATATTACTTGTCTCTCCTTCATAATTTTTTTGCATGGTCTTCATTATTGTGTCATGTGTATTTAATACATAATATAACTCAACAAATTAATACATTAAAATAAAAAAATTATCTTTCAAGAAGTATTTTAAAAAAAAAATGTTAGAACCAACTAATTAAAAAATCCAAAATAGTATGGATCAAGTATTAAATTTCTTAAAAATGAAAAGTTTTTGTCCTTACACCCTTTCCCATTAATCATTCGTGTTTCATATAATTCATTTCTCTCTCTCTTCACCTTGTAAATTAATTAATTAATTATCACTGCTCACCAGCCTTGCATCACCAGGTACACATTTATATTTCAGGGTTATAAGATAATTTATTCTTTCTCAACAAATTGTAAACTGAGGCCTACCATTATATGCTATCTGAGGTCACTGGTTGTTTGATGTTTAATTGCAATCTTAATTATACAAAGAGCCTTGGTTAAATTAAGTAGACTCTGCAAATTTAGTTCGTCATTAGTCATTTTTATACTGCATTCTTTTGGTTTGTTTGTGGTTTGGGCTTTGTTTTTATAGGTAAATGTTTAAAATAATGAGCTGAATAAAAAATTTATCCATATCAATATTATAAGCTTAGTGGAGATCGTTAGGAAGGCCAAATGGCTGGTTGTCATTTCTCAGGTTTTGTTATTTAAGTAAAGTCAATCATAGATTAATGAGGGCCACTTGAAGGTAACACCTTGTTAATTCCATTTTCTTTACACCTATTCTCCTTTAATATGCAATTGTTAAAGTAATCTCATGATTCTAAACTTTTCTTACATTTGTGTATTATTCTGATGAAGTTCTTCTACTATATAACATAGTACGTGATCTTGCTTTTTCACTATTGTTGAATGTTCATTAGTCATCTTTTTATAAGCTCCTTATTATGATTCTAAATTTATTTATATGTATTGAAGTATAATTCTATGATTATCATTAGCTAACAGAAATTATGATTATGCAAGTATAATTAACATGAAGTGATAGGATCAGGATTGTAATTAGTGTCTCAACTTGAGATACACTTTATATAAATAATCATATTCACAACAGAAGAAAAACCCATAAATTATCTTAAAATTTGAATAGAAAAAATGTTTACCATCAAATTAATAACTTACTATCCAACAGGTGATAAAAACACAGATTTATGAAGAATGCAGATCAGCAACAAAAGCCACAATTTGTGTATAATTTTAAATGTAACAAAACACAGATTTTGATAGAGTTAATAAGATCGTGTATTACAAAGAAAAAAAAGAAGGGGAAAAGGTGGTTACGGTTAAAAATTAAAATAGTTATTGAAGTAGTGGACATAGTGGTGGGTTAAAAAAAATTAGTGATTAAATTTATTATTTTCACACCTAACATTCGGTAAATCTTGATTAGAAATAAAAATATAAGTAGTAATTATAGAAAATAAAATATAGAAGTAGAGTAACGCTTGAGCAAGTGAATGAATGTATAATCAATCGATTCACTATGTTACTAAAAATCAGCTGCCCTGTCTAGTTTACTAAAGAAAAATAGAAGGATAGCCAACAAAGTGTGTATAAGTTGGCCCTTAAACTGGATAATTACGAATGTTCTAAATTATTCCAAAAGATCGTTTACAACGGATTAAGGTAAATTTTTTTTTTATTTACAACGGATATTTTAATTGCATCAAGAAATGTAGATTATTTTATGTTTTAGCATGTAGACTGTATTAATTGGATAACTGCAGACTTTTCTGGGCATGTAAGGTAGAATGCTAATCTAGATTCGTCATCTCGGATTTCAAATAAAAACACAAATAAGAATGTACTCCAAGTTCAAGGACATATGTGATCTAACGATGGACGAACATCTAGCTCTAGACTTGTATTGTAGATACTTTGCGGTATATTATCTGGTTCGGAAGTTTTGCAAGGGAAGTGTAGCTTCTTACGGACTACTCTCCAACATGGAAGAACCTTGGAATAAAGGTATTGCAGTGGAATATCTAGAGAAAGTTGTGATATTCTGCTTGAATGTCATTGTGATATTCTGCTTGAATGTTATTGTGATATTCTGGTTGAATGTCAGCCAAAGCTTGCTTAAAGTGTTTTCAAAGAAATACTATTTTTTAATGTTTCATAGAAACACTATTTTGTAAAAACAGTTGTCTTCTGTTAATTAATTTTAGGAATATGTATTTTTATAGTGATGAGCTAATAAATAATATATTAGGTACTTTAAGCGTGTTTGTGTCGTAAATTGGATTTATTTATGATATTTAATTTTAGGTTAAAATTAGTAGTCAGAAGGAAAAATTGTATTACTCGGTTTTTCTTTTGATATATTACGTAATAATTGTATTGTATAATAGGAATCAAATAGTTAATCTTGAGAGTTTAGTTGTGTTTAATGTTTACTCTTATTAACAACTTATAGCCTTTGATTTGCCAACTTATAAATGTGTATTGTGTATATTAAACTCGGAGGGGTATATAGTGCAAAAAAAAATAGGGCCCTATGGAGCAAACATTGAAAACATTTTTATTATTTTGCATGGGCAATAAACACAAATATGAAAAATATAACATTTATAGTAGGAAAAACCAAATCTAACATTTATTCACATCTCCAAACAGTATGAAAAGCCATTTTTGTAGATCACCTAAAAAAAGAGACGAAAATTAAACCCTAATAATATTATAGTTAATATTCATTGTGTAAACAAGGTCAATTTTAAAGGTTTATTTCATAAAGGCATTTGATAGAACACCTTATCTATACTCTTGTTCCTGATTATGAATAGAACGCCAATGACTGTTTCTCTATTACATCATATAAATTGGGAGTTTAAATGAACCTTCGATATAGCAGCTAAGTGTATGAATATCAGAAGTGTTGCGCCGGTTTAAAACCTCATGAATGAACGTATCAAACCAATCATTATTGATAGGTTGAACAAAGTTGAAATTCAAGCAAGCTATACGCTTCCATACATTTTTCCATCTTTTTGAAAGAACACATGTTTGAACACCGTTTCGAATGTCTATGAATGAGAGTATGTGATGTAAGATTTCATCAGATAAGCTGCTCCTTCTGCTCATTCGGCTCATTCTGTTACTAATCTTCTTGTTCTTGTCTCTCTTCTTATCCATTACTCTTCCTCTACATTAATCATCAAATATATAAGTCACAACATTATCAAAGTTATTATATTTCTAACTATAACCTAGTCGGAATTAACCCTATATTTTTAACCAGATACAATCAATTCGGGTTAATTAATGCTAGAAACTTTAAATCGATTAGATAATGATTGAAATAAAGCATAATTAATTTGTAAAAAACAAGAAAACGGAAAAAAAATTAATCATTTTGAGTGAAGCCATTAATGGAGTACCTCTTTTCAACGGCGTGGGTTAAAGAAGGAAGCGAGAGAGAAAGAGGGAGCTCTAAAACCCTCACGGGGCATCATTCTCGCTATCGTGAATTATATGAACTGTTGCTTTAATGGAACAGAAAAGGTTTTGGCGGTTTTTATTTTTCATTTTTTTGGTCTAGTACTATTTTGGCGGTTCAAGAGATGCTTAAATGGTAAACCGGGTCATATATGGTTAGAGCTCGTGGTTGAATGGATAATTACTTTTCTTATTTAGTCGGAAAATATTTAATGCAATAGTTTGAATTCAACTTTTTAGAAAAAATGAAAGAAAATAATAAATCTTAATGTTTGACCAAAAAAACAATAATAAAGATAAAAGTCTTTTTTTGTTTGGATTAGATTTAAAAAACAATTAATTTAATTAATTATATTTTATTTTTTGATTCTTTATCCTATATTTATACAATTATAAAAGAAGATATATATTAAATACAATTTAGTTAACTATCATTTGTGGATCGCAATGTGCAACTGTAATTGAAAAACGTGGAGGAGATATAAACTTCCATAACTAGTTGAAGAGAATAGAGAAATAAAATATAAAATATAGCGTGTAGGAATTTTGTTTGAAAGGAGTTGAGATTTGATAGGAGTGGTAGTGGGAAGTTAAAAAACAGATGTTAAGGAAATTAATGAAAATACATAGATCTTGACCATTTAAAGTGTGATATATTTTTGCTCTAGTTAAATCTTGACCGTTATTTGACTTTCGACTTGTCCCATATAATATAGATGGTAAAAGAGAATGGAGAAATAAAATATAAAATAACGCGTGTACGAATTTTGTTTGTAAGGAGTTGAGATTTACTAGGAGTGGTAGTGGGAAGTTAAAAAAACAGATGTTAAGAAAACGAATAAAAATACGTGCATAGATCTTGACCATTTAAAGTTTCGTATATTTTTTCTCTAGTTAAATCTTGACCGTTATTTGACTTTCGACTTGTCCCATATAATATAGATTTTTCTACTCAAGACAATTTGCTAATCTATTATATATTAAGGGGTATTTTTTTCTCAAAGTATTAGAGTAGTTAAATAAAAAATCTATATCAAACAAAATAGGAAAATTCTTCATATATTCAATAAACTGTAGGTCATTAATTTTTTAAGTGAAATGAAATTATAATTTCATATTCATCAAATAAAAAATAATTTAAAAGAATTTACTCTTAATTCCTAACAAGAAAATCTTACCAAGGTATAATGAGATGTTGAATCTTTTCTGAAATGGCATAACCATCGATCTTTATCTTTTTTCTCGTTGAAGATTATATTTGCAACATGACATTAAATTAGTTTTGATGATCCTGTGTGCAAAATATGAAAAGAAATATTAGTTAGAATCTATCTTCTATTCAAATGTATTTATGTTTCTTTTTAATATATATTGATTTAATGGACTCAGTAATTTAAATCATCCTATAAAAGAATCTCACCAAATTAAACCTAAAAATGAAAAATAAACTACAAAAATATAATAATAAAACATATGAAAAATTGAGCTTACTGTTTTTCATTCAATTTAATATTACTAATTAAAATCAGTCTATAATTGAGGAAAATGGTTTTTTTTTGACACAGTGAAAAGAAATGAGGAGGATCGAATAAATACCTTCTATATGGCGGGGGGTTGCCGTGGCTTCGAGGAGGGTGACACCTTAAAGATGACGGCGTGGCTTCGTGGAGGGTGACTCCTTAAAGATGACGGCGATAAGTTTAGGTTTTTAGGTTTTGAACAAGAAGACCCACTCTGTTTAAAAAATATCATAACTTTTATTTTATATTTTTTTTCTAGGTCAATTGTGACAAACCTGATGGGCCAGCCAAATGTTGGGCTATCTCGACTGGTCCCATATAGTTAGAGTTCTATATAATTATAACATAAATAACTGAAAGGAAAAATATTTTATTCAATATAATAATAATAATATTTTTAATCAATATTATAACAAAATATATCTTATGTAATTAATCTATACGTAATAAATATAATCTATATAATAATCTAATGGTACGTGTCTTATTAAAATAAATTAAATATATATTGAATTAATTATTAAGTAAAAATATTTCCTAAATAAAAACTAAATGTTAATATTTTCAGGTAATAAAAAATAAAACATAAACCATGTATCTTGAAATTGATTTTGCATTATTCATATCATCTTCACCTAACACCATAGTTGTACGATCATGACCTTTGTATATGTACTTATGGACATACTTGACACATCTTATCCTTACACAAACTTCAACATTAATATGACAATGGAACATCCTGTATAAATATGGACTGCATGGTACAACATCCCTATTATCAATTTTGCATCCCCTAACTTCAAAAACTCGACCATCATTCCGACGACGATATATTGGATATCCATCTTGATCCATAGATGTGGCATCCACGAAATATTTAGGGTGCTTTTTAGTACATTTTTTATTCTCCATACATGGCGAGTTAGGATTTCGAGCACCACAGGGACCATGCACCATAAAATTGACCACGGTATCAATAAGAATAGGGTCATTCTTTAAATCAGGAAGTTCAGCACATACAAACAGGTCTACTTGAGCAGTTGTTCGAATTTTATCACGTCCATCCAAAAATATCAACACATGCATATGCGGTAGACCTCGTTTTTTAAACTCAATCGTCAAGACCTTTCCTACTTGTTTTCTAATTATCTTATTTTCATAAATTTCTTTCAACAGTCGAGCTCTTTTTAAATGAAAAACACGCGCCCCTAAATCGGGCCTATCAGATACTTTCTGGTTTGGAAGCAACGCTGATGTTATTTCAGGCCAGTTTGGATTTGATGTCATTGTCAGAAAAATATCTGGATGCTGGTTATAGCGCGTTATTTCCATTAAATCTTGGAATATTTCGAACATATTTCTTGCACTTCCTATTAAAGAAGACGGAAGAATCCTCCGCTTACCAACTTTATCCGGTGACAACCCTTCTATAACAGCATTCATAAAATAATCATATAATTCTACGCGGAACCAATCTTAATTTAACTTATAACATGTCAGACGATTTTGCTCTGTTGTGGCCCAAGCATCTACCAAAAATTCTTGAAATAATTTACCACCTTTTAAAATTGTCGAATATTCGGTAGGACGTGAAATATGCGGTAACCATAGTAATCCATTTGCGTTAACCTTTTTCTTGAAGATCTATTGCGAGAAGTATCCCATCGTTTAAATCCTGGTTCCCATTCAAGTTCCCCATATGGAAACATGAGTACATAATGTAAAGGTAGATAAGCTGGATGACATTCATTGATCCTAATGAACTGATTATCTCCTTTTAGATGTAGAATGATATCTTTCATTGCACTCGTCTCGGTTCCATCCCCGGAATGATAACAACCACCTCATCTGATGTTGGAAGATTATATCGTCGACGATCTTTTGCCGTAGTATAGTGTAAGTGCACCAAAATATTTCTGGAGGCCACCTCAGGTCGATTTAAGATTGCAGTAGCCTGACGATATTTATGAGTGAATATGTTGTGCTTCAACATAGAATTATGGATAGTTCTTAAGACATCACTCCTTAGATTAGGATTTCGTTTATTACGAAAGTTTAAGGTACAATCAGGATCGTAAATATATAATTGATCATATGTACTATCACGACCTTCTTCTGGCTCTAGTGAACCAGTTCGATGTCGCAATTCTCCATGAATTGTGAATACCGAGGGTCCTCTTCCGCCGACAACCCTTTGATCCATTTTGACACCCAAACTTGTAAAAGCGTTAGCTGCATTATACCCTCGAGTCTAACGAAGAAAAGATATCGACTGAGGTGTTGAGCCATCATATAAAGTTTGAATTTATGGTGGAGGAGTGATAAGATCGGGCAGATTAATTTGGCCTTTCAAACAACATGTCCCAAATTTTGAAATAGACACATGAGGGTTTTTTTATTAATATTTCAGCCTTCCAATGTAAAGCTTTACAATGCGGGCATATTACATTCATATCTCCCAACGAAAAACGTAGTTCATTTATATTCTCAGTGATGGTATATTCTTGATGAGCTCCACTATTATTTTATCCGTCAGTATCATATTCTTCTTCATGATATGAATTCGTTGGTGTTTCAATAATTTGTTCAGAAAGAGAGGATTCACCAATATGTCGTGGTGTAACCACAAAATGTGTATTTAATAGAATAATATTATTTGGTGTGAATGGACTTCTACCAAACATATGATTACCTAAAGGTTGAGTTGTTTTAAGGAGAGTATCACTGGTCGAGTCCCCGTGACTTTACATCCTAAGTGACCTATATTTTTCCCAACGTAAAATTTGACCTAATCCACGTTTGGATAAAAACTGAACCTCTTGTTCACGAGTCAATGAATTTCGATCGATGGAATAACTTGAGCACCGAACTTGTGGTTGAATATGAGATTGTATTGTTGTTTTTTGGGTTGAATTTTCTGATTTTGACAATATTCAACCGTTCACTTGAAAACCCATGTGCTCTTTGTAACCGTCGAGTTAATCAGCGTCGAGAATTCGATGAAGGTTATTCTAGATCTTTACTTGTCTCTTGAGAAGTGTGACCTAACCATTCCCTCTCTCGGCGTATACGTGGGGCTAATACAGCTCTAGATAACTCTATTTTTCCTGGATCCTAATGTTCGTGATGAATCTCAAGTTAATTTTATACATGAAGTTTGTTGAAATTTTACATAAATAGAAATACTATATTATATAGTGTACCATTTGGTAACTCTTTCGCTTAGATTTTAATTTAACCGGGGGGTCGACCTTTTCTTTACCCATTTTGTTTGTTCTATCACAATCTTGATGAACAATATGTTTTTTATTCAGATATATTTAACAAAATTTTAACTAATTTGTATAAATATAATTTTTAACGTATTCGGTGATTTTTTCTTTGGAGATTTAGATATTGTTTAGCAAGTATCCGACCTCTATCATTCTCATCACGTATAATTATACCCTTATTTTTTTTGGAAAGAGAATTCTACCTTTGAATTTATTATAATATCACTACTATAAAACACTTAAAATAAATAAAAAATTTAGAAACAAGATAAATAAAATTTTGGTAACTAACTTGTTAATTATTTGGTTGAAAAGGTGACTTGTTATGAATATTACTTGTCTCTCCTTTCATAATTTTTTTGCATGGTCTTCATTATTGTGTCATGTGTATTTAATACATAATATAACTCAACAAATTAATACATTAAAATAAAAAAATTATCTTTCAAGAAGTATTTTAAAAAAAAAATGTTAGAACCAACTAATTAAAAAATCCAAAATAGTATGGATCAAGTATTAAATTTCTTAAAAATGAAAAGTTTTTGTCCTTACACCCTTTCCCATTAATCATTCGTGTTTCATATAATTCATTTCTCTCTCTCTTCACCTTGTAAATTAATTAATTAATTATCACTGCTCACCAGCCTTGCATCACCAGGTACACATTTATATTTCAGGGTTATAAGATAATTTATTCTTTCTCAACAAATTGTAAACTGAGGCCTACCATTATATGCTATCTGAGGTCACTGGTTGTTTGATGTTTAATTGCAATCTTAATTATACAAAGAGCCTTGGTTAAATTAAGTAGACTCTGCAAATTTAGTTCGTCATTAGTCATTTTTATACTGCATTCTTTTAGTTTGTTTGTGGTTTGGGCTTTGTTTTTATAGGTAAATGTTTAAAATAATGAGCTGAATAAAAAATCTATCCATATCAATATTATAAGCTTAGTGGAGATCGTTAGGAAGGCCAAATGGCTGGTTGTCATTTCTCAGGTTATGTTATTTAAGTAAAGTCAATCGTAGATTAATGAGGGCCACTTGAAGGTAACACCTTGTTAATTCCATTTCCTTTATACCTATTCTTCTTTAATATGCAATTGTTAAAGTAATCTCATGATTCTAAACTTTTCTTACATCTGTGTATTATTCTGATGAAGTTTTTCTACTATATAACATAGTACGTTATCTTGCTTTTCCGCTATTGTTGAATGTTCATTAGTCATCTTTTTATAAGCTCCTTATTATAATTCTATGATTATCATTAGCTAACAGAAATTATGATTATGCAAGTATAATCAACATGAAGTGATAGGATCAGGATTGTAATTAGTTTCTCAACTTGAGATACACTTTATATAAATAATCATATTCACAACCGAAGAAAAACCCATAAATTATCTTAAATTTTGAATAGAAAAAATGTTTACCTGGTACAGCTTCAGCAAATTCATAACTTACTATCCAACAGGTGATAAAAGCACAGATTTATGAAGAATGCAGATAAGCAACAAAAGCCACAATTTGTGTATAATTTTAAATGTAACAAAACACAGATTTTGATAGAGTTAATAAGATCGTGTATTACAAAGAAAAAAAAGAGGGGGAAAAGGTGGTTACAGTTAAAAATTAAAATAGTTATTGAAGTAGTGGACATATAGTGGTGGGTTAAAAAAAATTAGTGATTAAATTTATTATTTTCACACCTGACATTCGGTAAATCTTGATTAGAAATAAAAATATAAGTAGTAATTATAGAAATTAAAATATAGAAGTAGAGTAACGCTTGAGCAAGTGAATGAATGTATAATAAATCGATTCACTATGTTACTAAAAATCAGCTGCCCTGTCTAGTTTACTAAAGAAAAATAGAAGGATAGCCATCAAAGTGTGTATAAGTTGGCCCTTAAAATGGATAATTACGAATGTTCTAAATTATTCCAAAAGATCGTTTACAATGAATTAAGGTAAATTTTTTTTTTATTTACAACGGATATTTTAATTGCATCAAGAAATGTAGATTATTTTATGTTTTAGCATGTAGACGGTATTAATTGGATAACTGCAGATTTTTCTGGGCATGTAAGGTAGAATGCTAATCTAGATTTGTCATCTCGGATTTCAAATAAAAACACAAATAAGAATGTACTCCAAGTTCAAGGACATATGTGATCTAACGATGGACGAACATCTAGCTCTATACTTGTATTGTAGATACTTTGCGGTATATTATCTGGTTCGGAAGTTTTGCAAGGGAAGTGCAGCTTCTTCCGGACTACTCTCCAACATGGAAGAACCTTGGAATAAAGGTATTGCAGTGGAATATCTAGAGAAAGTTGTGATATTCTGCTTGAATGTCATTGTGATATTCTGCTTGAATGTTATTGTAATATTCTGGTTGAATGTCAGCCAAAGCTTGCTTAAAGTGTTTTCAAAGAAATACTATTTTTTAATGTTTCATAGAAACACTATTTTGTAAAAACAGTTGTCTTCTGTTAATTAATTTTAGGAATATGTATTTTTTTAGTGATGAGCTAATACAATAATATATTAGGTACTTTAAGCGTGTTTGTGTCGTAAATTGGATTTATTTATGATATTTAATTTTAGGTTAAAATTAGTAGTCAGAAGGAAAAATTGTATTACTTGGTTTTTCTTTTGATATATTACGTAATAATTGTATTGTATAATAGGAATCAAATAGTTAATCTTGAGAGTTTAGTTAGGTTTACTGTTTACTCTAATTTACTACTTATAGCCTTTGATTTGCCAACTTATAAATGTGTATTGTGTATATTAAACTCGGAGGGGTATATGGTGCAAAAAAAATAGGGCCCTATGGAGCAAACATTGAAAAGATTTTTATTATTTTGCATGGGCAATAAACACAAATATGAAAAATATAACATTTATAGTAGGAAAAACCAAAACTAACATTTATTCACATCTCCAAACAGTATGAAAAGCCATTTTTGTAGATCACCTAAAAAAAGAGGTGAAAATCAAACCCTAATAATATTATAGTTAATATTCATTGTGTAAACAAGGTCAATTTTAAAGGTTTATTTCATAAAGGCATTTGATAGAACACCTTATCTATACTCTTGTTCCTTTTATGAATAGAACGCCAATGACTGTTTCTCTATTACATCATATAAATTGGGAGTTTAAATGGACCTTCGATATAGCAGCTAAGTGTGTGAATATCAGAAGTGTTGCGCCGGTTTAAAACCTCGTGAATGAACGTATCAAACCAATCATTATTAATAGGTTGAACAAAGTTGAAATTCAAGCAAGCTATACCCTTCCATACATTTTTCCATCTTTTTGAAATAACACATGTTTGAACACCGTTTTGAATCTCTATGAATGAGAGTATGTGATGTTAGATTTCATCTGGATAAGCTGCTCATTCTGCTCCTTCTGCTCATTCTGCTCATTCTGTTACTAATCTTCTTGTTCTTGTCTCTCTTCTTATCCATTACTCTTCCTCTACATTAATCATCAAATATATAAGTCACAACATTATCAAAGTTATTATATTTCTAACTATAACCTAGTCGGAATTAACCCTATATTTTTAACCAGATACAATCAATTCGGGTTAATTAATACTAGAAACTTTAAATCGATTAGATAATGATTGAAATAAAGCATAATTAATTTGTAAAAGACAAGAAAACGGCAAAAACAATTAATCATTTTGTGTAAAGCCATTAATAGAGTACCTATTTTCAACGGCGTGGGTTAAAGAAGGAAGCGAGAGAGAAAGAGGGAGCTCTAAAACCTTCACGGGGCATCATTCTCGCTATCGTGAATTATATGAACTGTTGTTTTAATGGAACAGAAAAGGTTTTGGCGGTTTTTATTTTTCATTTTTTTGGTCTAGTACTGTTTTGGCGGTTCAAGAGATGCTTAAATGGTAAACCGGGTCATATATGGTTAGAGCTCGTGGTTGAATGGACAATTACTTTTCTTATTTAGTCGGAAAATATTTAATGCAATAGTTTGAATTCAACTTTTTAGAAGAAATGAAAGAAAATAATAAATCTTAATGTTTGACCAAAAAAACAATAATAAAGATAAAAGTCTTTTTTTGTTTGGATTAGATTTAAAAAACAATTAATTTAATTAATTATATTTTATTTTTTGATTCTTTATCCTATATTTATACAATTATAAAAGAAGATATATATTAAATACAATTTAGTTAACTATCATTTGTGGATCGCAATGTGCAACTGTAATTGAAAAACGTGGAGGAGATATAAACTTCCATAACTAGTTGAAGAGAATAGAGAAATAAAATATAAAATATAGCGTGTAGGAATTTTGTTTATAAGGAGTTGAGATTTGATAGGAGTGGTAGTGGGAAGTTAAAAACATGTTAAGGAAATTAATGAAAATACGTAGATCTTGACCATTTAAAGTTTGATATATTTTTGCACTAGTTAAATCTTGACCGTTATTTGACTTTCGACTTGTCCCATATAATATAGATGGTAAAAGAGAATGGAGAAATATAATATAAAATAACGCGTGTAGGAATTTTGTTTGTAAGGAGTTGAGATTTACTAGGAGTGGTAGTGGGAAGTTAAAAAAACAGATGTTAAGGAAACGAATAAAAATACGTGCATAGATCTTAACCATTTAAAGTTTCGTATATTTTTTCTCGTTAAATCTTGACCGTTATTTTACTTTCGACTTGTCCCATATAATATAGATTTTTCTACTCAAGAGAATTTGCTAATCTGTTATATATTAAGGGGTATTTTTTTCTCAAAGTATTAGAGAAGTTAAATAAAAAATCTATATCAAACAAAATAGGAAAATTCTTCATATATTCAATAAACTGTAGGTCATTAATTTTTTAAGTGAACGAAATTATAATTTCATATTCATCAAATAAAAAATAATTTAAAAGAATTTACTCTTAATTCCTAACAAGAAAATCTTACCAAGGTATAATGAGATGTTGAATTTTTTCTGAAATGGCATAACCATCGATCTTTATCTTTTTTCTCGTTGAAGATTATATTTGCAACATGACATTAAATTTTAATTAGTTTTGATGATCCTGTGTGCAAAATATGAAAAGAAATATTAGTTCGAATCTATCTTCTATTCAAATGTATTTATGTTTCTTTTTAATATATATTGATTTTATGGACTCAGTAATTTAAATCATCCTAAACTCAAAATTCGTATTGTATAAAAGAATCTCACCAAATTAAACCTAAAGATGAAAAATAAACTACAAAAATATAATAATAAAACATATGAAAAATTGAGCTTACTGTTTTTCATTCAATTTAATATTACTAATTAAAATCAGTCTATAATTGAGGAAAATGGTTTTTTTTTGACACATTGAGAAGAAATGAGGAGGATCGAATAAATACCTTCTATATGGCGGGGGTTGCCGTGGCTTCGAGGAGGGTGACACCTTAAAGATGACGGTGTGGCTTCGAGGAGGGTGACACCTTAAAGATGACGGCGATAAGTTTAGGTTTTTAGGTTTTGAACAAGAAGACCCGAAAAAACTCTGTTTAAAAAATATCATAACTTTTATTTTATATTTTTTTCTAGGTCAATTGTGACAAACCTGATGGGCCATCCAAATGTTGGGCTATCTCGACTGGTCCCATATAGTTAGAGTTCTATATAATTATAACATAAATAACTGAAAGGAAAAATATTTTATTCAATATAATAATAATATTTTTAATCAATATTATAACAAAATATATCTCATGTAATTAATCTATACGTAATAAATATAATCTATATAATAATCTAATGGTAGGTGTCTTATTAAAATAAATTAAATATATATTGAATTAAATATTAAGTAAAAGTATTTCCTAAATAAAAACTAAATGTTAATATTTTCAGGTAATAAAAAATAAAACATAAACCATGTATCTTGAAATTGATTTTACATTATTCATATCATCTTCACCTAACACCATAGTTGTAAGATCATGACCTTTGTATATGTACTTATGGATATACTTGACACATCTTATCCTTGCACAAACTTCAACATTAATATGACAATGGAACATCCTGGATAAATATGGATTATATGGTACAACATCCCTATTATCAATTTTGCATCCCCTAACTTCAAAAACTCGACCATCATTCCGACGACGATATATTGGATATCCATCTTGATCCATAGATGTGGCATCCACGAAATATTTAGGGTACTTTTTAGTACATTTTTTATTCTCCATACATGGCGAGTTAGGATTTGGAACACCACAGGGATCATGCACCATAAAATTGACCAGGGTATCAAAAAGAATCGGGTCATTCTTTAAATCAGGAAGTTCAGCACATACAAACAGGTCTACTTGAGCAGTTGTTCAAATTTTATCATGTCCATCCAAAAATATCAACACATGCATATGCGGTAGACCTCGTTTTTGAAACTCAATCGTCAAGACCTTTCCTACTTGTTTTCTAAATATCTTTTTTTCATAAATTTCTTTCAACAGTCGAGCTCTTTTTAACTCAAAAACACGCGCCCCTAAATCGGGCCTATTATACTTTCTGGTTTGGAAGCAAAGCTGATGTTATTTCAGGCCTGTTTGGATTTGATGTCATTGTCAGAAAAATATCTGGATGCTGGTTATAGTGCGTTATTTCCATTAAATCTTGGAATATTTCGAACATATTTCTAGCACTTCCTATAAAAGAAGACGGAAGAATCCTCCGCTTACCAACTTTATCCGGTGACAACCGTTCTATAACAGCATTCGTAAAATAATCATATAATTCTACGCGGAACCTATCTTAATTTAACTTATAACATGTCAGACGATTTTGCTCTGTTGTGGCTCAAGCATCTACCAAAAATTCTTGAAATAATTTACCACCTTTTAAAGTTGTCGAATATTCGGTAGGACGTGAAATATGCGGTAACCATAGTAATCCATTTGCGTTAACCTTTTTCTTGAATATCTATTGCGAGAAGTATCCCATCGTTTAAATCCTAGTTACGATCCAAGTTCCCCATATGGAAACATGAGTACATAATGTAAAGGTAGATAAGCTGGATGACATTTATTGATCCTAATAAACTGATTATCTCCTTTTAGATGTATAATGATATCTCTCATTGCACTCGTCTCGGTTTTATCCCCCGGAATGATAACAACCACCTCATCTGATGTTGTAAGATTATATCGTCGACGATCTTTTGCCACAGTATAGTGTAAGTGCGCCAGAATATTTCTGTAGGCCACCTCAGGTCGATTTAAGATTGTAGAAGCCTGACGATATTTATGAGTGAATATGTTGTGCTCTAAACATAGAATCATGGATAGTTCTTAAGACATCACTCGTTAGATTAGGATTTCGTTTATTACGAAATTTTAAGATAGAATTAGGATCGTAAATATATCATTGAGCATATGTACGATCACGACCTTCTTGTGGCTCTAGTGAACCAGTTCGATGTCACAATTCTCCATGAATTGTGAATACCAAGGGTCCTCTTCCGCCGACAACCCTTTCTTCCATTTTGACACCCAAACTTGTAAAAGCGTTAGCTGCATTATACCCTCGAGTCTAACGAATAAATGATATAGACTTTGGTGTTGAGCCATCGTATAAAGTTTGAATTTCTGATGGATGAGTGATAAGATCAGGCAGATTAATTTGGCCTTCCAAACAACATGTCCCAAATTTTGAAATAGACACAAGAGGTTTCTTTAATCTTTTAGCCTTCCAATGTAAAGCTTTACAATGCGGGCATATTACATTCATATCTACCAATGAAAAACGTAGTTCATTTATATTTCCAGTGATGGTATATTCTTGATGAGCTCCACTATTATTTTCTCCGTCAGTATCATATTCTTCTTCATGATATGAATTCGTTGGTGTTTCAATAATTTGTTCAGAAAGAGAGGATTCACCAATATGTCGTGGTGCAACCACAGAATGTGTATTTGATAGATTAATATGATTTGGTGTGAATGGACTTCTAGCAAACACATGATTACCTAAAGGATGAGTTGTTTTAAGGAGAGTATCACTAGGCGAGTCCCCGTGACTTTACATCCTAAGTGACCTATATTTTTTCCAACGTAAACTTTGACCTAATCTACGTTTGGATAACAACTGAACCTATTGTTCACGAGTCAATGAATTTCGATCGATGGAATAACTTGAGCACCGAACTTGTGGTTGAATATGAGATTCTATTGTTGTGTTTTGGGTCGAATTTTGTGATTTGACAATATTTAACCGTTCACATGAAAACTCATGTGCTCTTTGTAACTGTCGAGTTAATCAGCGTCGAGAATTCGATGAAGGTAATAATGGATCTTTACTTGTCTCTTGAGAAGTGTGACCTAACCATTCCCTCTCTCGGCGTATACGTTCGGCTAATACAACTCTAGATAACTCTATTTTTCCTGGATCCTAATGTTCGTGATGAATGTAAATTTAATTTTATACATGAAGGTTGTTGAAATTTTACATAAATAGAAATACTATATTATATAGTGTACCATTTGTGAACTCTTTCGCTTGGATTTTGATTTAATTGGGGGGTCGACCTTTTCTTTACCCTTTTGTTTGTTCCATCACAATCCTGATGAACAATAGGTTTTTTATTTAGATATATTTAACAAAATTTTAACTAATTTCTAGAAATATAATTTTTAACGTATTCGGTGATTTTTTCTTTGGAGATTTAGATTTTGTTTAGCAAGTATCCGACCTCTATCATTCTCATCACGTATAATAATACCCTTATTTTTTTGAAAGAGAATTCTACCTATGAATTTATTATAATATCACTACTATAAAACACTTAAAATAAATAAAATTTTGGTAACTAACTTGTTGATTATTTGGTTGAAAAGGTGACTTGTTATGAATATTACTTGTCTCTCCTTCATAAATTTTTTGCATGGTCTTCATTATTGTGTCCTATGTATTTAATACATAATATAACTCAACAAATTAATACATTAAAATAAAAAAATTATCTTTCAAGAAGTATTTTAAAAAAAAAAAGTTAGAACCAACTAATTAAAAAAATCCAAAATAGTATGCATCAAGTATTAAATTTTTTAAAAATCCAAAGTTTTTGTCCTTACACCCTTTCCCCTTAATCATTCCTGTTTCATATAATTCATTTCTCTCTCTCTCTTCACCTTGTAAATTAATTAATTATCACTGCGCACCAGCCTTGCATCACCAGGTACACATTTATAATTCAGGTTTATAAGATAATTTATTCTTTCTCAACAAATTGTAAACTGAGGGCTACCACTATATGCTATCTGAGGTCACTAGTTGTTTGATGTTTAATTGCAATCTTAATTATACAAAGAGCCTTGGTTAAATTAAGTAGACTCTGCAAATTTAGTTCGTCATTAGTCATTTTTATACTGCATTCTTTCAGTTCGTTTGTGGTTTGGACTTTGTTTTTATAGGTAAATGTTCAAAATAATGAGCTGAATAAAAAATCTATCCATATCAATATTATAAGCTTAGTGGAGATAGTTGGGAAGGCCAAATGGCTGGTTGTCATTTCTCAGGTTCTGTTATTTGAGTAAAGTCAAGCATAGATTAATGAGGGCCACTTGAAGGTAACACCTTGTTAATTCCATTCCCTGTACACCTATTCTCCTTTAATATGCACTTGTTAAATTAATCTCAAGATTCTAAACGTTTCTTACATCTTTGTATTATTCTGATGAAGTTCTTCTACTATATAACATAGTACGTGATCCTACTTTTCCACTATTGTTGAATGTTCATTAGTCAACTTTTTATAAGCTCCTTATTATGAATCTAAATTTATTTATATGTATTGAAGTATAATTCTATGATTATCATTAGCTAACAAAAATTATGATTATGCATGTATAATTAACATGAAGTGATGGGATCAGGATTATAATTAGTTTCTCAACTTGAGATACACTTTATATAAATAATCATATTCACAACCGAAGAAAAACCCATAAATTATATTAAAATTTGTCACAATCGGTATTGTAAATTTTTTAATAGAAAAAATGTTTACCTGATACAGCTTCCTCAAATTAATAACTTACTATCCAACATGTAATAAAAGCACCGATTTATGAAGAATTCAGATCAGCAACAAAAGCCACAATTTGTGTATGATTTTAAATGTAACAAAACACAGATTTTGATAGAGTTAATAAGATCGTGTATTACAAAGAAATAAAAGAGGGGAAAAGGTGGTTACAGTTAAAAATTAAAATAGTTATTGAAGTAGTGGACATAGTGGTGGGTTAAAAAAAGTTAGTGATTAAATTTATTATTTTCACACCTGACATTCGGTAAATCTTGATTAGAAATAAAAATATAATTAGTAATTATAGAAATTGAAATATAGATGTAGAGTAACGTTTGAGCAAGTGAATGAATGTATAATCAATCGATTCACTATGTTACTAAAAATCAGCTGCCCTGTCTAGTTTACTAAAGAAAAATAGAAGGATAGCCATCAAAGTGTGTATAAGTTGGCCCTTAAACTGGATAATTACGAATGTTCTAAATTATTCCAAAAGATCGTTTACAACGGATTAAGGTAAATTTTTTTTATTTACAATAGATATTTTAATTGCATCAAGAAATGTAGATTATTTTATGTTTTAGCATGTAGACGGTATTAATTGGATAACTGCAGACTTTTCTGGGCATGTAAGGTAGAATGCTAATCTAGATTCTTCATCTCGGATTTCAAATAAAAACACAAATAAGAATGTACTCCAAGTTCAAGGACATATGTGATCTAACGATGGACGAACATCTAGCTCTGGACTTGTATTGTATATACTTTGCGGTATATTATCTGGTTTAGAAGTTTTGCAAGGGAAGTGCAGCTTCTTCCGAACTACTCTCCAACATGGAAGAACCTTGGAATAAAGGTTTTGCAGTGGAATATCTAGAGAAAGTTGTGATATTCTGCTTGAATGTCATTGTGATATTCTGCTTGAATGTCATCCAAAGCTTGCTTAAAGTGTTTTCAAAGAAATACTATTTTGTAATGTTTCATAGAAACACTATTTTGTAAAAACAGTTGTCTTCTGTTAATTAATATTAGGAATATGTATTTTTTTAGTGATGAGCTAATACAATAATATATTAGGTACTTTAAGTGTGTTTGTGTCGTAAATTGGATTTATTTATGATATTTAATTTTAGGGTAAAATTAGTAGTCAGAAGGAAAGATTGTATTACTCGGTTTTTCTTTTAATATATTACGTAATAATTGTACTGTATAATAGGAATGTATAATAGGAATCAAATAGTTAATCTTGAGAGTGTGGTTGTGTTTACTGTTTACTCCAATTTACTACTTATAGCCTTTGATTTGCCAACTTATAAATGTGTATTGTGTATATTAAACTCTGAGGGGTATATGGTGCAAAAAAAAACAGGGCCCTATGGAGCAAACATTGAATTTTTTTTATTATATTGCATGAGCAATAAACACAAATATGAAAAATATAACATTTATAGTAGGAAAAACCAAATCTAACATTTATTCACATCTCCAAACAGTATGAAAAGCCATTTTTGTAGATCACCTAAAAAAAGAGACGAAAATTAACCCCTAATAATATTATAGTTAATATTCATTGTGTAAACAAGGTCAATTTTAAAGGTTTTTTTCATAAAGGCATTTTATATAACACCTAGAAATCAACCACCATTGAACATTTTGAAGAGATCTCTCACCTTTGGCCTTATCTACACTCTTGTTGCTGATTATGAATAGAACGCTAATGACTGTTTCTCTATTACATCAAATAAATTGGGAGTTTAATTGGACCTTCGATATAGCAGCTAAGTGTGTGAATATCAGAAGCATTGCGCCGGTTTAAAACCTCGTGAATGAACGTATCAAACCAATCATTATTGATAGGTTGAACAAAGTTAAATTCAAGCAAGTTATACCCTTCCATACATTTTTTCATCTTTGTAAAGAACACATGTTTGAACACCGTTTTGAATGTCTATAAATGAGAGTATGTGATGTAAGATTTCATCAGATAAGCTGCTCATTCTGCTCCTTCTGCTCATTCTGTTACTAATCTTCTTGTTCTTGTCTCTCTTCATATCCATTACTCTTCCTCTACATAAATCATCAAATATATAAGTCACAACATTATCACCCTATATTTTTAACCAGATACAATCAATTCGGGTTAATTAATGCTAGAAACTTTAAATCAATTAGATAAGGATTGAAATAAATCATAATTAATTTGTAAAAAACAAGAAAACTGACAAAACAATTAATTATTTCGAGTAAAGCCATTAACGGCGTGGGTTAAAGAAGGAAGCGAGAGAGAAAGAGGGAGCTCTAAAACCTTCACGGGGCATCATTCTCGCTATCGTGAATTATATGAACTGTTGTTTTAGTGGAATGGAAGAGGTTTTGGCGTGTTTTTTTTCATTTTTTTGGTCTAGTAATGTTTTGGCGGTTCAAGAGATCCTTAAATGGTACACCGGGTCATATATGGTTAGAGCTCGTGGTTGAATGGACAATTACTTTTCATATTTAGTCGGAAAAAATTTAATGCAATAGTTTGAATTCAACTTTTTAGAAGAAATGAAAGAAAATAATAAATCTTCGTGTTTGACCAAAAAAAGAATAATAAAGATAAAAGTCTTTTTTTGTTTGGATTAGATTTAAAAAACAATTAATTTAGTTAATTATATTTTCTTTTTTGATTCTTTATCCTATATTTATATGTACAATTATAAAAGAAGATATATATTAAATACAATTTAGTTAACTATCATTTGTGGATCGCAATGGAAAAACGTGGAGGAGATATAAACTTCCATAACTAGTTGAAGAGAATAGAGAAATAAAATATAAAATATTGCGTGTAGGAATTTTGTTTGTAAGGAGTTGAGATTTGATAGGAGTGGTAGTGGGAAGTTAAAAAACAGATGTTAAGGAAATTAATGAAAATGCGTAGATCTTGACCATTTAAAGTTTCATATATTTATGCTATAGTTAAATCTTGACCGTTATTTGACTTTTGACTTGTCCCATATAATATAGATGGTTAAAGAGAATAGAGAAATAAAATATAAAATAACGCGTGTAGGAATTTTGTTTGTAAGGAGTTGAGAACAGATATTAAGGAAATGAATAAAAATACGTGCATAGATCTTGATCATTTAAAGTGTCATATATTTTTGCTATAGTTAAATCTTGACCGTTATTTGACTTTCGACTTGTCCCATATAATATAGATTTTTCTACTCAAGACAATTTGCTAATCTATTATATATTAAGGTGTATTTTTTTCTCAAAGTATTACAGAAGTTAAATAAAATATGTATATCAAACAAAATAGGAAAATTCTTCATATATTCAATAAACTGTAGGTCATTAATTTTTTAAGTGAAATGAAATTATAATTTCATATTGATCAAATAAAAAACAATTTAAAAGAATTTACTCTTAATTCCTAACAATAAAATCTTACCAAGGTATAATGAGATGTTGAATTTTTTCTGAAATGGCATAACCATCTATCTTTATCCTTTTTCCATTAGTTTTGATGATCCTGTGTGCAAAATATGAAAAAAAAATATTAGTTCGAATCTATCTTCTATTCAAATGTATTTATGTTTCTTTTTAATATATATTGATTTTGTGGACTCAGTAATTTAAATCATCCTAATTTCAAAATTCGTATTGTATAAAAGAATCTCACCAAATTAAACCTAAAGAAGAAAAATAAACTACCAAAATATAATAATAAAACATATGAAAAATTGAGTTTACTGTTTTTCATACAATTTAATATTACTAACTAATACCAATCTATAATTGAGCAAGATGGTTTTTGTGTGGGCACAGTGAGAAGAAATGAGGAGGATGACACCTTACAGATGACACCTTATAGTTGGCTTCGAGGAGGGTGACACCTTACAGATGACAGCGATAAGTTTAGATTTTTAGATTTTGAACAAGAAGACCCAAAAAACTCTGTTTAAAATATATCATAACTTTTATTTTATATTTTTTTCTAGGTCAATTGTGACAAACTGGATGGGCCAGCCAACTGTTGGGCTATCTCGACTGGTCCCATATAGTTAGAGTTCTATATAATTATAATATAAATAACTGAAGGAAAAATATTTTATTCAATATAATAATAATATTTTTAATAAATATTATAACAAAATATATCTCATGTATTTAATCTATAAATAATAAATATAATCTATATAATAATCTAATGGTACGTGTCTTATTAAAATAAATTAAATATATATTGAATTAAATATTAAGTAAAAGTATTTCCTAAATAAAAACTAAATGTTAATATTTTCAGGTAATAAAAAATAAAACATAAACCATGTATCTTGAAGTTGATTTTGCATTATTCATATCATTTTCACCTAACACCATAGTTGTACGATCATGACCTTTGTATATGTACTTATGGACATACTTGACACATCTTATCCTTACACAAACTTCAACATTAATATGACAATGGAACATCCTGTATAAATATGGACTGTATGGTACAACATCCCTATTATCAATTTTGCATCCCCTAACTTCAAAAATTCGACCATCATTCCGACGACGATATATTGGATATCCATCTTGATCCATAGATGTGGCATCCTCAAAATATTTAGGGTGCTTTTTAGTACATTTTTTATTCTCCATACATGGCGAGTTAGGATTTCAAGCACCACAGGGAACATGCACCATAAAATTGACCACTGTATCAAAAAGAATCGGGTCATTCTTTAAATCAGGAAGTTCAGCACATACAAACAGGTCTACTTGAGCAGTTGTTCGAATTTTATCACGTCCATCCAAAAATATCAACACATGCATATGCGGTAGACCTCGTTTTTGAAACTCAATCGTTAAGACCTTTCCTACTTGTTTTCTAATTATCTTTTTTTCATAAATTTCTTTCAACAGTTGAGCTTTTTTTAACTCAAAAACACGCGCCACTAAATCGGGCCTATCAGATAATTTCTGGTTTGGAAGCAAAGCTGATGTTATTTCAGGCCAGTTTGGATTTGCTGTCATTGTCAGAAAAATATCTGAATGCTGGTTATAGCGCGTTATTTCCATTAAATCTTGGAATATTTCTAGCATATTTCTAGCACTTCCTATAAAATAAGACGGAAGAATCCTCTGCTTACCAACTTTATCCGGTGACAACCCTTCTATAACAGCATTTGTAAAATCATCATATAATTCTACGCGGAACCTATCTTAATTTAACTTATAACATATCAGACGATTTTGCTCTGTTGTGGCCCAAGCATCTACCAAAAATTCTTGAAATAATTTACCACCTTTTAAAATTGTCGAATATTCGGTAGGACGTGAAATATGCGGTAACCATAGTAATCCATTTGCGTTAACCTTTTTCTAGAATATCTATTGCGAGAAGTATCCCATCGTTTAAATCCTGGTTCCCATCCAAGTTCCCCATATGGAAACATGAGTACATAATGTAAAGGTAGATAAGATGGATGACATTCATTGATCCTAATGAACTGATTATCTCCTTTTAGATGTAGAATGATATCTTTCATTGCACTCGTCTCGGTTCCATCCCCCGGAATGATAACAACCACCTCATCTGATGTTGGAAGATTATATCGTCGACGATCTTTTCCGCAGTATAGTGTAAGTGCACCAAAATATTTCTGGAGGCCACCTCAGGTCGATTTAAGATTGCAGTAGCCTGACGATAATTATGAGTGAATATGTTGTGCTCCAACATAGAATTATGGATAGTTCTTAAGACATCAC
The DNA here is from genome assembly GCA_029959085.1 of Nemophila menziesii. NCBI lineage: Eukaryota > Viridiplantae > Streptophyta > Magnoliopsida > Boraginales > Hydrophyllaceae > Nemophila > Nemophila menziesii. The sequence goes on along the minus strand of JARWIR010000003.1, from coordinate 17,377,461 downwards.
TCCTTAGATTAGGATTTTGTTTATTACGAAATTTTAAGGTACAATCAGGATCGTAAATATATAATTGATCATATGTACGATCAGGACCTTCTTCTGGCTCTAGTGAACCAGTTCGATGTCGCAATTCTCCATGAATTGTGAATACCGAGGGTCCTCTTCCGCCGACAACCCTTTGATCCATTTTGTCACCCAAACTTGTAAAAGCGTTAGCTGCATTATACCCTCGAGTCTAACGAAGAAAAGATATCAACTGAGGTGTTGAGCCATCATACAAAGTTTGAATTTATGGTGGAGGAGTGACAAGATCGGGCAGATTAATTTGGCCTTTCAAACAACATGTCCCAAATTTTGAAATAGACACATGAGGGTGTTTTAATCTTTCAGCCTTCCAATGTAAAGCTTTACAATGCGGGCATATTACATTCATATCTCCCAACGAAAAACGTAGTTCATTTATATTCTCAGTGATGGTATATTCTTGATGAGCTCCACTATTTTTTTCTCCGTCAGTATCATATTCTTCTTCATGATATGAATTTGTTGGTGTTTCAATAATTTGTTCAGAAAGAGAGGATTCACCAATATGTCGTGGTGTAACCACAAAATGTGTATTTAATAGAATAATATTATTTGGTGTGAATGGACTTCTACCAAACATATGATTACCTAAAGGTTGAGTTGTTTTAAGGAGAGTATCACTGGTCGAGTCCCCTTGACTTTACATCCTAAGTGACCTATATTTTTCCCAACGTAAAATTTGACCTAATCCACGTTTGGATAAAAACTGAACCTCTTATTCACGAGTCAATGAATTTCGATCGATGGAATAACTTGAGCATCGAACTTGTGGTTGAATATGAGATTGTATTGTTGTTTTTTGGGTTGAATTTTCTGATTTGACAATATTCAACCGTTCACTTGAAAACCCATGTGCTCTTTGTAACCGTCGAGTTAATCAGCGTTGATAATTCGATGAAGGTTATTCTAGATCTTTACTTGTCTCTTGAGAAGTGTGACCTAACCATTCCCTCTCTCGGCGTATACGTTGGGCTAATACAGCTCTAGATAACTCTATTTTTCCTGAATCCTAATGTTCGTGATGAATCTCAAGTTAATTTTATACATGAAGGTTGTTGAAATTTTACATAAATAAAAATACTATATTATATAGTGTACCATTTGGTAACTCTTTCGCTTAGATTTTGATTTATCCGGGGGTCGACCTTTTCTTTACCCATTTTGTTTGTTCTATCACAATCCTGATGAACAATATGTTTTTTATTCAGATATATTTAACAAAATTTTAACTAATTTGTATAAATATAATTTTTAACGTATTCGGTGATTTTTTCTTTGGAGATTTAGATATTGTTTAGCAAGTATCCGACCTCTATCATTCTCATCACGTATAATAATACCCTTATTTTTTTGGAAAGAGAATTCTACCTATGAATTTATTATAATATCACTACTATAAAAACACTTAAAATAAATAAAAAATTTAGAAACAAGATAAATAAAATTTTGGTAACTAACTTGTTGATTATTTGGTTGAAAAGGTGACTTGTTATGAATATTACTTGTCTCTCCTTCATAAATTTTTTGCATGGTCATCATTATTGTGTCATGTGTATTTAATACATAATATAACTCAACAAATTAATACATTAAAATAAAAATATTATCTTTCAAGAAGTATTTTTAAAAAAAATGTTATAACCAACTAATTAAAAAAATCCAAAATAGTATGCATCAAGTATTAAATTTCTTAAAAATGAAAAGTTTTTGTCCTTACACCCTTTCCCATTAATCATTCGTGTTTCATATAATTCATTTCTCTCTCTCTTCACCTTGTAAATTAATTAATTATCACTGTTCACCAGCCTTGCATCACCAGGTACACATTTATATTTCAGGGTTATAAGATAATTTATTCTTTCTCAACAAATTGTAAACTGAGGCGTACCATTATATGCTATCTGCAAATTTAGTTCGTCATTAGTCATTTTTATACTGCATTCTTTTAGTTTGTTTGTGGTTTGGGCTTTGTTTTTATAGGTAAATGTTTAAAATAATGAGCTGAATAAAAAATCTATCCATATCAATATTATAAGCTTAGTGGAGATCGTTAGGAAGGCCAAATGGCTGGTTGTCATTTCTCAGGTTATGTTATTTAAGTAAAGTCAATCGTAGATTAATGAGGGCCACTTGAAGGTAACACCTTGTTAATTCCATTTCCTTTACACCTATTCTCCTTTAATATTGCAACTGTTAAAGTAATCTCATGATTCTAAACTTTTCTTACATCTTTGTATTATTCTGATGAAGTTCTTCTACTATATAACATAGTACGTGATCTTGCTTTTCCACTATTGTTGAATGTTCATTAGTCATATTTTTATAAGCTCCTTATTATGATTCTAAATTTATTTATACACTACTCCCGCATTTGCCTCTCGCGACTAACATTCTAGCGACTACAGGCTGTAGTCGCTAAAACCAGAGCCTCTAGCGACTATTTTTATTTAACGACTACAAGTAATGTTCCTCGACTACCGAGTAGTCGTTAGTAAGTTTCGTTTTTTATGACTACAATAAATAGTTGTTAATAAGTATAAGGTAGTCGCGAATGGTTGTTGTAATTTTTTATTAATTTTCCACCGCCATTACGTAGTCGCTAGATATTAGCCTATTTAACGACTACTTTTTGTAGTCGTTAGTAGGTCTTTCTAACGACTACGCTTATGTCTTTAGCGACTACTCGTGTAGTCGCGAATAGTGGTAGCGTGTTTTCCAACAGTAACTTGCGAATTGCTTTATCCAATACACCATTATTATATAATTTCTCTTTCTTTCTCTCAAAACTCTCCCAATATTTTTCCACAATTTATCATTAAAAATTATTTCAACACTTGGAAAAGCTTTCCCGGGTCAATCATCGCGTGGGACCGCCTCAATTATCAATTTTTATATCCAAACTTGCCCAAAAGTAGGTATTTTTTGATCCATAAAACTCTTTCAAATTTCTTTTACTTTCATTCAATTGTGTAGTAAATGTTAAATAGTATCACTTATTAGGTATTTCAAGACGTGGACAAGCTTTCCCGGGTCAAACATCAACGTGGGGCCGCCTCAATCATCAATTTTTCCTTCCAAATTTGCCCAAAAGTAGGTATTTTTTGTTCCATAAAACTCTTTCAAATTTCTTTTACTTTCATGCAATTGTGTAGTAAATGTTAAATAGTATCACTTATTAGGTATTTCAACACGAGGACAAGCTTTCCCGGGTCAAACATCAACGTGGGACCGACTCAATCATCAATTTTTCTTTCTAAATTTGCCCAAAAGTATGTGTCTTTTTCATCCTTTCCTTATTTGATTACAATTCTATAGTTAATGTTAAATATATATTATCATTATGTATATATCTATAATCATTTAATAATTTTATGTGAATTATAAATATTATATTAAGTATGTATTAAGTATATAAATATATATATATATATATATATATATATATATATATATATATATATTTATATTTGTATGATATATTATTGTATTTTGCTATCTTTTGTATGCTTTTAATGTTATATTTATGAATTTATTTGGTGATGTGATATTTTGTGTGCTTTTAATTTTATATTTATTTATTTAATCGGTGATGTAATAATTTTTTTCATTTTATATTTATTTATTTAATCGGTGATGTAATTTTTTTTTTATTCATTTATGTAATCGGTGATGTAATAATTTTTTCTCGTTTTATTTTTATGTATTTATTTGGTTATGTAATAATTTTTTTTTCATTTTATTTATGTTGTATTCTTTCATATTGTAATAGTTGACTATGGCTTCGGGTATTGATAAGAGTTGGATTGGTACCGCTCATAAAGTTTCGCGTGAATTCATTAAGGGGATAGAACCATTCCTTGCTTTTGCTGAAAAAAATAAACCTCCTGGTGAAGAAACAATTTTTTTGTCCGTGTAATCAGTGTTCGAATTATCGTCGGTATACGGTGGGCAAAGTTAGGTCACATCTGTTACTGCATGGGTTTTTGGAGACGTATGATATTTGGACAAAGCATGGTGAGCCCGAGGATATTCCAGAGATTCGATATGAAGAAAATGAAATGTTGGATGTATACGATGATTTGAGACCTAATTACGAGGTTGGTGGTCATTCTGGTGACACCGAGATGACAGAGTCGAACAGTACAGCTCGTGGCAAATTCGAAACGATGTTTTCCGATTTAGAGACCGAGTTATACCCTGGTTGTGATGTCATGAGTTCATTAAATTTCATTGCGAAGCTAATGCACGTGAAGGTGAGGAACAAGTGGTCTAACACGTCTTTCACCGAGTTGCTTGAGCTTTTGTGCCGTGTGTTGCCCAAACCTCATACGTTGCCCGATTCGTACGAGGCGTGTAACAAAAAGTTAAAAAATTTAGGTATGGGTTACGATACCATCGATGTTTGCGTGAACGATTGTGCTTTGTTTTACAAGGAGAATGCCTCCCTTGAAAAGTGTCCAGTATGTAATGAATCCAGATGGGACCCGAAGAAGGGTATGAAAGTAGCACATAAGAAACTCAGATATTTCCCGATTGCCCCTAGGCTGCAGCGACTTTATGCTTCGAGGCACACTGCCGAAAATATGATCTGGCACCAAACAGTGAAGAATACAGATCCAGATTTGTTGTGTCATCCAGTTGACAGAGATAGTTGGAAGAGATTTGTTTAGTTACATCCCGAGTTTGCTAGTGAACCTCGCAACGTCTTCTTGGGTTTGGGTATCGATGGCTTTTGCCCATTCTCTATGCAAAACAACTCGTACAGTATGTGGCCGGTTATATTGACCGTCTACAACTTACCACCGTGGGAGTGTATGAAGGAGACGACATTCCAGCTTTGTTTGTTGATTCCGGGACCCCGTTCACCCGGCAAGGACATGGACGTCTTTCTTCGTCCTGTTATAGATGATTTGGATGAGTTGTGGGGTAAGGGGATTATGACTTATGATGCCCACAAGAAGGAAGAGTTTACTATGAAGGTTTGTTTGTTGTCTACGACTAACGATTTTCCCGCTAGGACATACACCTCGGGATGGTCGGGTCAAGGTTACAAAGCTTGTCCAGAATGCATGGATTCTACTCCGTCTTTGAGCGTGAAGAAAGGGGTTGCTTACTTCGACCATAGACGTTGGTTACCTATGAAACATCGTTTTAGAGACGAAAATTTTTTGTACAAGGAATCCACTGATAGGCGCCCACCGAAGAAATATAAACCTGCCGATATTCAGACATAGTTAGATGGCCTTCCCATTGTGCTTCCCGGGAAACACAAGGATTTTGGGGGAAAGATCGTGAAGCCAGATGTTAATCGGCGATTCAATTGGAAGAAAAAGAGTATTTTCTATCGTTTACCTTATTGGTCCGAAAACCTGTTGAAACATAACATTGATGTTATGCATTGCGAGAAAAACGTGTGTGATGCTCTTCTTGGCACAGTAATAGGTCTTGATGGAAAACTTAACAAAGACAACGTGAAAGCGAGAATTGATCTCAAGGAAATGAATATCAGGCCAGATTTGTGGTTGCAAGAGAGAAATGGTAAGAATGTAATGCCTCGAGCTAATTATACGTTAACCACCGAAAAAAGGAAAGTATTTCTTGATCGGCTGAAGGCACAGAAGTTTCCCGATGGATTCGCATCGAGTTTGAGAAATAACGTTCAAAGTGACTTAGGCAAGATTATAGGAATGAAATATCACGACTGTCACGTGATGATGCAGTACCTATTCGTGGCTAGTCTCCCAGGGCTTTTCGAAGACAAAGCGATAAGTGACGCGATTATCGGGCTAGCCAACGTGTTCAGAGTTGTGTGTAATAAAAATTTGAGTAGGAAAAAGTTAGAAAAGGAGAAGAAGAAAGTGGTTGAAGTTATGTGTAGACTGGAGATGATTTTACCTCCCGCGTTTTTCGATATAATGATCCACTTGGTCATTCATTTATACGACGAGGCTTTGTTAGGGGGACCGGTTCAGATGCGTTGGATGTACCCGTTTGAGCGGTATCTAAAGAAATTAAAGGAGTACATACGAAACCCGGCTAGGCCAGAGGGTTCAATCGCCGAGGGATACGTTGTTGAGGAGACTTTGACATTCATATCGCGTTACCTTAAAGAAGAAAAAACAAAGTTTAATGATCCGGGTAGATATACCGATATCGAAGCTCAACCTAAAGATTTCTCTGTATTTAAGAGCCAATGTATTCCTATAGGTAAAAAAGAGTATGGTAATTTGCAATACAAAGAGAAGGAGCAAATCGACTGGTATATCCTACTTAATTGCGATGAAATCCAACATTTGATGACGTAAGTTTTCAATTTATTTAATAAATGTTTATTCAATTTATTTAATAAATGTTTATTCATTATTGATCGTCAAATGTGCAGAGAACACAAAGCCACGTTATCGGGTTCCCCAGACGAAAAAGATAGGAAACACCGGCAAAATTTCCGAGACTGGTTTCTGCATAAGGTATAGATCCATTCAAATACAAAATTAATATTCCATTTTAGGAAACATTGTTATAACTGTTTATGTTTGTAGGTTTATGAAATGGAAAAAGAAGGTGATGCATTCGCTACAAGTGAGATGATTTCATTGGCTAGTAAGTCTCATGGTGCAGTTTATAAGTACGATTCATGTGTTGTGAATGGTGTTAAATGGGTCACTAAAGGAAAGGGTGAAACAAGGGTGACACAAGATTACGGGGTATCCGCCATCTACAATGGAATACCGTTTTACGGTGAATTGGTCAAGGTTGTAGAGGTCACATATGACGATGACTGTTCTGTTGTGCTGTTCGAGAGTAATTGGTATGACACGAGTAAACCGAGGGAAGAGCATGGGGTAACTCTTGTCAACACGTCTAATTTTTTTGGGAATCAGAGCCGTACATCTTAGCTACCCAAGCAAAAAAAGTTTTTTACATAGACGAGATTAATTTAAGGAAATCACAAAAAGGTTGGAAAGTAGTATGGGAACTCAATGATAGACATGGATGGAGTCCTGAGTTATGGGGTGCAGAGTCGATGCCCACTGGTGGAGACACGAGTGTCAATATCCCTTTAGTGAACACCGAGACGATTTCCGATCCGGTGAACTTGGCATCCACCGAGGAGATCGAGATTGACCCTGCTCATTTTTTTGTTGCTTTGAATTTTGATATGGTTGTTGATGAAAACGAGGAAATTGAAGATGACACCTTGGATGAATACGGTGATGAGGAAGAACCCATTGAGATTGATAGTGATGACGAACCTATAGTTGTTAGTGGATATGATTCTGAGTAGGAGTTTTTTTTTTCTTTGGGTTTTTTTGTATTAAAACATTTTATTTACTTAAACTTTTTATATTTGGGTTGAATTTGACTCTAAACACTTAACTATGACCACAAACACTTAACTTTGACCACAAACACTTAACTTTGACCACAAACACTTAACTTTGACTCTAAACACTTAACTTTGACTCTAAACACTTAACTTTGACCACAAACACATAACTTTGACTCTAAACACTCAACTTTGACTCTAAACACTTAAGTTTGACTCTAAACAATTAACTTTGACTCTAAACACTTAACTTTGACCACAAACACTTAACTTTGACTCTAAACACTCAACTTTGACTCTAAACACTTAACTTTGACTCTAAACACTTAACTTTGACTCTAAACACTTAACTTTGACCACAAACACTCAACTTTGACTCTAAACACTTAACTTTGAGCACAAACACTCAACTTTGACCACAAACACTCAACTTTGACCACAAACACTTAACTTTGACCACAAACACTTAACTTTGACCACAAACACTTAACTTTGACTCTAAACACTCAACTTTGACTCTAAACACTTAACTTTGACTCTAAACACTTAACTTTGACTCTAAACACTTAACTTTGACCACAAACACTCAACTTTGACCACAAACACTCAACTTTGACTCTAAACACTTAACTTTGACTCTAAACACTTAACTTTGACTCTAAACACTCAACTTTGACCACAAACACTCAACTTTGACTCTAAACACTTAACTTTGACCACAAACACTCAACTTTGACTCTAAACACTTAACTTTGACCACAAACACTTAACTTTGACCACAAACACTTAACTTTGACTCTAAACACTTAACTTTTACTCTAAACACTTAACTTTGACTCTAAACACTTAACTTTGACCACAAACACTTAACTTTGACCACAAACACTTAACTTTGACTCTAAACACTCAACTTTGACTCTAAACACTTAACTTTGACTCTAAACACTTAACTTTGACTCTAAACACTTAACTTTGACCACAAACACTCAACTTTGACCACAAACACTCAACTTTGACCACAAACACTCAACTTTGACTCTAAACACTTAACTTTGACTCTAAACACTTAACTTTGACTCTAAACACTCAACTTTGACCACAAACACTCAACTTTGACTCTAAACACTTAACTTTGACCACAAACACTCAACTTTGACTCTAAACACTTAACTTTGACCACAAACACTTAACTTTGACCACAAACACTTAACTTTGACCACAAACACTTAACTTTGACTCTAAACACTTAACTTTGACTCTAAACACTTAACTTCGACTCTAACCACTTAACTTTGACCACAAACACTTAACTTTGACTCTAAACACTTAACTTTGACTCTAAACACTTAACTTTGACTCTAAACACTCAACTATGACCACAAACACTTAACTTTGACCACAAACACTCAACTTTGACTCTAAACACTTAACTTTGACTCTAAACACTTAACTTTGACTCTAAACACTCAACTATGACCACAAACACTTAACTTTGACCACAAACACTTAACTTTGACCACAAACACTTAATTTAAATATTGAATTTAATTTAAATGATTATTTGGTATTGAATTAAAATATTGGATAATTGTATAGTGTTTAGTGTTTTTTTGTTAAAAAAAAAAATAAAAATCTAGCGACTACATTTGACTTATAGCGACTAGTTCATGTACATGAACTAGTCGGTAATGAGTCTAGAGAACTAGCGACTACTTTGTAGTCGCTAAACATCGAAATAAAGTCCCCAAAACCGATGGCGGTCCATTTTCCCGCCCACGAAAGGACACGCGTTTCACTCAGCTGTCTAGCGACTACAATGTAGTCGCGAAAGACCAGTTGACTTGGTCAAACATCAATCTAGCGACTATTTTGCTTGGTTCTAGCGACTACATGATGTAGTCGCTAGAAAAAAAGCCCTATATCTAACCGAGAGCTCACTCTTCTCTTTCATTTCTTATACACTAAACACCAAAAAACGAGAGCAAAAATTGCAGCCATCCAAGCTCCAATTCAAGCATCAAAGGTAATCAAATCCAACCCCTAATCTTATTCCATTCCATTTACTATCTATTAGAAAGCTTTTTTTAATCAATTTTTATATTTTCTAATAATTATTTTCTTTGTTTGTGTTTCAATCCGAATCAATATGGCTTGGATTCTTCCCCAAATCAGCTCCAATCTCTTCCAATAAGGTAAGTTTTCCAATCCTTTTTTATCTTTTAATTTCTATGCTTTTTTTATTATTTTTTCTTTGATTATTTCATGGATTTCTTTAATTCCGAGAATTGTATGTGTTGTTAGTGTGTTGTATGCATCATTTTAAGCCTAAAATTTATGTTAAATGGCCTAAAAATTATTTTTTTGGAAATCTAATTAATTTTTTCCCATTTTTTTTGTGTTTGATTCTTAAATCCGAATATAGTATGTGTTCTTAGTGAGTCATTTTTGTTATTTTAAGCATGTCATTCATGGGTTATGATTAAAAATTAAGTATGATGATTTTTTGGGATTTTTGTTAATTTTTGTTATGATTCTTAGTATATTTTAGATTTTAAAAGTGCAAAAATTGTGTTAAAAAATGTGATGTAATGAAATTGTGTTAAAAATTGTGTTAAAAATAACTTAGGGACCTTTATGCAAATTTTCAAGTATTATGTTAGGGACTTCTATGCAATTTAAAACTACATAGGGACTTTTATGCAATTTAAAAAAATATTTACGAATTTTTATGCAATTTTAGAAAAATTAAATATGGACTTTTATGCAATTTTTAAAAAAAATATAGGAATATTTATGCAATTTTAGAAAAATTAAATATGGACTTTTATGCAATTTTAAAAAATATAGGAATATTTATGCAATTTTAGAAAAATTAAATATGGACTTTTATGCAATTTTAAAAAATATAGGGAATTTTATGCAATTTAAAAAAATATCGGGAATTTAGTTTACTATATAATAATAGAATTTTAAATATTAAAAAATATATATAAATTAATTTATTATATGACTAATATAATTATTTTTTGCATAATACAGATTGTACGTGTGCTATATATATTGGATACTTAAGGATGATTTATTTACGTTTTTAATTTATTTGAATTATTTTATTTATGATTGTAATAATTTATTTAATTTTATTTTCATGTTTTTTATTTTTGGTGATGTAATAATTTAGTTTTTTTTATGTTATTTTTTATTCTTTATTTTAATTTACCTATAAAATGCTAGATGGCCGATGTCATGTCTCGACAGCACGGAGGGGATGGTGGGGGTAGGGACCCAAACCAAAATCCGAACCGAAACTTAACCGACTGTGCAAACCAACCTGGTAAATAAACAAATTCAACTTTAATTTAATTTAATTTTAACAACTAAAATCACTACTAATTAATTTAATTTTAAAACAGATCCCTCTAGACGGAAAACAGGAGGTGGAGGTGCCCTAAAAACTGCGATGAAGGCACTAAAAGCTATTGGGTGGCCTTTGCCGGTCAAATTTTGTGTGTTAGACGACACGTGGAGTCCAACAGGCAAGTACGGACACCACGTTGCGCAAGTGATTGGGATTGCCGTTCGAGAGAGGATTCCGCCCTATCACCCGAGATGGAAAAAAGTGCTGGACGCGGACAAAAACGCCGTGATTAAGAGATTAGCGGCATAAATTTAATTTTTAATATTTTTTTAACTTAATTTATTATTCTAATTTAAATTTAAATAATGTATTTTTTTTTTTCAGAAATATTTTGACATAAAGACTTGGAGAAAGAGGAAAGACTGGGATGAGATTTACGGAAACTTGGACGATACAATGAGGATGAGGTTTAAGGATTACAAATATTATGTGAAGAAGCATTATTGGAGAAAGGGTTTGAAGCCGGATTGGATATCGGATGAGGTGTGGGCTAAGTGCTGTGAGTATTGGGGCTCAAGAAAAGCTAAGGTGAAATCTTGATGATTTTTAATTTTAGTATATATTTAAAATTATAATTGTTTGTATTAATAATTGAATTTTATATTTTTTCAGAATCAAGCGAAAAAAAATCAAAAGAATCGAGAAAAGCAGAAAAACAAGAGTGGAGCGGGGTCGAGGAGGTATTCCCGAACTCGGGATATGCTATACGAGGTGGTTTTTTATTTAAGTGACTTTTTTAATTATTAATTTATTATTTATTTTGAATATTTTTAATTTTTCTGAAACAGGGTGAAGAATTAATCCCGGGAGGGAATCTGGTGATAAGGGACGAGGCTACCCAACAAGACATCCCTATTCCGCGTATGGGTGGTTTTTACGAGGTTGTGGGGAAAACCAAGAAGACCAGAGAGTGGAGGTCGGTGGGCTACGAAAAAGCCGATGTGAGTTTTTTTTATAACTTTATTATTAATTATTTTTTTCATCTAAAGTCAAATGTAATTGATATATTGTTTATTATGTAACAAAAATTGCTTAAGGACGCGATGAAGGAAAAGGTGACTCAAAGTCAAGCTGAGTCAACCGATTGGGGAGGAATGAGTCAAAAGGAGCAATACAATTACATTAAGAGCACCGCGAAGGAGGTTGGGTCACCGAAGAGGAGCTTTATTCCGGGCATTGGCCGTCCGAGGAAATCGAAGAAGAAGGCTAATACTACTCCAGCCAGGAACGAGCAGCACGAGGAGATGATGGCGGCGATTAACGAGCTCCGAGTGTCCAGCGGTCTTCCCCCCTTCCCCCTCCCTGAAGGATCTACTAGCACCGCGCCTCCACCTTTTCCGATGGGTGTTGTGAATGATGCCATCGCGTACGTTAATCAGTTGAGGGCAGATAAAGGCGAGACCCCCTTCCAGCCTATGAATGCGGGCCCCAATCCTCCTAGCGATGATGAAGATGAAGAAGATGATGATAGTAGTAGTAGTAGTGGTGAAGATGTTGAAATGGATGTTGATATGGATGAAGATGATGTCGAGCTCGGGAATGATGAAGACATTTATAGACGGCAAGGATTTTAGTTATTGTGGATGTTTGATATTTATCATATTTTAAGACTTTTGGTTTGTATTAAGACTTTTATTTTATTTTGGTGTATGACTTAACTTTGACCTGGTTTGACTGGGTTTGACATTGGTTTATTTATATATTTTAATTAATTATTTTGAATTGTTAATTTTATTTTTATTTATTACTTTTTTAATTTAAAAAAAAGTAAAAAAATATGATTTTCGAATTATTTTTAATTACAGAATTGGAATTAAAAATAATTCGAAAATTATGTTTTTTTATTTTTTTTTAAATTAAAAAATTACTAGTAGCGACTACATAGTAGTCGACATTGACTACTATTTGTAGTCGCTATACCTTGTAGCATTAACGACTACAAAGTAGTCGTTAATAAACTTTACATTTCTCGACTACAAAGTAGTCGATGATATGTTAGCTTTTCTCTACTACAAAGTAGTCGCTAGAAGAAGCGATATCTAGCGACTACTTTGTAGTCTTTAATAATAGCACGGTCTATAACGACTATTTTTACCCGCGTAGTCGTAAGGATTACATTCTAACGACAACTTTTTCGCGACTAATTTCTAACGACTACTTGTAGTCGTTAAATCCTTAATCTGACTTCTAGCGACTACTTTATTTGTTTTTAGCGACTACTCATGTAGTCGCGAGACCCTTGACGCGGTGTAGTGATATGTATTGAAGTATAATTCTATGATTATCATTAGCTAACAGAAATTATGATTATGCAAGTATAATTAACATGAAGTGATAGGATCAGGATTGTAATTAGTTTCTCAACTTGAGATACACTTTATATAAATAATCATATTCACAACCGAAGAAAAACCCATAAATTATCTTAAAATTTGAATAGAAAAAATGTTTATCTGGTACAGCTTCCTCAAATTAATAACTTACTATCCAACAGGTGATAAAAGCACAGATTTATGAAGAATGCAGATCAGCAACAAAAGCCACAATTTGTGTATAATTTTAAATGTAACAAAACACAGATTTTGATAGAGTTAATAAGATCGTGTATTACAAAGAAAAAAAGAGGGGGAAAAGGTGGTTACAGTTAAAAATTAAAATAGTTATTGAAATAGTGGACATAGTGGTGGGTTAAAAAAAATTAGTGATTAAATTTATTATTTTCACACCTGACATTCGGTAAATCTTGATTAGAAATAAAAATATAAGTAGTAATTATAGAAATTAAAATACAGAAGTAGAGTAACGCTTGAGTAAGTGAATGAATGTATAATCAATCGATTCACTATGTTACTAAAACTCAGCTGCCCTGTCTAGTTTACTAAAGAAAAATAGAAGGATAGCCATCAAAGTGTGTATAAGTTGGCCCTTAAACTGGATAATTACGAATGTTCCAAATTATTCCAAAAGATCGTTTACAACGGATTAAGGTAATTTTTTTTTTATTTACAACGGATATTTTAATTGCATCAAGAAATGTAGATTATTTTATGTTTTAGCATGTAGACGGTATTAATTGGATAACCGCAGACTTTTCTGGGCATGTAAGGTAGAATGCTAATCTAGATTCGTCATCTCGGATTTCAAATAAAACCACAAATAAGAATGTACTCCAAGTTCAAGGACATATGTGATCTAACGATGGACGAACATCTAGCTCTAGACTTGTATTGTAGATACTTTGCGGTATATTATCTGTTTCAGAAGTTTTGCAAGGGAAGTGCAGCTTCTTCCGGACTACTCTCCAACATGGAAGAACCTTGGAATAAAGGTATTGCAGTGGAATATCTAGAGAAAGTTGTGATATTCTGCTTGAATGTCATTGTGATATTCTGCTTGAATGTTATTGTGATATTCTGGTTGAATGTCAGCCAAAGCTTGCTTAAAGTGTTTTCAAAGAAATACTATTTTTTAATGTTTCATAGAAACACTATTTTGTAAAAACAGTTGTCTTCTGTTAATTAATTTTAGGAATATGTATTTTTTTTAGTAATGAGCAAATACAATAATATATTAGGTACTTTAAGCGTGTTTGTGTCGTAAATTGGATTTATTTTTGATATTTAATTTTAGGTTAAAATTAGTAGTTAGAAGGAAAAATTGTATTACTCGGTTTTTCTTTTGATATATTACGTAATAATTGTATTGTATAATAGGAATAAAATAGTTAATCTTGAGAGTTTAGTTGTGTTTACTGTTTACTCTAATTTACTACTTATAGCCTTTGATTTGCCAACTTATAAATGTGTATTGTGTCTCGGAGGGGTATATGGTGCAAAAAAAAAAATAGGGCCCTATGGAGCAAACATTGAAAACATTTTTATTATTTTGCATGGGTAATAAACAAAAATATGAAAAATATAACATTTATAGTAGGAAAAACCAAATCTAACATTTATTCACATCTCCAAACAGTATGAAAAGCCATTTTTGTAGATCACCTAAAAAAAGAGACGAAAATTAAACCCTAATAATATTATAGTTAATATTCATTGTGTAAACAAGGTCAATTTTAAAGGTTTATTTCATAAAGGCATTTGATAGAACACCTTATCTATACTCTTGTTCCTGATTATGAATAGAACGCCAATGACTGTTTCTCTATTACATCATATTCATTGGGAGTTTAAATGGACCTTCGATATAGCAGCTAAGTGTGAATATCAGAAGTGTTGTGCCGGTTTAAAACCTCGTGAATGAACGTATCAAACCAATCATTATTGATAGGTTGAACAAAGTTGAAATTCAAGCAAGCTATACCCTTCCATACATTTTTCCATCTTTTTGAAAGAACACATGTTTGAACACCGTTTTGAATGTCTATGAATGAGAGTATGTGATGTAAGATTTCATCAGATAAGCTGCTCATTCTGCTCCTTCTGCTCATTCTGCTCATTCTGTTACTAATCTTCTTGTTTTTGTCTCTCTTCTTATCCATTACTCTTCCTCTACATTAATCATCAAATATATAAGTCACAACATTATCAAAGTTATTATATTTCTAACTATAACCTAGTCGGAATTAACCCTATATTTTTAACCAGATACAATCAATTCTGGTTAATTAATGCTAGAAACTTTAAATCGATTAGATAATGATTGAAATAAAGCATAATTAATTTGTAAAAAACAAGAAAACGGCAAAAACAATTAATCATTTTGAGTAAAGCCATTAATGGAGTACCTCTTTTCAACGGCGTGGGTTAAAGAAGGAAGCGAGAGAGAAAGAGGGAGCTCTAAAACCTTCACGGGGCATCATTCTCGCTATCGTGAATTATATGAACTGTTGCTTTAATGGAACAGAAAAGGTTTTGGCGGTTTTTATTTTTCATTTTTTTGGTCTAGTACTATTTTGGCGGTTCAAGAGATGCTTAAATGGTAAACCGGGTCATATATGGTTAGAGCTCGTGGTTGAATGGACAATTACTTTTCTTATTTAGTCGGAAAATATTTAATGCAATAGTTTGAATTTAACTTTTTAGAAGAAATGAAAGAAAATAATAAATCTTAATGTTTGACAAAAAAAAACAACAATAAAGATAAAAGTCTTTTTTTGTTTGGATTAGATTTAAAAAACAATTAATTTAATTAATTATATTTTATTTTTTGATTCTTTATCCTATATTTATACAATTATAAAAGAAGATATATATTAAATACAATTTAGTTAACTATCATTTGTGGATCGCAATGTGCAACTGTAATTGAAAAATGTGGAGGAGATATAAACTTCCATAACTAGTTGAAGAGAGTAGAGAAATAAAATATAAAATATAGCGTGTAGGAATTTTGTGTGTAAGGAGTTGAGATTTGATAGGAGTGGTAGTGGGAAGTTAAAAAACAGATGTTAAAGAAATTAATGAAAATACGTAGATCTTGACCATTTAAAGTGTCATATATTTTTGCTCTAGTTAAATCTTGACCGTTATTTGACTTTCGACTTGTCCCATATAATATAGATGGTAAAAGAGAATGGAGAAATAAAATATAAAATAACGCGTGTAGGAATTTTGTTTGTAAGGAGTTGAGATTTACTAGGAGTGGTAGTGGGAAGTTAAAAAAACAGATGTTAAGGAAACGAATAAAAATACGTGCATAGATTTTGACCATTTAAAGTTTCGTATATTTTTTCTCTAGTTAAATCTTGACCGTTATTTGACTTTCGACTTGTCCCATATAATATAGATTTTTCTACTCAAGATAATTTGCTAATCTATTATATATTAAGAGGTATTTTTTTTCTCAAAGTATTAGAGAAGTTAAATAAAAACTCTATATCAAACAAAATAGGAAAATTCTTCATATATTCAATAAATTGTAGGTCTTAATTTTTTAAGTGAAATGAAATTATAATTTCATATTCATGAAATAAAAAATAATTTAAAAGAATTTACTCTTAATTCCTAACAAGAAAATCTTACCAAGGTATAATGAGATGTTGAATTTTTTCTGAAATGGCATAACCATCGATCTTTATCTTTTTTCTCGTTGAAGATTTTATTTGCAACATGACAATAAATTTTAATTAGTTTTGATGATCCTGTGTGCAAAATATGAAAAGAAATATTAGTTCGAATCTATCTTCTATTCAAATGTATTTATGTTTCTTTTTAATATATATTGATTTTATGGACTCAGTAATTTAAATCATCCTAAACTCAAAATTCGTATTGTATAAAAGAATCTCACCAAATTAAACCTAAAGATGAAAAATAAACTACAAAAATATAATAATAAAACATATGAAAAATTGAGCTTACTGTTTTTCATTCAATTTAATATTACTAATTAAAATCAGTCTATAATTGAGAAAAATGGTTTTTTTTGACACAGTGAGAAGAAATGAGGAGGATCGAATAAATACCTTCTATATGGTGGGGGTTGCCGTGGGTTCGAGGAGGGTGACACCTTAAAGATGACGGCATGGCTTCGAGGGGGGTGACACCTTAAAGATGACGGCGATAAGTTTAGGTTTTTAGGTTTTGAACAAGAAGACTCAAAAAAACACTGTTTAAAAAATATCATAACTTTTATTTTATATTTTTTTCTAGGTCAGTTGTGACAAACCTGATGGGCCATCCAAATGTTGGGCTATCTCGACTGGTCCCATATAGTTAGAGTTCTATATAATTATAACATAAATAACTGAAAGGAAAAATATTTTATTCAATATAATAATAATATTTTTAATCAATATTATAACAAAATATATCTCATGTAATTAATCTATACGTAATAAATATAATCTATATAATAATCTAATGGTACGTGTCTTATTAAAATAAATTAAATATATATTGAATTAAATATTAAGTAAAAGTATTTCCTAAATAAAAACTAAATGTTAATATTTTCAGGTAATAAAAAATAAAACATAAACCATGTATCTGGAAATTGATTTTGCATTATTCATATCATCTTCACCTAACACCATAGTTGTAAGATCATGACCTTTGTATATGTACTTATGGATATACTTGACACATCTTATCCTTGCACAAACTTCAACATTAATATGACAATGGAACATCCTGGATATATATGGATTATATGGTACAACATCCCTATTATCAATTTTGCATCCCCTAACTTCAAGAACTCGACCATCATTCCGACGACGATATATTGGATATCCATCTTGATCCATAGATGTGGCATCCACGAAATATTTAGGGTGCTTTTTAGTACATTTTTTATTCTCCATACATGGCGAGTTAGGATTTTGAGCACCACAGGGATCATGCACCATAAAATTGACCACGATATCAAAAAGAATCTGGTCATTCTTTAAATCAGGAAGTTCAGCACATACAAACAGGTCTACTTGAGCAGTTGTTCGAATTTTATCATGTCCATCAAAAAATATCAACACATGCATATGCGGTAGACCTCGTTTTTAAAACTCAATCGTCAAGACCTCTCCTACTTGTTTTCTAAATATCTTTTTTTCATAAATTTCTTTCAACAGTCGAGCTCTTTTTAACTCAAAAACACGCGCCCCTAAATCGGGCCAATCAGATACTTTCTGGTTTGGAAGCAAAGCTGATGTTATTTCAGGCCAGTTTGGATTTGATGTCATTGTCAGAAAAATATCTGGATGCTGGTTATAGCGCGTTATTTCCATTAAATCTTGGAATATTTCGAGCATATTTCTAGCACTTCCTATAAAAGAAGACGGAAGAATCCTCCGCTTACCAACTTTATCCGGTGACAACCCTTCTATAACAGCATTTGTAAAATCATCATATAATTCTACGCGGAACCTATCTTAATTTAACTTATAACATGTCAGACGATTTTGCTCTGTTGTGGCCCAAGCATCTACCAAAAATTCTTGAAATAATTTACCACCTTTTAAAGTTGTCGAATATTCGGTAGGACGTGAAATATGCGGTAACCATAGTAATCCATTTGCGTTAACCTTTTTCTTGAATATCTATTGCGAGTAGTATCCCATCGTTTAAATCCTAGTTACGATCCAAGTTCCCCATATGGAAACATCAGTACATAATGTAAAGGTAGATAAGCTGGATGACATTCATTGATCCTAATAAACTGATTATCTCCTTTTAGATGTATAACGATATCTCTCATTGCACCCGTCTCGGTTCTATCCCCCGGAATGATAACAACCACCTCATCTGATGTTGGAAGATTATATCGTCGACGATCTTTTGCCACAGTATAGTGTAAGTGCGCCAGAATATTTCTGGAGGCCACCTCAGGTCGATTTAAGATTGTAGAAGCCTGACGATATTTATGAGTGAATATGTTGTGCTCTAAACATAGAATCATGGATAGTTCTTAAGACATCACTCCTTAGATTAGGATTTCGTTTATTACGAAATTTTAAGATAGAATTAGGATCGTAAATATATAATTGAGCATATGTACGATCACGACCTTCTTGTGGCTCTAGTGAACCAGTTCGATGTCACAATTCTCCATGAATTGTGAATACCAAGGGTACTTGTAAAAGCGTTAGCTGCATTATACCCTCGAGTCTAACGAAGAAATGATATAGACTGTGGTGTTGAGCCATCGTATAAAGTTTGAATTTCTGGTGGATGAGTGATAACATCGGGCAGATTAATTTGGCCTTCCAAACAACATGTCCCAAATTTTGAAATAGACACAAGAGGTTTCTTTAATCTTTTAGCCTTCCAATGTAAAGCTTTACAATGCGGGCATATTACATTCATATCTCCCAATGAAAAACGTAGTTCATTTATATTTCTAGTGATGGTATATTCTTGATGAGCTCCACTATTATTTTCTCCGTCAGTATCATATTCTTCTTCATGATATGAATTCGTTGGTGTTTCAATAATTTGTTCAGAAAGAGAGGATTCACCAATATGTCGTGGTGCAACCACAGAATGTGTATTTGATAAATTAATATGATTTGGTGTGAATGGACTTCTAGCAAACACATGATTACCTAAAGGATGAGTTGTTTTAAGGAGAGTATCACTAGGCGAGTCCCCGTGACTTTACATCCTAAGTGACCTATATTTTTTCCAACGTAAACTTTGACCTAATCTACGTTTGGATAACAACTGAACCTCTTGTTCACGAGTCAATGAATTTCGATCGATGGAATAACTTGAGCACCAAACTTGTGGTTGAAAATGAGATTCTATTGTTGTGTTTTGGGTTGAATTTTGTGATTTGACAATATTTAACCGTTCACATGAAAACTCATGTGCTCTTTGTAACTGTCGAGTTAATCAGCGTCGAGAATTCGATGAAGGTAATTATGGATCTTTACTTGTCTCTTGAGAAGTGTGACCTAACCATTCCCTCTCTCAGCGTATACGTTCGGCTAATACAGCTCTAGATAACTCTATTTTTCCTGGATCCTAATGTTCGTGATGAATCTAAAGTTAATTTTATACATGAAGGTTGTTAAAATTTTACATAAATAGAAATACTATATTATATAGTGTACCATTTGGGAACTCTTTCGCTTGGATTTTGATTTAATCGGGGGGTCGACCTTTTCTTTACCCTTCTGTTTGTTCCATCACAATCCTGATGAACAATATGTTTTTTATATAGATATATTTAACAAAATTTTAACTAATTTCTAGAAATATAATTTTTAACGTATTGGGTGATTTTTTCTTTGGAGATTTAGATATTGTTTAGCAAGTATCCGACCTCTATCATTCTCATCACGTATAATAATACCTTTATTTTTTTGGAAAGAGAATTCTACCTATGAATTTATTATAATATCACTACTATAAAACACTTAAAATAAATAAAAAATTTAGAAACAAGATAAATAAAATTTTGGTAACTAACTTGTTGATTATTTGGTTGAAAAGGTGACTTGTTATGAATATTACTTGTCTCTCCTTCATAAATTTTTTGCATGGTCTTCTTTATTGTGTCATGTGTATTTAATACATAATATAACTCAACAAATTAATACATTAAAATAAAAAAATTATCTTTCAAGAAGTATTTTTAAAAAAAATGTTAGAACCAACTAATTAAAAAATCCAAAATAGTATGCATCAAGTATTAAATTTCTTAAAAATGAAAAGTTTTTGTCCTTACACCCTTTCCCATTAATCATTCGTGTTTCATATAATTCATTTCTCTCTCTCTTCACCTTGTAAATTAATTAATTATCACTGCTCACCAGCCTTGCATCACCAGGTACACATTTATATTTCAGGGTTATAAGATAAATCATTCTTTCTCAACAAATTGTAAACAGAGGCCTACCATTATATGCTATCTGAGGTCACTGGTTGTTTGATGTTTAATTGCAATCTTAATTGTACAAAGAGCCTTGGTTAAATTAAGTAGACTCTGCAAATTTAGTTCGTCATTAGTCATTTTTATACTGCATTCTTTTAGTTTGTTTGTGGTTTGGGCTTTGTTTTTATGGGTAAATGTTTAAAATAATGAGCTGAATAAAAAATCTATCCATATGAATATTATAAACTTAGTGGAGATAGTTAGGAAGGCCAAATGGCTGGTTGTCATTTCTCAGGTTCTGTTATTTAAGTAAAGTCAATCATATATTAATGAGGGCCACTTGAAGGTAACACCTTGTTAATTCCATTTCCTTTACACCTATTCTCCTTTAATATGCAATTGTTAAAGTAATCTCATGATTCTAAACTTTTCTTACATCTGTGTATTATTCTGATGAAGTTCTTCTACTATATAACATAGTACGTGATCTTGCTTTTCCACTATTGTTGAATGTTCATTAGTCATCTTTTTATAAGCTCCTTATTATGATTCTAAATTTATTTATATGTATTGAAGTATAATTCTATGATTATCATTAGCTAACAGAAATTATGATTATGCAAGTATAATTAACATGAAGTGATAGGATCAGGATTGAAATTAGTTTCTTAACTTGAGATACACTTTATATAAATAATCATATTCACAACCGAAGAAAAACCCATAAATTATCTTAAAATTTGAATAGAAAAAATGTTTACCTGATACAGCTTCCTCAAATTAATAACTTACTATCCAACAATTAATAACTTACTATCCAACAGGTGATAAAAGCACCTATTTATGAAGAATGCAGATCAGCAACAAAAGCCACAATTTGTGTATAATTTTAAATGTAACAAAACACAGATTTTGATAGAGTTAATAAGATCGTGTATTACAAAGAAAAAAAAAGAGGGGGAAAAGGTGGTTACAGTTAAAAATTAAAATAGTTATTGAAGTAGTGGACATAGTGGTGGGTTAAAAAAAATTAGTGATTAAATTTATTATTTTCACACCTGACATTCGGTAAATCTTGATTAGAAATAAAAATATAAGTAGTAATTATAGAAATTAAAATATAGAAGTAGAGTAACGCTTGAGCAAGTGAATGAATGTATAATCAATCGATTCACTATGTTACTAAAAATCAGCTGCCCTGTCTAGTTTACTAAAGAAAAATAGAAGGATAGCCATCAAAGTGTGTATAAGTTGGCCCTTAAACTGGATAATTACGAATGTTCTAAATTATTCCAAAAGATCGTTTACAACGGATTAAAGTAAAAAAAAAATTATTTACAACGGATATTTTAATTGCATCAAGAAATGTAGATTATTTTATGTTTTAGCATGTAGACGGTATTAATTGGATAACTGCAGACTTTTCTAGGCATGTAAGGTAGAATGCTAATCTAGATTCGTCATCTCGGATTTCAAATAAAAACACAAATAAGAATGTACTCCAAGTTCAAGGACATATGTGATCTAACGATGGACGAACATCTAGCTCTAGACTTGTATTGTAGATACTTTGCGGTATATTATCTGGATCGGAAGTTTTGCAAGGGAAGTGCAGCTTCTTCCGGATTACTCTCCAACATGGAAGAACCTTGGAATAAAGGTATTGAAGTGGAATATCTAGAGAAAGTTGTGATATTCTGCTTGAATGTCATTGTGATATTCTGCTTGAATGTTATTGTGATATTCTGGTTGAATGTCAGCCAAAGCTTGCTTAAAATGTTTTCAAAGAAATACTATTTTTTAATGTTTCATAGAAACACTATTTTGTAAAAACAGTTGTCTTCTGTTAATTAATTTTAGGAATATGTATTTTTTTAGTGATGAGCTAATACAATAATATATTAGGTACTTTAAGCGTGTTTGTGTCGTAAATTGGATTTATTTATGATATTTAATTTTAGGTTAAAATTAGTAGTCAAAAGGAAAAATTGTATTACTCGGTTTTTCTTTTGATATATTACGTAATAATTGTATTGTATAATAGGAATCAAATAGTTAATCTTGAGAGTTTAGTTGTGTTTACTGTTTACTCTAATTTACTACTTATAGCCTTTGATTTGCCAACTTATAAATGTGTATTGTGTATATTAAACTCGGAGGGGTATATGGTGCAAAAAAAAAAAAAATAGGGCCCTATGGAGCAAACATTGAAAACATTTTATTATTTTGCATGGGCAATAAACACAAATATGAAAAATATAACATTTATAGTAGGAAAAACCAAATCTAACATTTATTCACATCTCCAAACAGTATGAAAAGCCATTTTTGTAGATCACCTAAAAAAAAGACGAAAATTAAACCCTAATAATATTATAGTTAATATTCATTGTGTAAACAAGGTCAATTTTAAAGGTTTATTTCATAAAGGCATTTGATAGAACACCTTATCTATACTCTTGTTCCTGATTATGAATAGAACGCCAATGACTGTTTCTCTATTACATCATATAAATTGGGAGTTTAAATGGACCTTCGATATAGCAGCTAAGTGTGTGAATATCAGAAGTGTTGCGCCGGTTTAAAACCTCGTGAATGAACGTATCAAACCAATCATTATTGATAGGTTGAACAAAGTTGAAATTCAAGCAAGTTATACCCTTCCATACATTTTTTCATCTTTTTGAAAGAACACATGTTTGAACACCATTTTGAATGTCTATGAATGAGAGTATGTGATGTAAGATTTCATCAGATAAGCTGCTCCTTCTGCTCATTCTGCTCATTCTGTTACTAATCTTCTTGTTCTTGTCTCTCTTCTTATCCATTACTCTTCCTCTACATTAATCATCAAATATATAAGTCACAACATTATGAAAGTTATTATATTTCTAATTATAACCTAGTCAGAATTAACCCTATATTTTTAACCAGATACAATCAATTCGGGTTAATTATTGCTAGAAACTTTAAATCAATTAGATAATGATTGAAATAAAGCATAATTAATTTGTAAAAAATAAGAAAACTGCAAAAACAATTAATCATTTTGAGTAAAGCCATTAATGGAGTACCTCTTTTCAACGGCGTGGGTTAAAGAAGGAAGCGAGAGAGAAAGAGGGAGCTCAAAAACCTTCACGGGGCATCATTCTCGCTATAGTGAATTATATGAACTGTTGCTTTAATGGGACGGAAAAGGTTTTGGCGGTTTTTATTTTTCATTTTTTTGGTCTAGTACTGTTTTGGCGGTTCAAGAGATGCTTAAATGGTAAACCGGGTCATATATGGTTAGAGC
The DNA here is from genome assembly GCA_029959085.1 of Nemophila menziesii. Lineage (NCBI taxonomy): Eukaryota > Viridiplantae > Streptophyta > Magnoliopsida > Boraginales > Hydrophyllaceae > Nemophila > Nemophila menziesii. The sequence continues at coordinate 17,353,071 of JARWIR010000003.1, read as the reverse complement.
TCGTGGTTGAATGGACAATTACTTTCCTTATTTAGTCGGAAAATATTTAATGCAATAGTTTGAATTCAACTTTTTAGAAAAAAATGAAAGAAAATAATAAATCTTAATGTTTGACCAAAAAAACAATAATAAAGATAAAAGTCTTTTTTTGTTTGGATTAGATTTAAAAAAAAATTAATTTAATTAATTATATTTTCTTTTTTTATTCTTTATCCTATATTTATACAATTATAAAAGAAGATATATAATAAATACAGTTTAGTTAACTATCATTTGTGGATCGCAATGTGCAACTGTAATTGAAAAACGTGGAGGAGATATAAACTTCCATAACTAGTTGAAGAGAATAGAGAAATAAAATATAAAATATAGCGTGTAGGAATTTTGTTTGTAAGGAGTTGAGATTTGATAGGAGTGGTAGTGGGAAGTTTAAAAACAGATGTTAAGGAAATTAATGAAAATACGTAGATCTTGACCATTTAAAGTGTCATATATTTTTGCTCTAGTTAAATCTTGACCATTATTTGACTTTCGACTTGTCCCATATAATATAGATGGTAAAAGAGAATGGAGAAATAAAATATAAAATAAAACGTGTAGGAATTTTGTTTGTAAGGAGTTGAGATTTACTAGGAGTGGTAGTGGGAAGTTAAAAAAACAGATGTTAAGGAAACGAATACGAGCATAGATCTTGACCATTTAAAGTTTCGTATATTTTTTCTCTAGTTAAATCTTGACTGTTATTTGACTTTTGACTTGTCCCATATAATATAGATTTTTCTACTCAAGACAATTTGCTAATCTATAATAAAGGGGTATTTGTTTCTCAAAGTATTAGAGAAGTTAAATAAAAAATCTATATCAAACAAAATAGGAAAATTCTTTATATATTCAATAAACTGTAGGTCATTAATTTTTTAAGTGAAATGAAATTATAATTTCATATTCATCAAATAAAAAATAATTTAAAAGAATTTACTCTTAATTCCTAACAAGAAAATCTTACCAAGGTATAATGAGATGTTGAATTTTTTCTGAAATGGCATAACCATCTATCTTTATCTTTTTTCCCGTTGAAGATTTTATTTGCAACATGACATTAAATTTTAATTAGTTTTGATGATCCTGTGTGCAAAATATGAAAAGAAATATTAGTTCGAATCTATCTTCTATTCAAATGTATTTATGTTTCTTTTAATATATATTGATTTTAAAGACTAAGTAATTTAAATCATCCTAAACTCAAAATTCGTATTATATAAAAGAATCTCACCAAATTAAACCTAAAGATGAAAAATAAACTACAAAAATATAATAATAAAACATATGAAAAATTGAACTTTCTGTTTTTCATTCAATTTAATATTACTAATTAAAATCAGTCTATAATTGAGGAAAATGGTTTTTTTGGACACAGTGAGAAGAAATGAGGAGGATCGAATAAATACCTTCTATATGGCGGGGGTTGCCGTGGCTTCGAGGAGGGTGACACCTTAAAGATGACGGCGTGGTTTCGAGGAGGGTGACACCTTAAAGATAACGGCGTGGCTTCGAGGAGGGTGACACCTTAAAGATGACGGCGATAAGTTTATGTTTTTAGGTTTTGAACAAGAAGACCCGAAAATACTCTTTTTAAAAAATATCATAACTTTTATTTTATATTTTTTTCTAGGTCAATTGTGACAAACCTGATGGGCCAGCCAAATGTTGGGCTATCTCGACTGGTCCCATATAGTTAGAGTTCTATATAATTATAACATATATAAATGAAAGGAAAAATATTTTATTCAATATAATAATAATATTTTTAATCAATATTATAACAAAATATATCTCATGTAATTAATCTATACGTAATAAATATAATCTATATAATAATCTAATGGTACGTGTCTTATTAAAATAAATTAAATATATATTGAATTAAATATTAAGTAAAAGTATTTCCTAAATAAAAACTAAATGTTAATATTTTCAGGTAATAAAAAAATAAAACATAAACCATGTATCTTGAAATTGATTTTGCATTATTCATATCATCTTCACCTAACACCATAGTTGTAAGATCATGACCTTTGTATATGTACTTATGGATATACTTGACACATCTTATCCTTGTACAAACTTCAACATTAATATGACAATGGAACATCCTGGATAAATATGGATTATATGGTACAACATCCCTATTATCAATTTTGCATCCCCTAACTTCAAAAACTCGACCATCATTCCGACGACGATATATTGGATATCCATCTTGATCCATAGATGTGGCATCCACGAAATATTTAGGGTGCTTTTTAGTACATTTTTTATTCTCCATACATGGCGAGTTAGGATTTCGAGCACCACAGGGATCATGCACCATAAAATTGACCACGGTATCAAAAAGAATCGGGTCATTCTTTAAATCAGGAAGTTCAGCACATACAAACAGGTCTACTTGAGCAGTTGTTCGAATTTTATCATGTCCATCCAAAAATATCAACACATGCATATGCGGTAGACCTCGTTTTTGAAACTCAATCGTCAAGACCTTTCCTACTTGTTTTCTAAATATCTTTTTTTCATAAATTTCTTTCAATAGTCGAGCTCTTTTTAACTCAAAAACGCGCGCCCCTAAATCGAGCCTATCAGATACTTTCTGGTTTGGAAGCAAAGCTGATGTTATTTCAGGCCAGTTTGGATTTACTGTCATTGTCAGAAAAATATCTGGATGCTGGTTATAGCGCGTTATTTCCATTAAATCTTGGAATATTTCGAACATATTTCTAGCACTTCCTATAAAAGAAGACGGAAGAATCCTCCGCTTACCAACTTTATCCGGTGACAACCCTTCTATAACAGCATTTGTAAAATTATCATACAATTCTACGCGGAACCTATCTTAATTTAACTTATAACATGTCAGAAAATTTTGCTCTGTTGTGGCCCAAGCATCTACCAAAAATTCTTGAAATAATTTACCACCATTTAAAGTTGTCGAATATTCGGTAGGACGTGAAATATGCTGTAACCATAGTAATCCATTTGCGTTAACCTTTTTCTTGAATATCTATTGCGAGAAGTATCCAATCATTTAAATCCTGGTTTCGATCCAAGTTCCCCATATGGAAACATGAGTACATAATGTAAAGGTAGATAAGCTGGATGACATTCATTGATCCTAATAAACTGATTATCTCTTTTTAGATGTATAATAATATCTCTCATTGCACTCGTCTCGGTTCTATCCCCCGGAATGATAACAACCACATCATCTGATGTTGGAAGATTATATCGTCGACGATCTTTTGCCACAGTATAGTGTAAGTGCGCCAGAATATTTCTGGAGGCCACCTCAGGTCGATTTAAGATTGTAGAAGCCTGACGATATTTATGAGTGAATATGTTGTGCTCTAAACATAGAATTATGGATAGTTCTTAAGACATCACTCCTTAGATTAGGATTTCGTTTATTACGAAATTTTAAGATAGAATTAGGATCGTAAATATATAATTGAGCATATGTACGATCACGACCTTCTTGTGGCTCTAGTGAACCAGTTTGATGTCACAATTCTCCATGAATTGTGAATACCGAGGGTCCTCTTCCGCCGACAACCCTTTCATCCATTTTGACACCCAAACTTGTAAAAGCGTTAGCTGCATTATACCCTCGAGTCTAACGAAGAAATGATATAGATTGTGGTGTTGAGCCATCGTATAAAGTTTGAATTTCTGGTGGATGAGTGATAAGATCCGGCAGATTAATTTGTCTTTCCAAACAACATGTCCCAAATTTTGAAAAGACACAAGAGGTTTCTTTAATCTTTTAGCCTTCCAATGTAAAGCTTTACAATGCGGGCATATTACATTCATATCTCCCAATGAAAAACGTAGTTTATTTATATTTCCAGTGATGGTATATTCTTGATGAGCTCCACTATTATTTTCTCCGTCAGTATCATATTCTTCTTCATGATATGAATTCGTTGGTGTTTCAATAATTTGTTCAGAAAGAGAGGATTCACCAATATGTCGTGGTGCAACCACAGAATGTGTATCTGATAGATTAATATGATTTGGTGTGAATGGACTTCTAGCAAACACATGATTACCTAAAGGATGAGTTGTTTTAAGGAGAGTATCACTAGGCGAGTCCCCGTGACTTTACATCCTAAGTGACCTATATTTTTCCCAACGTAAACTTTGACCTAATTTACGTTTGGATAACAACTGAACCTCTTGTTCACGAGTCAATGAATTTCGATCGATGGAATAACTTGAGCACCGAACTTGTGGTTGAATATGAGATTCTATTGTTGTGTTTTGGGTTGAATTTTGTGATTTGACAATATTTAACCGTTCACATGAAAACTCACGTGCTCTTTGTAACCGTCGAGTTAATCAGCGTCGAGAATTCGATGAAGGTAATTATGGATCTTTACTTGTCTCTTGAGAAGTGTGACCTAACCATTCCCTCTCTCGGCGTATACGTTCGGCTAATATAGCTCTCGATAACTCTATTTTTCCTGGATCCTAGTGTTCGTGATGAATCTCAAGTTAATTTTATACATGAAGGTTGTTGAAATTTTACATAAATAGAAATACTATATTATATAGTGTACCAGTTGGTAACTCTTTCGCTTCGATTTTGATTTAACCGGGGGGTCGACCTTTTCTTTACCTATTTTGTTTGCTCTATCACAATCCTGATGAACAATATGTTTTTTATTCAGATATATTTAACAAAATTTTAACTAATTTGTATAAATATAATTTTTAACGTATTCGGTGATTTTTTCTTTGGAGATTTAGATATTGTTTAGCAAGTATCCGACCTCTATCATTCTCATCACTAATAATAATACCCTTATTTTTTTGGAAAGAGAATTCTACCTATGAATTTATTATAATATCACTACTATAAAACACTTAAAATAAATAAAAAATTTAGAAACAAGATAAATAAAATTTTGGTAACTAACTGGTTGATTATTTGGTTGAAAAGATGACTTGTTATGAATATTACTTGTCTCTCCTTCATAAATTTTTTGCATGGTCTTCATTATTGTGTCATGTGTATTTAATACATAATATAACTCAACAAATTAATACATTAAAATAAAAAAATTATCTTTCAAGAAGTATTTTAAAAAAAATGTTAGACCCAACTAATTAAAAAAATCCAAAATAGTATGCATCATTAATCATTGTGTTTCATATAATTCATTTCTCTCTCCCTCTTCACCTTGTAAATTAATTAATTATCACTGCTATCTAGCCTTGCATCACCAGGTACACATTTATATTTCAGGGTTATAAGATAATTTATTCTTTCTCAACAAATTGTAAACTGAGGCCTACCATTATATGCTATCTGAGGTTACTGGTTGTTTGATGTTTAATTGCAATCTTAATTATACAAAGAGCCTTAGTTAAATTAAGTAGACTCTGCAAATTTAGTTCGTCATTAGTCATTTTTATACTGCATTCTTTTATTTTGTTTGTGGTTTGGGCTTTGTTTTTATAGGTAAATGTTTAAAATAATGAGCTGAATAAAAAATCTATCCATATCAATATTATAAGCTTAGTGGAGATCGTTAGGAAGGCCAAATGGCTGGTTGTCATTTCTCAGGTTCTATTATTTAAGTAAAGTCAATCATAGATTAATGAGGGCCACTTGAAGGTAACACCTTGTTAGTTCCATTTCCTTTACACCTATTCTCCTTTAATATGCAATTGTTAAAGTAATCTCATGATTCTAAACTTTTCTTACATCTGTGTATTATTATGATGAAGTTCTTCTACTATATAACATAGTACGTTATCTTGCTTTTCCACTATTGTTGAATGTTCATTAGTCATATTTTTATAAGCTCCTTATTATGATTCTAAATTTATTTATATGTATTGAAGTATAATTCTATGATTATCATTAGCTAACAGAAATTATGATTATGCAAGTATAATTAACATGAAGTGATAGGATCAGGATTGTAATTAGTTTCTCAACTTGAGATACACTTTATATAAATAATCATATTCACAACCGAAGAAAAACCCATAAATTATCTTAAAATTTGAATTGAAAAAATGTTTACCTGATACAGCTTCCTCAAATTAATAACTTACTATCCAACAGGTGATAAAAGCACCTATTTATGAAGAATGCAGATCAGCAACAAAAGCCACAATTTGTGTATAATTTTAAATGTAACAAAACACAGATTTTGATAGAGTTAATAAGATTGTGTATTACAAAGAAAAAAAAAGAGGGGGAAAAGGTGGTTACAGTTAAAAATTAAAATAGTTATTGAAGTAGTGGACATAGTGGTGGGTTAAAAAAATTAGTGATTAAATTTATTATTTTCACACCTGACATTCGGTAAATCTTGATTAGAAATAAAAATATAGAAGTAGAGTAACGCTTGAGCAAGTGAATGAATGTATAATCAATCGATTCACTATGTTACTAAAAATCAGCTGCCCTGTCTAGTTTACTAAAGAAAAATAGAAGGATAGCCATCAAAGTGTTTATAAGTTGGCCCTTAAACGGGATAATTACGAATGTTCTAAATTATTACAAAAGATCGTTTACAACGGATTAAAGTAAAAAAATTATTTACAACGGATATTTTAATTGCATCAAGAAATGTAGATTATTTTATGTTTTAGCATGTAGACGGTATTAATTGGATAACTGCAGACTTTTCTAGGCATGTAAGGTAGAATGCTAATCTAGATTCGTCATCTCGGATTTCAAATAAAAACACAAATAAGAATGTACTCCAAGTTCAAGAACATATGTGATCTAACGATGGACGAACATCTAGCTCTAGACTTGTATTGTAGATACTTTGCGGTATATTATCTGGTTCGGAAGTTTTGCAAGGGAAGTGCAGCTTCTTCCGGACTACTCTCCAACATGGAAGAACCTTGGAATAAAGGTATTGCAGTGGAATATCTAGAGAAAGTTGTGATATTCTGCTTGAATGTCATTGTGATATTTTTCTTGAATGTTATTGTGATATTCTGGTTGAATGTCATCCAAAGCTTCCTTAAAGTGTTTTCAAAGAGATACTAATGTTTCATAGAAACACTATTTTGTAAAAACAGTTGTCTTCTGTTAATTAATTTTAGGAATATGCATTTTTTTAGTGATGAGCTAATACAATAATATATTAGGTACTTTAAGCGTGTTTGTGTCGTAAATTGGATTTATTTATGATATTTAATTTTAGGTTAAAATTAGTAGTCAGAAGGAAAAATTGTATTACTCGGTTTTTCTTTTGATATATTACGTAATAATTGTATTGTATAATAGGTATCAAATAGTTAATCTTGAGAGTTTAGTTGTGTTTACTGTTTACTCTAATTTACTACTTATAGCCTTTGATTTGCCAAATTATAAATGTGTATTGTGTATATTAAACTCAGAGGGGTATATGGTGCAAAAAAAGAAACATGGCCCTATGGATCAAACATTGAAAACATTTTTATTATTTTGCATGGGCAATAAACACAAATATGAAAAATATAACATTTATAGTAGGAAAAACCAAATCTTACATTTATTCACATCTCCAAACAGTATGAAAAGCCATTTTTGTAGATCACCTAAAAAAAGAGACGAAAATTAAACCCTAATAATATTATAGTTAATATTCATTGTGTAAACAAGGTCAATTTTAAAGGTTTATTTCATAAAGGCATTTGATAGAACACCGTATCTATACTCTTGTTCCTGATTATGAATAGAACACGAATGACTGTTTCTCTATTACATCATATAAATTGGGAGTTTAAATGGACCTTCGATATAGCAGCTAAGTGTGTGAATAGCAGAAGTGTTGCGCCGGTTTAAAACCGCGTGAATGAACGTATCAAACCAATCATTATTGATAGGTTGAACAAAGTTGAAATTCAAGCAAGTTATACCCTTCCATACATTTTTCCATCTTTTTGAAAGAACACATGTTTGAACACCGTTTTGAATGTCTATGAATGAGAGTATGTGATTTAAGATTTCATCAGATAAGCTGCTCATTCTGTTTACTAATCTTCTTGTTCTTGTCTCTCTTCTTATCCATTACTCTTCCTCTGCATTATTCATCAAATATATAAGTCACAACATTATCAAAGTTATTATATTTCTAACTATAACCTAGTCGGAATTAACCCTATATATTTAACAAGATACAATCAATTCGGGTTAATTAATGCTAGAAACATTAAATCAATTAGATAATGATTGAAATAAAGCATAATTAATTTGTTAAAAACAAGAAAACTGCAAAAACATTAATCATTTTGAGTAAAGCCATTAATGGAGTACCTCTTTTCAACGGCGTGGGATAAAGAATGAAGCGAGAGAGAAAGAGGGAGCTCTAAAACCTTCACGGGGCATCATTCTCACTATCGTGAATTATATGAACGGTTGCTTTAATGGAACGGAAAAGGTTTTGGCGGTTTTTATTTTTCATTTTTTTGGTCTAGTACTGTTTTGGCGGTTCAAGAGATGCTTAAATGGTAAACCGGGTCATATATGGTTAGAGCTCGTGGTTGAATGGACAATTACTTTTCTTATTTAGTCGGAAAATATTTAATGCAATAGTTTGCATTCAACTTTTTAGAAGAAATGAAAGAAAATAATAAATCTTAATGTTTGACCAAAAAAACAATAATAAAGATAAAAGTCTTTTATGTTTGGATTAGATTTAAAAAAAAATTAATTCAATTAATTATATTTTATTTTTGTTTTTTTATCCTATATTTATACAATTATAAAAGAAGATATATATTAAATACAATTTAGTTAAGTATCATTTGTGGATCGCAATGTGCAACTGTAATTGAAAAACGTGGAGGAGATATAAACTTCCATAACTAGTTGAAGAGAATAGAGAAATAAAATATAAAATATCGCGTGTAGGAATTTTGTTTGTAAGGGGTTGAAATTTTATAGGAGTGGTAGTGGGAAGTTAAAAAACAGATGTTAAGGAAATTAATGAAAATACGTAGATCTTGACCATTTAAAGTGTCATATATTTTTGCTCTTGTTAAATCTTGACCGTTATTTAACTTTCGACTTGTCCCATATAATATAGATGGTAAAAGAGAATGGAGAAACAAAATATAAAATAACGCGTGTAGGAATTTTGTTTGTAAGGAGTTGAGATTTACTAGGATTGGTAGTGGGAAGTTAAAAAACAGATGTTAAGGAAATGAATAAAAATACGTGCATAGATCTTGACCATTTAAAGTGTCGTATATTTTTGCTCTAGTTAAATGTTGACCGTTATTTGACTTTCGACTTGTCCCTTATAATATAGATTTTTCTACTCCAGACAATTTGCTAATCTATTATATATTAAGGGGTATTTTTTCTCAAAGTATTAGAGAAGTTAAATAAAATATGTATATCAAACAAAATAGGAAAATTCTACATATATTCAATAAACTGTTGGTCATCAATTTTTTAAGTGAAATGAAATTATAATTTCATATTCATATTAAAAGAATTTACTCTTAAATCCTAAAAAGAAAATCTTACCAAGGTATAATGAGATGTTGAATTTTTTCTGAAATGGCATAACCATCGATCTTTATCTTTTTTCCCGTTGAATAATTTATTTGCAACATGACATTAAATTTTAATTAGTTTTGATGATCCTGTGTGCAAAATATGAAAAAAAATATTAGTTCGAATCTATATTCTATTCAAATGTATTTATGTTTCTTTTTTATATATATTGATTTTGTGGACTCAGTAATTTAAATCATCCTAAACTCAAAATTCGTATTGTATAAAAGAATCTCACCAAATTAAACCTAAAGATGAAAAATAAACTACAAAAATATAATAATAAAACATATGAAAAATTGAGCTTACTGTTTTTCATTCAATTTAATATTACTAATTAAAATCAGTCTATAATTGAGCAAGATGGTTTTTTTTGGGCATAGTGAGAAGAAATGAGGAAGATCGAACAAATACCTTCTATATGGCGGGTATGGCGGGTTCCCGTGGACGTGGCTTCGAGGAGGGTGACACCTTAAGGATGACGGCGATAAGTTTAGGTTTTTAGGTTTTGAACAAGAAGACCCGAAAAAACTTTGTTTAAAAAATATCATAACTTTTATTTTATATTTTTTTCTAGGTCAATTGTGACAAACTGGATGGGCCAGCCAACTGTTGGGCTATCTCGACTGGTCCCATATAGTTAGAGTTCTATATAATTATAACTTAAATAAATAAAAGGAAAAATATTTTATTCAATATAATAATAATATTTTTAATCAATATTATAACAAAATATATGTCATGTAATTAATCTATACATAATAAATATAATCTATATAATAATCTAATGGTACGTGTCTTATTAAAATAAATTAAATATATATTGAATTAAATATTAAGTAAAAATATTTCCTAAATAAAAACTAAATGTTAATATTTTCAGGTAATAAAAAATAAAACATAAACCATGTATCTTGAAATTGATTTTGCATTATTCATATCATCTTCACCTAACACCATAGTTGTAAGATCATGACCTTTGTATATGTACTTATGGATATACTTGACACATCTTATCCTTGCACAAACTTCAACATTAATATGACAATGGAACATCCTGGATAAATATGGATTGTATGGTACAACATCCCTATTATCAATTTTGCATCCCCTAACTTCAAAAACTCGACCATCATTCCGACGACGATATATTGGATATCCATCTTGATCCATAGATGTGGCATCCAAGAAATATTTAGGGTCCTTTTTAGTACATTTTTTATTCTCCATACATGGCGAGTTAGGATTTCGAGCACCACAGGGATCATGCACCATAAAATTGACCACGGTATAAAAAAGAATCGGGTCATTCTTTAAATCAGGAAGTTCAGCACATACAAACAGGTCTACTTGAGCAGTTGTTCGAATTTTATCATGTCCATCCAAAAATATCAACACATGCATATGCGGTAGACCTCGTTTTTGATACTCAATCGTCAAGACCTTTCCTACTTGTTTTCCAAATATCTTTTTTTCATAAATTTCTTTCAACAGTCGAGCTCTTTTTAACTCAAAAACACGCGCCACTAAATTGGGCCACAACAGAGCAAAATGTTTATTAGGTAACACCTTGTTAATTCCATTCCCTTTACACCTATTCTCCTTTAATATGCACTTGTTAAATTAATCTCATGATTCTAAACTTTTCTTACATCTGTGTATTATTCCTATGAAGTTCTTCTACTATATAACATAGTACGTGATCCTGCTTTTCCACTATTGTTGAATGTTCATTAGTCAACTTTTTATAGGCTCCTTATTATGATTCTAAATTTATTTATATGTATTGAAGTATAATTCTATGATTATCATTAGCTAACAGAAATTATGATTATGCAAGTATAATTAACATGAAGTGATGGGATCAGGATTATAATTAGTTTCTCAACTTGAGATAAACTTTATATAAATAATCATATTCACAACCGAAGAAAAACCCATAAATTATAATAAAATTTGTCACAATCGGTATTGTAAATTTTTGAATAGAAAAAATGTTTACCTGATACAGCTTCCTCAAATTAATAACTTACTATCCAACAGGTAATAAAAGCTATAATATATGAAGAATTCAGATCAGCAACAAAAGCCACAATTTGTGTATAATTTTAAATGTAATAAAACTCAAATTTTGATAGAGTTAATAAGATCGTGTATTACAAAGAAATAAAAGAGGGGGAAAAGGTGGTTACAGTTAAAAATTAAAATAGTTATTGAAGTAGTGGACATAGTGGTGGGTTAAAAAAAGTTAGTGATTAACACACCTGACATTCGGAAAATCTTGATTAGAAATAAAAATATAATTACTAATTATAGAAATTAAAATATAGAAGTAGAGTAACGTTTGCGCAAGTGAATGAATGTATAATCAATCGATTCACTATGTTACTAAAAATAAGCTGCCCTGTCTAGTTTACTAAAGAAAAATAGAAGGATAGCTATCAAAGTGTGTATAAGTTGTCCCTTAAATTGGATAATTACGAATGTTCTAAATTATTCCAAAAGATCGTTTACAACGGATTAAGGTAATTTTTTTTATTTACAACGGATATTTTAATTGCATCAAGAAATGTAGATTATTTTATGTTTTAGCATGTAGACGGTATTAATTGGATAACTGCAGACTTTTCTGGGCATGTAAGGTAGAATGCTAATCTAGATTCGTCATCTCGGATTTCAAATAAAAACACAAATAAGAATGTACTCCAAGTTCAAGGACATATGTGATCTGACGATGGACGAACATCTAGCTCTGGACTTGTATTGTAGATACTTTGCGGTATATTATCTGGTTCGAAAGTTTTGCAAGGGAAGTGCAGCTTCTTCCGGACTACTCTCCAACATGGAAGAACCTTGGAATAAAGGTATTGCAGTGGAATATCTAGAGAAAGTTGTGATATTCTGCTTGAATGTCATTGTGATATTCTGCTTGAATGTCATTGTGATATTCTGCTTAAATGTCAGCCAAAGCTTGCTTAAAGTGTTTTCAAAGAAATACTATTTTGTAATGTTTCATAGAAACACTATTTTGTAAAAACAGCTGTGTTCTGTTAATTAATTTTAGGAATATGTATTTTTTTAGTGATGAGCTAATACAATAATATATTAGGTACTTTAAGCGTATTTGTGTCGTAAATTGGATTTATTTATGATATTTAATTTTAGGTTAAAATTAGTAGTCTGAAGGAAAGATTGTATTACTCGGTTTTTCTTTTGATACATTACGTAATAATTGTACTGTATAATAGGAATCAAATAGTTAATTTACTCCAATTTACTACTTATATCCTTTGTTTTGCCAACTTATAGATGTGTATTGTGTATATTAAACTCGGAGGGGTATATGTTGCAAAAAAAAAATAGGTCCCTATGGAGAAAACATTAAAAACATTTTTATTATATTGCATGGGCAATAAACAAAAATATGAAAAATATAACATTTATAGTAGGAAAAACCAAATCTAACATTTATTCACATCTCCAAACAGTATGAAAAGCCATTTTTGTAGATCACATAAAAAAAGAGACGAAAATTAAACCCTAATAATATTATAGTTAATATTCATTGTGTAAACAAGGTCAATTTTAAAGGTTTATTTCATAAAGGCATTTGATAGAACACCTTATCTATACTCTTGTTCCTGATTATGAATAGAACGCCAATGACTGTTTCTCTATTACATCATATAAATTGGGAGTTTAAGTGGACCTTCGATATAGCAGCTAAGTGTGTGAATATAAGAAGTGTTGCGCCGGTTTAAAACCTCGTGAATGAACGTATCAAACCAATCATTATTGATAGGTTGAACAAAGTTGAAATTCAAGCAAGCTATACCCTTCCATACATTTTTCCATCTTTTTGAAAGAACACATGTTTGAACACCGTTTTGAATGTCTATGAATGAGAGTATGTGATGTAAGATTTCATCAGATAAGCTGCTCATTCTGCTCCTTCTGCTCATTCTGCTCATTCTGTTACTAATCTTCTTGTTCTTGTCTCTCTTCTTATCCATTACTCTTCCTCTACAATAATCATCAAATATATAAGTCACAACATTATCAAAGTTATTATATTTCTAACTATAACCTAGTCGGAATTAACCCTATATTTTTAACCAGATACAATCAATTCGGGTTAATTAATGCTAGAAACTTTAAATAGATTAGATAATGATTGAAATAAAGCATAATTAATTTGTAAAAAACAAGAAAACGGCAAAAACAATTAATCATTTTGAGTAAAGCCATTAATGGAGTACCTCTTTTCAACGGCGTGGGTTAAAGAAGGAAGCGAGAGAGAAAGAGGGAGCTCTAAAACCTTCACGGGGCATCATTCTCGCTATCGTGAATTATATGAACTGTTGCTTTATAATGGAACAGAAAAGGTTTTGGCGGTTTTTATTTTTCATTTTTTTGGTCTAGTACTGTTTTGGCGGTACAAGAGATGCTTAAATGGTAAACCGGGTCATATATGGTTAGAGCTCGTGGTTGAATGGACAATTACTTTTCTTATTTAGTCGGAAAATATTTAATGCGATAATTTGAATTCAACTTTTTAGAAAAAATGAAAGAAAATAATAAATCTTAATGTTTGACAAAAAAACAATAATAAAGATAAAAGTCTTTTTTTGTTTGGATTAGATTTAAAAAACAATTAATTTAATTAATTATATTTTATTTTTTGATCCTTTATCCTATATTTATACAATTATAAAAGAAGATATATATTAAATACAATTTAGTTAACTATCATTTGTGGATCGCAATGTGCAACTGTAATTGAAAAACGTGGAGGAGATATAAACTTCCATAACTAGTTGAAGAGAATAGAGAAATAAAATATAAAATATAGCGTGTAGGAATTTTGTTTGTAAGGAGTTGAGATTTGATAGGAGTGGTAGTGGGAAGTTAAAAAACAGATGTTAAGGAAATTAATGAAAATACGTAGATCTTGACCATTTAAAGTGTCATATACGGTTATTTGACTTTCGACTTGTCCCATATAATATAGATGGTAAAAGAGAATGGAGAAATAAAATATAAAATAACGCGTGTAGGAATTTTGTTTGTAAGGAGTTGAGATTTACTAGGAGTGGTAGTGGGAAGTTAAAAAAACAGATGTTAAGGAAACGAATAAAAATACGTGCATAGATCTTGACCATTTAAAGTTTCGTATATTTTTTCTCTAGTTAAATCTTGACCGTTATTTGACTTTCGACTTGTCCCATATAATATAGATTTTTCTACTCAAGACAATTTGCTAATCTATTAAATATTAAGGGGTATTTTTCTCAAAGTATTAGAGAAGTTAAATAAAAAATCTATATCAAACAAAATAGGAAAATTCTTCATATATTCAATAAACTCTAGGTCATTAATTTTTTAAGTGAAATGAAATTATAATTTCATATTCATCAAATAAAAAATAATTCAAAAGAATTTACTCTTAATTTCTAACAAGAAAATCTTACCAAGGTATAATGAGATGTTGAATTTTTTCTGAAATGGGATAACCATCGATCTTTATCTTTTTTCTCGTTGAAGATTTTATTTGCAACATGACATTAAATTTTAATTAGTTTTGATGATCCTGTGTGCAAAATATGAAAAGAAATATTAGTTCGAATCTATCTTCTATTCAAATGTATTTATGTTTCTTTTTAATATATATTGATTTTATGGACTCAGTAATTTAAATCATCCTAAACTCAAAATTCGTATTGTATAAAAGAATCTCACCAAATTAAACCTAAAGATGAAAAATAAACTACAATAATATAATAATAAAACATATGAAAAATTGAGCTTACTGTTTTTCATTCAATTTAATATTACTAATTAAAATCAGTCTATAATTGAGGAAAATAGTTTTTTTTTGACACAGTGAGAAGAAATGAGGAGGATCGAATAAATACCTTCTATATGGCGGGGGTTGCCCGTGGCTTCGAGGAGGGTGACACCTTAAAGATGAAGGTGTGGCTTCGAGGAGGGTGACACCTTAAAGATGACGGCGATAAGTTTAGGTTTTTAGGTTTTGAACAAGAAGAACCGAAAAAACTCTGTTTAAAAAATATCATAACTTTTATTTTATATTTTTTTCTAGGTCAATTGTGACAAACCTGATGGGCCAGCCAAATGTTGGGCTATCTCGACTAGTCCCATATAGTTAGATTTCTATATAATTATAACATAAATAACTGAAAGGAAAAATATTTTATTCAATATAATAATTATATTTTTAATCAATATTATAACAAAATATATCTCATGTAATTAATCTATACGTAATAAATATAATCTATATAATAATCTAATGGTACGTGTCTTATTAAAATAAATTAAATATATATTGAGTTAAATATTAAGTAAAAGTATTTCCTAAATAAAAACTAAATGTTAATATTTTCAGGTAATAAAAAATAAAACATAAACCATGTATCTTGAAATGGATTTTGCATTATTCATATCGTCTTCACCTAACACCATAGTTGTAAGATCATGACCTTTGTATATGTACTTATGGATATACTTGACACATCTTATCCTTGCACAAACTTCAACATTAATATGACAATGGAACATCCTGGATAAATATGGATTATATGGTACAACATCCCTATTATCAATATTTCATCCCCTAACTTCAAAAA
Organism: Nemophila menziesii; assembly: GCA_029959085.1. Lineage (NCBI taxonomy): Eukaryota > Viridiplantae > Streptophyta > Magnoliopsida > Boraginales > Hydrophyllaceae > Nemophila > Nemophila menziesii. Next base: position 17,336,850 of record JARWIR010000003.1, on the reverse strand, counting down.
CTCGACCATCATTCCGACGACGATATATTGGATACCCATCTTGATCCATAGATGTGGCATCCACGAAATATTTAGGGTGCTTTTTAGTACATTTTTTATTCTCCATACATGGCGAGTTAGGATTTCGAGCACCACAGGGATCATGCACCATAAAATTGACCACGGTATCAAAAAGAATCGGGTCATTCTTTAAATCAGGAAGTTCAGCACATACAAACAGGTCTACTTGAGCAGTTGTTCGAATTTTATCATGTCCATCCAAAAATATCAACACATGCATATGCGGTAGACCTCGTTTTTGAAACTCAATCGTCAAGACCTTTCCTACTTGTTTTCTAAATATCTTTTTTTCATAAATTTCTTTCAACAGTCGAGCTCTTTTTAACTCAAAAACACGCGCCCCTTAATCGGGCCTATCAGATACTTTCTGGTTTGGAAGCAAAGCTGATGTTATTTCAGGCCAGTTTGGATTTGATGTCATTGTCAGAAAAATATCTGGATGCTGGTTATAGCGCGTTATTTCAATTAAATCTTGGAATATTTCGAACATATTTCTAGCACTTCCTATAAAAGAAGACGGAAGAATCCTCCGCTTACCAACTTTATCCGGTGACAACCCTTCTATAACAACATTTGTAAAATCATCATATAATTCTACGCGGAACCTATCTTAATTTAACTTATAACATGTCAGACAATTTTGCTCTGTTGTGGCCCAAACATCTACCAAAAATTCTTGAAATAATTTACCACCTTTTAAAGTTGTCGAATATTCGGTAGGACGTGAAATATGTTGTAACCATAGTAATCCATTTGCATTAACCTTTTTCTTGAATATCTATTGCGAGAAGTATCCCATCGTTTAAATCCTAGTTACGATCCAAGTTCCCCATATGGAAACATCAGTACATAATGTAAAGGTAGATAAGCTGGATGACATTCATTGATCCTAATAAACTGATTATCTCCTTTTAGATGTATAATGATATCTCTCATTGCACTCGTCTCGGTTTTATCCCCCGGAATGATAACAACCACCTCATCTGATGTTGGAAGATTATATCGTCGACGATCTTTTGCCACAGTATAGTGTAAGTGCACCAGAATATTTCTGGAGGCCACCTCAGGTCGATTTAAGATTGTAGAAGCCTGACGATATTTATGAGTGAATATGTTGTGCTCTAAACATAGAATCATGGATAGTTCTTAAGACATCACTCCTTAGATTAGGATTTCGTTTATTACGAAATTTTAAGATAGAATTAGGATCGTAAATAGATAATTGAGCATATGTACGATCACGACCTTCTTGTGGCTCTAGTGAACCAGTTCGATGTCACAATTCTCCATGAATTGTGAATACCAAGGGTCCTCTTCCGCCGACAACCCTTTCATCCATTTTGACACCCAAACTTGTAAAAGCGTTAGCTGCATTATACCCTCGAGTCTAACGAAGAAATGATATAGACTGTGGTGTTGAGCCATCGTATAAAGTTTGAATTTCTGGTGGATGAGTGATAAGATCGGGCAGATTAATTTGGCCTTCCAAACAACATGTCCCAAATTTTGAAATAGACACAAGAGGTTTCTTTAATCTTTTAGCCTTCCAATGTAAAGCTTTACAATGCGGGCATATTACATTCATATCTCCCAATGAAAAACGTAGTTCATTTATATTTCCAGTGATGGTATATTCTTGATGAGCTCCACTATTATTTTCTCCGTCAGTATCATATTCTTCTTCATGATATGAATTCGTTGGTGTTTCAATAATTTGTTCAGAAAGAGAGGATTCACCAATATGTCGTGGTGCAACCACAGAATGTGTATTTGATAGATTAATATGATTTGGTGTGAATGGACTTCTAGCAAACACATGATTACCTAAAGGATGAGTTGTTTTAAGGAGAGTATCACTAGGCGAGTCCCCGTGACTTTACATCCTAAGTGACCTATATTTTTTCCAACGTAAACTTTGACCTAATCTACGTTTGGATAACAATTAAACCTCTTGTTCACGAGTCAATGAATTTTGATCGATGGAATAACTTGAGCACCGAACTTGTGGTTGAATATGAGATTCTATTGTTGTGTTTTGGGTTGAATTTTGTGATTTGACAATATTTAACCGTTCACATGAAAACTCATGTGCTCTTTGTAACTATCGAGTTAATCAGCGTCGAGAATTCGATGAAGGTAATTATGGATCTTTACTTGTCTCTTGAGAAGTGTGACCTAACCATTCCCTCTCTCGGCGTATACGTTCGGCTAATACAGCTCTAGCTAACTCTATTTTTCCTGGATCCTAATGTTCGTGATGAATCTAAAGTTAATTTTATACATGAAGGTTGTTGAAATTTTACATAAATAGAAATACTATATTATATAGTGTACCATTTGGGAAATCTTTTGCTTGGATTTTGATTTAATCGGGGGGTCGACCTTTTCTTTACCCTTTTGTTTGTTCCATCACAATCCTGATGAACAATATGTTTTTTATTTAGATATATTTAACAAAATTTTAACTAATTTCTAGAAATATAATTTTTAACGTATTCGGTGATTTTTTCTTTGGAGATTTATATTTTGTTTAGCAAGTATCCGACCTCTATCATTCTCATCACGTATAATAATACCCTTATTTTTTTGGAAAGAGAATTCTACCTATGAATTTATTATAATATCACTACTATAAAACACTTAAAATTAATAAACAATTTAGAAACAAAATTCATAAAATTTTGGTAACTAACTTGTTGATTATTTGGTTGAAAATGTGACTTGTTATGAATATTACCTGTCTCTCCTTCATAAATTTTTTGCATGGTCTTCATTATTGTGTCCTATGTATTTAATACATAATATAACTCAACAAATTAATACATTAAAATAAAAAAAATTATCTTTCAAGAAGTATTTTAAAAAAAAAAAGTTAGAACCAACTAATTAAAAAAATCCAAAATAGTATGCATCAAGTATTAAATTTCTTAAAATTCCAAAGTTTTTGTCCTTACACCCTTTCTCCTTAATCATTTCTGTTTCATATAATTCATTTCTCTCTCTCTCTTCACCTTGTAAATTAATTAATTATCACTGCGCACCAGCCTTGCATCACCAGGTACACATTTATAATTCAGGTTTATAAGATAATTTATTCTTTCTCAACAAATTGTAAACTGAGGCCTACCACTATATGCTATCTGAGGTCACTAGTTGTTTGATATTTAATTGCAATCTTAATTATACAAAGAGCCTTGGTTAAATTAAGTAGACTCTGCAAATTTAGTTCGTCATTAGTCATTTTTATACTGCATTCTTTCAGTTCGTTTGTGGTTTGGACTTTGTTTTTATAGGTAAATGTTCAAAATAATGAACTGAATAAAAAATCTATCCATATCAATATTATAAGCTTAGTGGAGATAGTTGGGAAGGACAAATGGCTGGTTGTCATTTCTTAGGTTCTGTTATTTGAGTAAAGTCAAGCATAGATTAATGAGGGCCACTTGAAGGTAACACCTTGTTAATTCCATTCCCTTTACACCTATTCTCCTTTAATATACACTTGTTAAATTAATCTCATGATTCTAAACTTTTCTTACATCTGTGTATTATTCTGATGAAGTTCTTCTACTATATAACATAGTACGTGATCCTGCTTTTCCACTATTGTTGAATGTTCATTAGTCAACTTTTTATATGCTCCTTATTATGATTATAAACATCTTTATATGTATTGAAGTATAATTCTATGATTATCATTAGCTAACAGAAATTATGATTATGCAAGTATAATTAACATGAAGTGATGGGATCAGGATTGTAATTAGTTTCTCAACTTGAGATATACTTTATATAAATAATCATATTCACAACCGAAAAAGAACCATAAATTATTTTAAAATTTGTCACAATTGGTATTGTAAATTTTTGAATAGAAAAAATGTTTACCTGATACAGCTTCCTCAAATTAATAACTTACTATCCAACAGGTAATAAAAGCACCGATTTATGAAGAATTCTGATCAGCAACAAAAGCCACAATTTGTGTATAATTTTAAATGTAACAAAACATATATTTTGATAGAGTTAATAAGATCGTGTATTACAAAGAACAAAAAGAGGGGGAAAAGGTGGTTACAGTTAAAAATTAAAATAGTTATTGAAGTAGTGGACATAGTGGTCGGTTAAAAAAAGTTAGTGATTAAATTTATTATTTTCACACCTGACATTCGGTAAATCTTGATTAGAAATAAAAATATAATTAGTAATTATAGAAATTAAAATATAGAAGTAGAGTAACGCCTAAGCAAGTGAATAAATGTATAATCAATCAATTCACTATGTTACATAAAATCAGCTGCCCTGTCTAGTTTACTAAAGAAAAATAGAAGGATAGCCATCAAAGTGTGTATAAGTTGGCCCTTAAACTGGATAATTACGAATGTTCTAAATTATTCCAAAAGATCGTTTACAACGGATTAAGGTAAATTTTTTTTTATTTACAACGGATATTTTAATTGCATCAAGAAATGTAGATTATTTTATGTTTTAGCATGTAGACGGTATTAATTGGATAACTGCATACTTTTCTGGGCATGTAAGGTAGAATGCTAATCTAGATTCGTCATCTCGGATTTCAAATAAAAACACAAATAAGAATGTACTCCAAGTTCAAGGACATATGTGATCTGATGATGGACAAACATCTAGCTCTGGACTTGTATTGTAGATACTTTGCGGTATATTATCTGGTTCGAAAGTTTTGCAAGGGAAGTGCAGCTTCTTCCGGACTACTCTCCAACATGGAAGAACCTTGGAATAAAGGTATTGCAGTGGAATATCTAGAGAAAGTTGTGATATTCTGCTTGAATGTCATTGTGATATTCTGCTTGAATGTTATTGTGATATTCTGGTTGAATGTCAGCCAAAGCTTGCTTAAAGTGTTTTCAAAGAAATACTATTTTTTAATGTTTCATAGAAACACTATTTTGTAAAAACAGTTGTCTTCTGTTAATTAATTTTAGGAATATGTATTTTTATAGTGATGAGTTAATACAATAATATATTAGGTACTTTAAGCGTGTTTGTGTCGTAAATTGGATTTATTTATGATATTTAATTTTAGGTTAAAATTAGTAGTCAGACGGAAAAATTGTATTACTCGGTTTTTCTTTTGATATATTACGTAATAATTGTATTGTATAATAGGAATCAAATAGTTAATCTTGAGAGTTTAGTTGTGTTTACTGTTTACTCTTATTTACTACTTATAGCCTTTGATTTGCCAACTTATAAATGTGTACTGTGTATATTAAACTCGGAGGGGTATATGGTGCAAAAAACAAATAGGGCCCTATGGAGCAAACATTGAAAACATTTTTATTATTTTGCATGGGCAATAAACACAAATATGAAAAATATAACATTTATAGTAGGAAAAACCATATTTAACATTAATTCACATCTCCAAACAGTATGAAAAGCCATTTTTATAGATCACCTAAAAAAAGAGACGAAAACTAAACCCTATTAATATTATAGTTAATATTCATTGTGTAAACAAGGTCAATTTTAAAGGTTTATTTCATAAAGGCATTTGATAGAACACCTTATCTATACTCTTGTTCCTGATTATGAATAGAACGCCAATGACTGTTTCTCTATTACATCATATAAATTGGGAGTTTAAATGGACCTTCGATATAGCAGCTAAGTGCGTGAATATCAGAAGTGTTGCGCCGGTTTAAAACCTCGTGAATGAACGTATCAAACCAATCATTATTGATAGGTTGAACAAAGTTCAAATTCAAGCAAGCTATACCCTTCCATACATTTTCCATCTTTTTGAAAGAACACATGTTTGAACACCGTTTTGAATGTCTATGAATGAGAGTATGTGATGTAAGATTTCATCAGATAAGCTGCTCATTCTGCTCCTTCTGCTCATTCGGCTCATTCTGTTACTAATCTTCTTGTTCTTGTCTATCTTCTTATCCATTACTCTTCCTCTACATTAATCATCAAATATATAAGTCACAACATTATCAAAGTTATTATATTTCTAACTATAACCTAGTCGGAATTAACCCTATATTTTTAATCAGATACAATCAATTCGGGTTAATTAATGCTAGAAACTTTAAATCGATTAGATAATGATTGAAATAAAGCATAATTAATTTGTAAAGAACAAGAAAACGGCAAAAAAATTAATCATTTTGAGTAAAGCCATTAATGGAGAGCGAGAGAGAAAGAGGGAGCTCTATAACCTTCACGGGGCATCATTCTCGCTATCGTGAATAATATGAACTGTTGCTTTAATGGAACAGAAAAGGTTTTGGCGGTTTTTATTTTTCATTTTTTTGGTCTAGTACTGTTTTGGCGGTTCAAGAGATGCTTAAATGGTAAACCGGGTCATATATGGTTAGAGCTCGTGGTTGAATGGACAATTACTTTTCTTATTTAGTCGGAAAAATATTTAATGCAATAGTTTGAATTCAACTTTTTAGAAGAAATGAAAGAAAATAATAAATCTTAATGTTTGACCAAAAAAACAATAATAAAGATAAAAGTCTTTTTTTGTTTGGATGTGATTTAAAAAACAATTAATTTAATTAATTATATTTTATTTTTTGATTCTTTATCCTATATTTATACAATTATAAAAGAAGATATATATTAAATACAATTTAGTTAACTATCATTTTCGGATCGCAATGTGCAACTGTAATTGAAAAACGTGGAGGAGATATAAACTTCCATAACTAGTTGAAGAGAATAGAGAAATAAAATATAAAATATAGCGTGTAGGAATTTTGTTTGTAAGGAGTTGAGATTTGATAGGAGTGGTAGTGGGAAGTTAAAAAATAGATGTTAAGGAAATTAATGAAAATACATAGATCTTGACCATTTAAAGTGTCATATATTTTTGCTCTAGTTAAATCTTGACCGTTATTTGACTTTCGACTTGTCCCATATAATATAGATGGTAAAAGAGAATGGAGAAATAAAATATAAAATAACGCGTGTAGGAATTTTGTTTGTAAGGAGTTGAGATTTACTAGGAGTGGTAGTGGGAAGTTAAAAAAACAGATGTTAAGTACGTGCATAGATCTTGACCATTTAAAGTTTCGTATATTTTTTCTCTTGTTAAATCTTGACCGTTATTTGACTTTCGACTTGTCCCATATAATATAGATTTTTCTACTCAAGACAATTTGCTAATCTATTATATATTAAGGGGTATTTTTTTCTCAAAGTATTAGAGAAGTTAAATAAAAAATCTATATCAAACAAAATAGGAAAATTCTTCATATATTCAATAAACTGTAGGTCATTAATTTTTTAAGTGAAATGAAATTATAATTTCATATTCATCAAATAAAAAATAATTTAAAAGAATTTACTCTTAATTTCTAATAAGAAAATCTTACCAAGGTATAATGAGATGTTGAATTTTTTCTGAAATGGCATAACCATCGATCTTTATCTTTTTTCTCGTTGAAGATTTTATTTGCAACATGACATAAAATTTTAGGAAAATTCTTCCATCCAATATTGGATGATCCTACACCAATTAAATTTATACACATACCCCATGTTTTAAACTTACAAAAGTAACTAATTTATTAATCTAATGACATGTGTTATGTTATTTTAATCAATGGCTGCGATATATATATATTTGACAATCCAATATTGGATGGAAGTCTAACCCAAAATTTTAATTAGTTTTGATGATCCTGTGTGCAAAATATGAAAAGAAATATTAGTTCGAATCTATCTTCTATTCAAATGTATTTATGTTTCTTTTTAATATATATTGATTTTATGGACTCAGTAATTTAAATCATCCTAAACTCAAAATTCGTATTGTATAAAAGAATCTCACCAAATTAAACCTAAAGATGAAAAATAAACTACAAAAATATAATAATAAAACATATGAAAAATTGAGATTACTGTTTTTCATTCAATTTAATATTACTAATTAAAATCAGTCTATAATTGAGGAAAATGGTTTTTTTTTGACACAGTGAGAAGAAATGAGGAGGATCGAATAAATACCTTCTATTTGGCGGGGGTTGCCGTGGCTTCGAGGAGGGTGACACCTTAAAGATGAAAGATGACGGTGTGGCTTCGAGGAGGGGGACACCTTAAAGATGACGGCGATAAGTTTAGGTTTTTAGGTTTTGAACAAGAAGACCCGAAAAAACTCTATTTAAAAAATATCATAACTTTTATTTTATATTTTTTTCTAGGTCAATTGTGACAAACCTGATGGGCCAGCTAAATGTTGGGCTATCTCGACTGGTCCCATATAGTTAGATTTCTATATAATTATAACATAAATAACTAAAAGAAATAATATTTTATTCAATATAATAATAATATTTTTAATCAATATTATAACAAAATATATCTCATGTAATTAATCTATACATAATAAATATAATCTATATAATAATCTAATGGTACGTGTCTTATTAAAATAAATTAAATATATATTGAATTAAATATTAAGTAAAAATATTTCCTAAATAAAAACTAAATGTTAATATTTTCAGGTAGTAAAAAATAAAACATAAACCATGTATCTTGAAATTGATTTTGCATTATTCATATCATCTTCACCTAACACCATAGTTGTAAGATCATGACCTTTGTATATGTACTTATGAATATACTTGACACATCTTATCCTTGCACAAACTTCAACATTAATATGACAATGGAATATCCTGGATAAATATGGATTGTATGGTACAACATCCCTATTATCAATTTTGCATCCCCTAACGTCAAAAACTCGACCATCATTCCGACGACGATATATTGGATATCCATCTTGATCCATAGATGTGGCATCCACGAAATATTTAGGGTGCTTTTTAGTACATTTTTTATTCTCCATACATGACGAGTTAGGATTTGGAGCACCACAGAGATCATGCACCATAAAATTGACCACGGTATCAAAAAGAATCGGGTCATTTTTTAAATCAGGAAGTTCAGCACATACAAACAGGTCTACTTGAGCACTTGTACGAATTTTATCATGTCCATCCAAAAATATCAACACATGCATATGCGGTAGACCTCGTTTTTGAAACTCAATCGTCAAGACCTTTCCTACTTGTTTTCTAAATATCTTTTTTTCATAAATTTCTTTCAACAGTCGAGCTCTTTTTAACTAAAAAACACGCACCACTAAACTGGGCCACAATAGAGCAAAATGTATATTAGGTAACACCTTGTTAATTCCATTCCTTTTACACCTATTCTCCTTTAATATGCACTTGTTAAATTAATCTCATGATTCTAAACTTTTCTTACATCTGTGTATTATTCTGATGAAGTTCTTCTACTATATAACATAATACGTGATCCTGCTTTTCCACTATTGTTGAATGTTCATTAGTCAACTTTTTATAAGCTCCTTATTATGATTCTAAATTTATTTATATGTATCAAAGTATAATTCTATGATTATCATTATCTAACAGAAATTATGATTATGCAAGTATAATTAACATGAAGTGATGGGATCAGGATTATAATTAGTTTCTCAACTTGAGATACACTTTATATAAATAATCATATTCACAACCGAAGAAAAACCCATAAATTATATTAAAATTTGTCACAATCGGTATTGTAAATTTTTGAATAGAAAAAATGTTTACCTGATACAGCTTCCTCAAATTAATAACTTACTATCCAACAAGTAATAAATGCACCGATTTATGAAGAATTCAGATCAGCAACAAAAGCCACAATTTGTGTATAATTTTAAATGTAACAAAACTCAGATTTTGATAGAGTTAATAAGATCGTGTATTACAAAGAAATAAAAGAGGGGGAAAAGGTGGTTACAGTTAAAAATTAAAATAGTTATTGAAGTAGTGGACATAGTGGTGGGTTAAAAAAAGTTAGTGATTAACACACCTGACATTCGGTAAATCTTGATTAGAAATAAAATATAATTAGTAATTAGAGAAATTAAAATATAGAAGTAGAGTAACGTTTGAGCAAGTGAATGAATGTATAATCAATCGATTCACTATGTTACTAAAATCAGCTGCCCTGTCTAGTTTACTAAAGAAAAATAGAAGGATAGCTATCAAAGTGTGTATAAGCTGTCCCTTAAACTAGATAATTACGAATGTTCTAAATTATTCCAAAAGATCGTTTACAACGGATTAAGGTAATTTTTGTTATTTACAACGGATATTTTAATTGCATCAAGAAATGTAGATTATTTTATGTTTTAGCATGTAGACGGTATTAATTGGATAACTGCAGACTTTTCTGGGCATGTAAGGTAGAATGCTAATCTAGATTCGTCATCTCGGATTTCAAATAAAAACACAAATAATAATGTACTCCAAGTTCAAGGACATATGTGATCTGACGATGGACGAACATCTAGCTCTGGACTTGTATTGTAGATACTTTGTGGTATATTATCTGGTTCGAAAGTTTTGCAAGGGAAGTGCAGCTTCTTCCGGACTACTCTCCAACATGGAAGAACCTTGGAATAAAGGTATTGCAGTGAAATATCTAGAGAAAGTTGTGATATTCTGCTTGAATGTCATTGTGATATTCTGCTTGAATGTCATCCAAAGCTTGCTTAAAGTGTTTTCAAAGAAATACTATTTTGTAATGTTTCATAGAAACACTATTTTTTAAAAACAGTTGTCTTCTGTTAATTAATTTTAGGAATATGTATTTTTTTAGTGATGAGGTAATACAATAATATATTAGGTACTTTAAGCGTGTTTGTGTCGTAAATTGGATTTATTTATGATATTTAATTTTAGGTTAAAATTAGTAGTCAGAAGGAAAGATTGTATTACTCGGTTTTTCTTTTGATATATTACGTAATAATTGTACTGTATAATAGGAATCAAATAGTTAATCTTGAGAGTCTGGTTGTGTTTACTGTTTACTCCAATTTACTACTTATAGCCTTTGATTTTCCAACTTATAGATGTGTATTGTGTATATTAAACTCGGAGGGGTATATTGTGCAAAAAAAATAGGGCCCTATGGAGCAAACATTAAAAACATTTTTATTATATTGCATGGGCAATAAACAAAAATATGAGAAATATAACATTTATAGTAGGAAAAACCAAATCTAACATTTATTCACATCTCCAAACAGTATGAAAAGCCATTTTTGTAGATCACCTATAAAAAGAGACGAAAATTAAACCCTAATAATATTATAGTTAATATTCATTGTCTTAACAAGGTCAATTTTAAAGGTTTTTTTCATAAAGGCATTTGATAGAACACCTAGAATTCAACCACCATTGAACATTTTGAAGAGATCTCTCACCTTTGGCCTTATCTATACTCTTGTTTCTGATTATAAATAGAACGCCAATGACTGTTTCTCTATTACATCATATAAATTGGAAGTTTAATTAGACCTTCGATATAGCAGCTAAGTGTGTGAATATCAGAAGTGTTGCGCCGGTTAAAAACCTCGTGAATGAACGTATCAAACCAATCATTATTGATAGGTTGAACAAAAATGAAATTCAAGCAAGTTATACCCTTCCATACATTTTTCCATCTTTTTGAAAGAACACATGTTTGAACACCGTTTTGAATGTCTATGAATGAGAGTATGTGATGTAAGATTTCATGCTCATTCTGTTTCTAATCTTCTTGTTCTTGTCTCTCTTCTTATCAATTACTCTTCATCTACATTAATCATCAAATATATAAGTCACAATATTATCAAAGTTATTATATTTCTAACTATAACCTAGTCGGAATTAACCCTATATTTTTAACCAGATACAATCAATTCAGGTTAATTAATGCTAGAAACTTTAAATCAATTAGATAATGATTGAAATAAAGCATAATTAATTTGTAAAAAACAAGAAAACTGCAAAACCATTAAAGGAGTACCTCTTTTCAACGACGTTGGTTAAAGAAGGAAGCGAGAGAGAAAGAGGGAGCTCTAAAACCTTCACGGGGCATCATTCTCGCTATCGTGCATTATATGAACTGTTGCTTTAATGGAATGGAAAAGGTTTTGGCGGTTTTTATTTTTCATTTTTTTGGTCTTGTACTGTTTTGGCGGTTCAAGAGATGCTTAAATGGTAAACCGGATCATATATGGTTAGAGCTCGTGGTTGAATGGTCAATTACTTTTCTTATTTAGTCGGAAAAAATTTAATGCAATAGTTTGAATTCAACTTTTTAGAAGAAATGAAAGAAAATAATAAATCTTCATGTTTGACCAAAAAACAAAAATAAAGATAAAAGTTTTTTTTTGTTTGGATTAGATTTAAAAAACAATTAATTTAGTTAATTATATTTTCTTTTTTGATTCTTTATCCTATATTTATATGTACAATTATAAAAGAAGATATATATTAAATACAATTTAGTTAACTATCATTTGTGGATCGCAATGTGCAACTGTAATTGAAAAACATGGAGGAGATATAAACTTCCATAACTAGTTGAAGAGAATAGAGAAATAAAATATAAAATATCGCGTGTAGGAATTTTGTTTGTAAGGAGTTGAGATTTGATAGGAGTGGTAGTGGGAAGTTAAAAAATAGATGTTAAGGATATAATGAAAATACGTAGCTCTTGACCATTAAAAGTGTCATATATTTTTTCTCTAGTTAAATCTTGACCGTTATTTGATTTTCGACTTGTCCCCTATAATATATATTGTTAAAGAGAATGGAAAAATAAAATATAAAATAACGCGTGTAGGAATTTTGTTTGTAAGGAGTTGAGATTTACTAGGAGTGGTAGTGGGAAGTTAAAAAAACAGATGTTAAGTACGTGCATAGATCTTGACCATTTAAAGTTTCGTATATTTTTTCTCTTGTTAAATCCTGACCGTTATTTGACTTTCGACTTGTCCCATATAATATAGATTTTTCTACTCAAGACAATTTGCTAATCTATTATATATTAAGGGGTATTTTTTTCTCAAAGTATTAGAGAAGTTAAATAAAAAATCTATATCAAACAAAATAGGAAAATTCTTCATATATTCAATAAACTGTAGGTCATTAATTTTTTAAGTGAAATGAAAATATAATTTCATATTCATCAAATAAAAAATAATTTAAAAGAATTTACTCTTAATTTCTAATAAGAAAATCTTACCAAGGTATAATGAGATGTTGAATTTTTTCTGAAATGGCATAACCATCGATCATTATCTTTTTTCTCGTTGAAGATTTTATTTGCAACATGACATAAAATTTTAATTAGTTTTGATGATCCTGTGTGCAAAATATGAAAAGAAATATTAGTTCGAATCTATCTTCTATTCAAATGTATTTATGTTTCTTTTTAATATATATTGATTTTATGGACTCAGTAATTTAAATCATCCTAAACTCAAAATTCGTATTGTATAAAAGAATCTCACCAAATTAAACCTAAAGATGAAAAATAAACTACAAAAATATAATAATAAAACATATGAAAAATTGAGATTACTGTTTTTCATTCAATTTAATATTACTAATTAAAATCAGTCTATAGGAAAATGCTTTTTTTTTTACACAGTGAGAAGAAATGAGGAGGATCGAATAAATACCTTCTATTTGGCGGGGGTTGCCGTGGCTTCGAGGAGGGTGACACCTTAAAGATGACGGTGTGGCTTCGAGGAGGGGGACACCTTAAAGATGACGGCGATAAGTTTAGGTTTTTAGGTTTTGAACAAGAAGACCCGAAAAAACTCTGTTTAAAAAATATCATAACTTTTATTTTATATTTTTTTCTAGGTCAATTGTGACAAACCTGATGGGCCAGCTAAATGTTGGGCTATCTCGACTGGTCCCATATAGTTAGATTTCTATATAATTATAAGATAAATAACTAAAAGAAATAATATTTTATTCAATATAATAATAATATTTTTAATCAATATTATAACAAAATATATCTCATGTAATTAATCTATACATAATAAATATAATCTATATAATAATCTAATGGTACGTGTCTTATTAAAATAAATTAAATATATATTGAATTAAATATATATTGAATTAAATATTAAAAATATTTCCTAAATAAAAACTAAATGTTAATATTTTCAGGTAGTAAAAAATAAAACATAAACCATGTATCTTGAAATTGATTTTGCATTATTCATATCATCTTCACCTAACACCATAGTTGTAAGATCATGACCTTTGTATATGTACTTATGAATATACTTGACACATCTTATCCTTGCACAAACTTCAACATTAATATGACAATGGAACATCCTGGATAAATATGGATTGTATGGTACAACATCCCTATTATCAATTTTGCATCCTCTAACGTCAAAAACTCGACCATCATTCCGACGACGATATATTGGATATCCATCTTGATCCATAGATGTGGCATCCACGAAATCTTTAGGGTGCTTTTTAGTACATTTTTTATTCTCCATACATGGCGAGTTAGGATTTGGAGCACCACAGGGATCATGCACCATAAAATTGACCACGGTATCAAAAAGAATCGGGTCATTTTTTAAATCAGGAAGTTCAGCACATACAAACAGGTCTACTTGAGCACTTGTTCGAATTTTATCATGTCCATCCAAAAATATCAACACATGCATATGCGGTAGACCTCGTTTTTGAAACTCAATCGTCAAGACCTTTCCTACTTGTTTTCTAAATATCCTTTTTTCATAAATTTCTTTCAACAGTCGAGCTCTTTTTAACTCAAAAACACGCGCCACTAAACTGAGCCACAATAGAGCAAAATGTATATTAGGTAACACCTTGTTAATTCCATTCCTTTTACACCTATTCTCCTTTAATATGCACTTGTTAAATTAATCTCATGATTCTAAACTTTTCTTACATCTGTGTATTATTCTGATGAAGTTCTTCTACTATATAACATAATACGTGATCCTGCTTTTCCACTATTGTTGAATGTTCATTAGTCAACTTTTTATAAGCTCCTTATTATGATTCTAAATTTCTTTATATGTATTGAAGTATAATTCTATGATTATCATTAGCTAACAGAAATTATGATTATGCAAGTAGAATTAACATGAAGTGATGGGATCAGGATTGTAATTAGTTTCTCAACTTGATATACACTTTATATAAATAATCATATTCACAACTGAAGAAGAACCATAAATTATTTTAAAATTTGTCACAATCGGTATTGTAAACTTTTGAATAAAAAAAATGTTTACCTGATACAGCTTCCTCAAATTAATAACTTACTATCCAACAGGTAATAAAAGCACCGATTTATGAAGAATTCAGATCAGCAACAAAAGCCACAATTTGTGTATAATTTTAAATGTAATAAAACACAGATTTTGATAGAGTTAATAAGATCGTGTATTACATTGAAAAAAAGAGGGGGAAAAGGTGGTTACAGTTAAAAATTAAAATATTTATTGAAGTAGTGGACATAGTGGTGGGTTAAAAAAAGTTAGTGATTAAATTTATTATTTTCACACCTGACATTCGGTAAATCTTGATTAGAAATAAAAATATAATTAGTAATTATAGAAATTAAAATATAGAAGTAGAGTAACGTTTGAGCAAGTGAATGAATGTATAATCAATCGATTCACTATGTTACTAAAAATCAGCTGCCCTGTCTAGTTTACTAAACAAAAATAGAAGGGTAGCCATCAAAGTGTGTATAAGTTGGCCCTTAAACTGGATAATTACGAATGTTCTAAATTATTCCAAAAGATCGTTTACAACGGATTAAGGTAAAAAAAAAATTTATTTACAACGGATATTTTAATTGCATCAAGAAATGTAGATTATTTTATGTTTTAGCATGTATTAATTGGATAAATGCAGACTTTTCTGGGCATGTAAGGTAAAATGCTAATCTAGATTCGTCATCTCGGATTTCAAATAAAAACACAAATAAGAATGTACTCCAAGTTCAAGGACATATGTGATCTAACGATGGACGAACATCTAGCTCTGGACTTGTATTGTAGATACTTTGCGGTATATTATCTGGTTTAGAAGTTTTGCAAGGGAAGTGCAGCTTCTTCCGGACTACTCTCCAACATGGAAGAACCTTGGAACAAAGGTATTGCAGTGGAATATCTAGAGAAAGTTGTGATATTCTGCTTGAATGTCATTGTGATATTCTGCTTGAATGTCATCCAAAGCTTGCTTAAAGTGTTTTCAAAGAAATACTATTTTGTAATGTTTCATAAAAACACTATTTTTTTAGTGATGAGCTAATACAATAATATATTAGGTACTTTAAGTGTGTTTGTGTCGTAAATTGGATTTATTTATGATATTTAATTTTAGGGTAAAATTAGTAGTCAGAAGGAAAGATTGTATTACTCGGTTTTTCTTTTGATATATTACGTAATAATTGTACTGTATAATAGGAATCAAATAGTTAATATTGAGAGTTTGGTTGTGTTTACTGTTTACTCCAATTTACTACTTATAGCCTTTGATTTGCCAACTTATAAATGTGTATTGTGTATATTAAACTCGGAGGGGTATATGGTGCAAAAAAAAACAGGTCCCTATGGAGCAAACATTGAATTTTTTTTATTATATTGCATGGGCAATAAACACAAATATGAAAAATATAACATTTATAGTAGGAAAAACCAAATCTAACATTTATTCACATCTCAGTATGAAAAGCCATTTTGTAGATCACCTAAAAAAAGAGACGAAAATTAAACCCTAATAATATTATAGTTAATATTCATTGTGTAAACAAGGTCAATTTTAAAGGTTTTTTTCATAAAGGCATTTGATAGAACACATAGAAATCAACCACCATTGAACATTTTGAAGAGATCTCTCACCTTTGGCCTTATCTATACTCTTGTTGTTGCTGATTATGAATAGAACGCCAATGACTGTTTCTCTATTACATCATATAAATTGGGAGTTTAATTGGACCTTCGATATAGCAGCTAAGTGTGTGAATATTAGAAGTGTTGCGCCGGTTTAAAACCTCGTGAACGAACGTATCAAACCAATCATTATTGATAGGTTGAACAAAGTTGAAATTCAAGCAAGTTATACCCTTCCATACATTTTTTCATCTTTTTGAAAGAACACATGTTTGAACACCGTTTTGAATGTCTATAAATGAGAGTATGTGATGCAACATTTCATCAGATAAGCTTTCTGTTACTAATCTTCTTGTTCTTGTCTCTCTTCTTATCCATTACTCTTCCTCTACATTAATCATCAAATATATAAGTCACAACATTATCACCCTATATTTTTAACCAGATACAATCAATTCGGGTTAATTAATGCTAGAAACTTTAAACAATTAGATAATGATTGAAATAAATCATAATTAATTTGTAAAAAACAAAAAAACTGACAAAACAATTAATCATTTCGAGTAAAGCCATAAACGGCGTGGGTTAAAGAAGGAAGCAAGAGAGAATGAGGGAGCTCTAAAACCTTCACGGGGCATCATTCTCGCTATCGTGAATTATATGAAATGGAATGGAAGAGGTTTTTATTTTTAATTTTTTTGGTCTAGTAATGTTTTGGCGGTTCAAGAGATGCTTAAATGGTAAACCGGGTCATATATGGTTAGAGCTCGTGGTTGAATGGACAATTACTTTTCTTATTTAGTCGGAAAAAATTTAATGCAATAGTTTGAATTCAACTTTTTAGAAGAAATGAAAGAAAATAATAAATCTTCGTGTTTGACCAAAAAAACAATAATAAAGATAAAAGTCTTTTTTTGTTTGGATTAGATTTAAAAAACAATTAATTTAGTTAATTATATTTTCTTTTTTGATTCTTTATCCTATATTTATATGTACAATTATAAAAGAAGATATATATTAAATACAATTTAGTTAACTATCATTTGTGGATCGCAATGTGCAACTGCAATGGAAAAACGTGGATGAGATATAAACTTCCATAACTAGTTGAAGAGAATAGAGAAATAAAATAAAAAATATCGCGTGTAGGAATTTTGTTTGTAAGGAGTTGAGATTTGATAGGAGTGGTAGTGGGAAGTTAAAAAACAGATGTTAAGGAAATTAATGAAAATGCGTAGATCTTGACCATTTAAAGTGTCATATATTTATGCTATAGTTAAATCTTGACCGACTTTTGACTTGTCCCATATAATATAGATGGTTAAAGAGAATAGAGAAATAAAATATAAAATAAACGCGTGTAGGAATTTTGTTTGTAAGGAGTTGAGATTTACTAGGAGTGGTAGTGGGAAGTTAAAAAACATATATTAAGGAAATGAATAAAATTACGTGCATAGATCTTGACCATTTAAAGTGTCACATATTTTTGCTATAGTTACCCATATAATATAGATTTTTCTACTCAAGACAATTTGCTAATCTATTATATATTAAGGTGTATTTTTTTCTCAAAGTATTAGAGAAGTTAAATAAAATATGTATATCAAACAAAATAGGAAAATTCTTCATATATTCAATGAACTATAGGTCATTAATTTTTTAAGTGAAATGAAATTATAATTTCATATTCATCAAATAAAAAACAATTTAAAAGAATTTACTCTTAATTCCTAACAATAAAATCTTACTAAGGTATAATGAGATGTTGAATTTTTCTGAAATGGCATAACCATCGATCTTTATCTTTTTCCCAGTTGAAGATTTTATTTGCAACATGACAATTTTAATTAGTTTTGATGATCCTGTGTGCAAAATATGAAGAAAAACAAATATTAGTTCGAATCTATCTTCTATTCAAATGTATTTATGTTTCTTTTTAATATATATTGATTTTGTGGACTCAGTAATTTAAATCATCCTAATCTCAAAATTCGTATTGTATAAAAGAATCTCACCAAATTAAACCTAAAGAAGAAAAATAAACTACAAAAATATAATAATAAAACATATGAAAAATTGAGTTTACTGTTTTTCATTCAATTTAATATTACTAACTAATACCAATCTATAATTGAGCAAGATGGTTTTTTTGTGGGCACAGTGAGAAGAAATGAGGAGGATCGAACAAATACCTTCTATATGGCGGGTTGCCGTGGACGTGGCTTCGAGGAGGGGGACACCTTACAGATGACGGCGATAAGTTTAGGTTTTTAGGTTTTGAACAAGAAGACCCTAAAAAACTCTGTTTAAAAAATATCATAACTTTTATTTTATATTTTTTTCTAGGTCAATTGTGACAAACTGGATGGGCCAGCCAACTGTTGGGCTATCTCGACTGGCTCATATAGTTAAAGTTCTATATAATTATAACATAAATAACTGAAGGAAAAATATTTTATTCAATATAATAATAATATTTTTAATAAATATTATAACAAAATATATCTCATGTATTTAATCTATAAATAATAAATATAATCTATATAATAATCTAATGGTACGTGTCTTATTAAAATAAATTAAATATATATTGAATTAAATATTAAGTAAAAGTATTTCCTAAATAAAAACTAAATGTTAATATTTTCAGGTAATAAAAAATAAAACATAAACCATGTATCTTGAAATTGATTTTGCATTATTCATATCATCTTCACCTAACATCATAGTTGTACGATCATGACCTTTGTATATGTACTTATGGACATACTTGACACATCTTATCCTTACACAAACTTCAACATTAATATGACAATGGAACATCCTGTATAAATATGGACTGTATGGTACAACATCCCTATTATCAATTTTGCATCCCCTAACTTCCAAAACTCGACCATCATTCCGACGACGATATATTGGATATCCATCTTGATCCACAGATGTGGCATCCACGAAATATTTAGGGTGCTTTTTAGTACATTTTTTATTCTCCATACATGGCGAGTTAGGATTTCGAGCACCACAGGGACCATGCACCATAAAATTGACCACGGTATAAAAAAGAATCGGGTCATTCTTTAAATCAGGAAGTTCAGCACATACAAACAGGTCTACTTGAGCAGTTGTTCGAATTTTATCACGTCCATCCAAAAATATCAACACATGCATATGCGGTAGACCTCGTTTTTGAAACTCAATCGTTAAGACCTTTCGTACTTGTTTTCTAATTATCTTTTTTTCATAAATTTCTTTCAACAGTCGAGCTCTTTTTAACTCAAAAACACGCGCCACCAAATCGGGCCTATTAGATAATTTCTGGTTTGGAAGCAAAGCTGATGTTATTTCAGGCCAGTTTGGATTTGCTGTAATTGTCAGAAAAATATCTGGATGCTGGTTATAGCGCGTTATTTCCATTAAATCTTGGAATATTTCGAACATATTTCTAGCACTTCCTATAAAATAAGACGGAAGAATCCTCCGCTTACCAACTTTATCCGGTGACAACCCTTCTATAACAGCATTTTTAAAATCATCATATAATTCTACGCGGAACCTATCTTAATTTAACTTATAACATGTCAGACGATTTTGCTCTGTTGTGGCCCAAGCATCTACCAAAAATTCTTGAAATAATTTACCACCTTTTAAAATTGTCGAATATTCGGTAGGACGTGAAATATGCGGTAACCATAGTAAACATTTGCGTTAACCTTTTTCTTGAATATCTATTGCGAGAAGTATCACATCGTTTAAATCCTGGTTCCCATCCAAGTTCCCCATATGGAAACATGAGTACATAATGTAAAGGTAGATAAGCTGGATGACATTCATTGATCCTAATGAACTGATTATCTCCTTTTAGATGTAGAATGATATCTTTCATTGCACTCGTCTCGGTTCTATCCCCCGGAATGATAACAACCACCTCATCTAATGTTTGAAGATTGTATCGTCGACGATCTTTCGCCGCAGTATAGTGTAAGTGCACCAAAATATTTCTGGAGGCCACCTCAGGTCGATTTAAGATTGCAGTAGCCTGACGATATTTATGAGTGAATATGTTGTGCTCCAACATAGAATTATGGATAGTTCTTAAGACATCACTCCATAGATTAGGATTTCGTTTATTACGAAAGTTTAAGGTACAATCAGGATCGTAAATATATAATTGAGCATATGTACAATCACGACCTTCTTCTGACTCTAGTGAACCAGTTCGATGTCGCAATTCTCCATGAATTGTGAATACCGAGGGTCCTCTTCCGCCGACAACCCTTTGATCCATTTTGACACCCAAACTTGTAAAAGCGTTAGCTGCATTATTCCCTCGAGTCTAGCAAAGAAAAGATATCGACTGAGGTGTTGAGCCATCATATAAAGATTGAGTTTATGGTGGAGGAGTGATAAGATCGGGCAGATTAATTTGGCCTTTCAAACAACATGTCCCAAATTTTGAAATAGACACATGAGGGTTTTTTAATCTTTCAGCCTTCCAATGTAAAGCTTTACAATGCGGGCATATTACATTCATATCTCCCAACGAAAAACGTAGTTCATTTATATTCTCAGTGATGGTATATTCTTGATGAGCTCCACTATTATTTTCTCCGTCGGTATCATATTCTTCTTCATGATATGAATTCGTTGGTGTTTCAATAATTTGTTCAGAAAGAGAGGATTCACCAATATGTCGTGGTGTAACCACAAAATGTGTATTTAATAGAATAATATTATTTGGTGTGAATGGACTTCTACCAAACATATGATTACCTAAAGGATGAGTTGTTTTAAGGAGTGTATCACTGGGCGAGTCCCCGTGACTTTACATCCTAAGTGACCTATATTTTTCCCAACGTAAAATTTGACCTAATCTACGTTTGGATAAAAACTGAACCTCTTGTTCACGAGTCAACGAATTTCGATCGATGGAATAACTTGAGCACCGAACTTGTGGTTGAATATGAGATTGTATTGTTGTTTTTTGGGTTGAATTTTCTGATTTGACAATATTCAACCGTTCACTTGAAAACCCATGTGCTCTTTGTAACCGTCGAGTTAATCAGCGTCGAGAATTTGATGAAGGTTATTCTAGATCTTTACTTGTCTCTTGAGAAGTGTGACCTAACCATTCCCTCTCTCGGCGTATACGTTGGGCTAATACAGCTCTAGATAACTCTATTTTTCCTGGATCCTAATGTTCGTGATGAATCTCAAGTTAATTTTATACATGAAGGTTGTTGAAATTTTACATAAATAGAAATACTATATTATATAGTGTACCATTTGGTAACTCTTTCGCTTAGATTTTGATTTAACCAGGGGGTCGACCTTTTCTTTACCCATTTTGTTTGTTCTATCACAATCCTGATGAACAATATGTTTTTTATTCAGATATATTTAACAAAATTTTAACTAATTTGTATAAATATAATTTTTAACGTATTCGGTGATTTTTTCTTTGGAGATTTAGATATTGTTTAGCAAGTATCCGACCTCTATCATTCTCATCACGTATAATAATACCCTTATTTTTTTGGAAAGAGAATTCTACCTATGAATTTATTATAATATCACTACTATAAAACACTTAAAATAAATAAAAAATTTAGAAACAAGATAAATAAAATTTTGGTAACTAACTTGTTGATTATTTGGTTGAAAAGGTGACTTGTTATGAATATTACTTGTCTCTCCTTCATAACTTTTTTGCATGGTCTTCATTATTGTGTAATGTGTATTAAATACATAATATAACTCAACAAATTAATACATTAAAATAAAAAAATTAATAACTTACTATCCAACAGGTGATAAAAACACAGATTTATGAAGAATGCAGATCAGCAACAAAAGCCACAATTTGTGTATAATTTTAAATGTAACAAAACACAGATTTTGATAGAGTTAATAAGATCGTGTATTACAAAGAAAAAAAAGAGGGGGAAAAGGTGGTTACGGTTAAAAATTAAAATAGTTATTGAAGTAGTGGACATAGTGGTGGGTTAAAAAAAATTAGTGATTAAATTTATTATTTTCACACCTGACATTCGGTAAATCATGATTAGAAATAAAAATATAAGTAGTAATTATAGAAATTAAAATATAGAAGTAGAGTAACGCTTGAGCAAGTGAATGAATGTATAATCAATCGATTGACTATGTTACTAAAAATCAGCTGCCCTGTCTCGTTTACTAAAGAAAAATAGAAGGATAGCCATCAAAGTGTGTATAAGTTGGCCCTTTAACTGGATAATTACGAATGTTCAAAATTATTCAAAAAGATCGTTTACAACGGATTAAGGTAATTTTTTTAATTTACAACGGATATTTTAATTGCATCAAGAAATGTAGATTATTTTATGTTATAGCAATTAGACGGTATTAATTGGATAACTGCAGACTTTTCTGGGCATGTAAGGTAGAATGCTAATCTAGACTCGTCATCTCGGATTTCAAATAAAAACACAAATAAGAATGTACTCCAAGTTCAAGGACATATGTGATCTAACGATGGACGAACATCTAGCTCTAGACTTGTATTGTAGATACTTTGTGGTATATTATCTGGTTCGGAAGTTTTGCAAGGGAAGTGTAGCTTCTTCCGGACTACTCTCCAACATGGAAGAACCTTGGAATAAAGGTATTGCAGTGGAATATCTAGAGAAAGTTGTGATATTCTGCTTGAATGTCATTGTGATATTCTGCTTGAATGTTATTGTGATATTCTGGTTGAATGTCAGCCAAAGCTTGCTTAAAGTGTTTTCAAAGAAATACTATTTTTTAATGTTTCATAGAAACACTATTTTGTAAAAACAATTGTCTTCTGTTAATTAATTTTAGGAATATGTATTTTTATAGTGATGAGCTAATACAATAATATATTAGGTACTTTAAGTGTGTTTGTGTCGTAAATTGGATTTATTTATGATATTTAATTTTAGGTTAAAATTAGTAGTCAGAAGGAAAAATTGTATTACTCGGTTTTTCTTTTGATATATTACGTAATAATTGTATTGTATAATAGGAATCAAATAGTTAATCTTGAGAGTTTAGTTGTGTTTACTGTTTACTCTTATTTACTACTTATAGCCTTTGATTTGCCAACTTATAAATGTGTATTGTGTATATTAAACTCGGAGGGGTATATGGTGAAAAAAAAATAGGGCCCTATGGAGCAAACATTGAAAACATTTTTATTATTTTGCATGGGCAATAAACACAAATATGAAAAATATAACATTTATAGTAGGAAAAACCAAATCTAACATTTATTCACATCTCCAAACAGTATGAAAATCCATTTTTGTAGATCACCTAAAAAAAGAGACGAAAATTAAACCCTAATAATATTATAGTTAATATTCATTGTGTAAACAAGGTCAATTTTAAAGGTTTATTTCATAAAGGCATTTGATAGAACACCTTATCTATACTCTTGTTCCTGATTATGAATAGAACGCCAATGACTGTTTCTCTATTACATCATATAAATTGGGAGTTTAAATGGACCTTCGATATAGCAGCTAAGTGTGTGAATATCAGAAGTGTTGCGCCGGTGTAAAACCTCGTGAATGAACGTATCAAACCAATCATTATTGATAGGTTGAACAAAGTTGAAATTCAAGCAAGCTATACCCTTCCATACGTTTTCCATCTTTTTGAAAGAACACATGTTTGAACACTGTTTTGAATGTCTATGAATGAGAGTATGTGATGTAAGATTTCATCAGATAAGCTGCTCATTCTGCTCCTTCTGCTCATTCGGCTCATTCTGTTACTAATCTTCTTGTTCTTGTCTATCTTCTTATCCATTACTCTTCCTCTACATTAATCATCAAATATATAAGTCAAAACATTATCAAAGTTATTATATTTCTAACTATAACCTAGTCGGAATTAACCCTATATTTTTAACCAGATACAATCAATTCGGGTTAATTAATGCTAGAAACTTTAAATCGATTAGATAATGATTGAAATAAAGCATAATTAATTTGTAAAGAACAAGAAAACGACAAAAAAATTAATCATTTTGAGTAAAGCCATTAATAGAGTACCTCTTTTCAACGGCGTGGGTTAAAGAAGGAAGCGAGAGAGAAAGAGGGAGCTCTAAAACCTTCACGGGGAATCAGTCTCGCTATCGTGAATTATATGAACTGTTGCTTTAATGGAACAGAAAAGGTTTTGGCGGTTTTTATTTTTCATTTTTTTGGTCTAGTACTGTTTTGGCGGTTCAAGAGATGCTTAAATGGTAAACCGGGTCATATATGGTTAGAGCTCGTGGTTGAATGGACAATTACTTTTCTTATTTAGTCGGAAAATATTTAATGCAATAGTTTGAATTCAAATTTTTAGAAGAAATGAAAGAAAATAATAAATCTTAATGTTTGACCAAAAAACAATAATAAAGATAAAAGTCTTTTTTTGTTTGGATTAGATTTAAAAAACAATTAATTTAATTAGTTATATTTTATTTTTTGATTCTTTATCCTATATTTATACAATTATAAAAGAAGATATATATTAAATACAATTTAGTTAACTATCATTTGTGGATCGCAATGTGCAACTGTAATTGAAAAACGTGGAGGAGATATAAACTTCCATAACTAGTTGAAAAGAATAGAGAAATAAAATATAAAATATAGCGTGTAGGAATTTTGTTTGTAAGGAGTTGAGATTTGATAGGAGTGGTAGTGGGAAGTTAAAAAACAGATGTTAAGGAAATTAATGAAAATACATAGATCTTGACCATTTAAAGTGTCATATATTTTTGCTCTAGTTAAATCTTGACCGTTATTTGACTTTCGACTTGTCCCATATAATATAGATGGTAAAAGAGAATGGAGAAATAAAATATAAAATAACGCGTGTAGGAATTTTGTTTGTAAGGAGTTGAGATTTACTAGGAGTGGTAGTGGGAAGTTAAAAAAACTGATGTTAAGGAAACAAATAAAAATACGTGCATAGATCTTGACCATTTAAAGTTTCGTATATTTTTTCTCTAGTTAAATCTTGACCCCTATAATATAGATTTTTCTACTCAAGACAATTTGCTAATCTATTATATATTAAGGGGTATTTTTTTTCTCAAAGTATTAGAGTAGTTAAATAAAAAATCTATATCAAACAAAATAGGAAAATTCTTCATATATTCAATAAACTGTAGGTCATTAATTTTTTAAGTGAAATGAAATTATAATTTCATATTCATCAAATAAAAAATAATTTAAAAGAATTTACTCTTAATTCCTAACAAGAAAATCTTACCAAGGTATAATGAGATGTTGAATTTTTTCTGAAATGGCATAACCATCAATCTTTATCTTTTTTCTTGTTGAAGATTATATTTGCAACATGACATTAAATTTTAATTAGTTTCGATGATCCTGTGTGCAAAATATGAAAAGAAATATGTTCGAATCTATCTTCTATTCAAATGTATTTATGTCTCTTTTTAATATATATTGATTTTATGGACTCAGTAATTTAAATCATCCTAAACTCAAAATTCTTATTGTATAAAAGAATC
The DNA here is from genome assembly GCA_029959085.1 of Nemophila menziesii. Taxonomy (NCBI): domain Eukaryota; kingdom Viridiplantae; phylum Streptophyta; class Magnoliopsida; order Boraginales; family Hydrophyllaceae; genus Nemophila; species Nemophila menziesii. Next base: position 17,310,490 of record JARWIR010000003.1, on the reverse strand, counting down.
TCACCAAATTAAACCTAAAGATGAAAAATAAACTACAAAAATATAATAATAAAACATATGAAAAATTGAGCTTACTGTTTTTCATTCAATTTAATATTACTAATTAAAATCAGTCTATAATTGAGGAAAATGGTTTTTTTTTGACACAGTGAGAAGAAATGAGGAGGATCGAATAAATACCTTCTATATGGCGGGGGGTTGCCGTGGCTTCGAGGAGGGTGACACCTTAAAGATGACGACGTGGCTTCGAGGAGGGTGACACCTTAAAGATGACGGCCATAAGTTTAGGTTTTTAGGTTTTGAACAAGAAGACCCACTCTGTTTAAAAAATATCATAACTTTTAATTTATATTTTTTTCTAGGTCAATTGTGGGCCAGCCAAATTTTGGGCTATCTCGACTGGTCCCATATAGTTAGAGTTCTATATAATTATAACATAAATAACTGAAAGGAAAAATATTTTATTCAATATAATAATAATATTTTTAATCAATATTATAACAAAATATATCTCATGTAATTAATCTATACGTAATAAATATAATCTATATAATAATCTAATGATACGTGTCTTATTAAAATAAATTAAATATATATTGAATTAAATATTAAGTAAAAGTATTTCCTAAATAAAAACTAAATGTTAATATTTTCAGGTAATAAAAAATAAAACATAAACCATGTATCTTGAAATTGATTTTGCATTATTCATATCATCTTCACCTAACACCATAGTTGTACGATCATGACCTTTGTATATGTACTTATGGACATACTTGACACATCTTATCCTTACACAAACTTCAACATTAATATGACAATGGAACATCCTGTATAAATATGGACTGTATGGTACAACATCCCTATTATCAATTTTGCATCCCCTAACTTCAAAAACTCGACCATCATTCCGACGACGATATATTGGATATCCATCTTGATCCATAGATGTGGCATCCACGAAATATTTAGGGTGCTTTTTAGTACATTTTTTATTCTCCATACATGGCGAGTTAGGATTTCGAGCACCACAGGGACCATGCACCATAAATTTGACCACGGTATCAAAAAGAATCGGGTCATTCTTTAAATCAGGAAGTTCAACACATACAAACAGGTCTACTTGAGCAGTTGTTCGAATTTTATCACGTCCATCCAAAAATATCAACACATGCATATGTGGTAGACCTCGTTTTTGAAACTCAATCGTCAAGACCTTTCCTACTTGTTTTCTAATTATCTTATTTTCATAAATTTCTTTCAACAGTCGAGCTCTTTTTAACTCAAAAACACGCGCCCCTAAATCGGGCCTACCAGATACTTTCTTGTTTGGAAGCAACGCTGATGTTATTTCAGGCCAGTTTGGATTTGATGTCATTGTCAGAAAAATATCTGGATGCTGGTTATAGCGCGTTATTTCCATTAAATCTTGGAATATTTCGAACATATTTCTAGCACTTCCTATAAAAGAAGACGGAAGAATCCTCCGCTTACCAACTTTATCCGGTGACAACCCTTCTATAACAGCATTTGTAAAATCATCATATAATTCTACGCGGAACCTATCTTAATTTAACTTATAACATGTCAGACGATTTTGCTCTGTTGTGGCCCAAGCATCTTCCAAAAATTCTTGAAATAATTTACCACCTTTTAAAATTGTCGAATATTCGGTAGGACGTGAAATATGCGGTAACCATAGTAATCCATTTGCGTTAACCTTTTTCTTGAATATCTATTGCGAGAAGTATCCCATCGTTTAAATCCTGGTTCCCATCCAAGTTCCCCATATGGAAACATGAGTACATAATGTAAAGGTAGATAAGCTGGATGACATTCATTGATCCTAATGAACTGATTATCTCCTTTTAGATGTAGAATGATATCTTTCATTGCACTCGTCTCGGTTCCATCCCCCGGAATGATAACAACCACCTCATCTGATGTTGGAAGATTATATCGTCGACGATCTTTTGCCGCAATATAGTGTAAGTGCACCAAAATATTTCTGGAGGCCACCTCAGGTCGATTTATGATTGCAGTAGCCTGACGATAATTATGAGTGAATATGTTGTGCTCCAACATAGAATTATGGATAGTTCTTAAGACATCACTCCTTAGATTAGGATTTCGTTTATTACGAAAGTTTAAGGTACAATCAGGATCGTAAATATATAATTGATCATATGTACGATCACGACCTTCTTCTGGCTCTAGTGAACCGGTTCGATGTCGCAATTCTCCATGAATTGTGAATACCGAGGGTCCTCTTCCGCCGACAACCCTTTGATCCATTTTGACATCCAAACTTGTAAAAGCGTTAGCTACATTATTCCCTCGAGTCTAACGAAGAAAAGATATCGACTGAGGTGTTGAGCCATCATATAAAGTTTGAATTTATGGTGGAGGAGTGATAAGATCGAGCAGATTAATTTGGCCTTTCAAACAACATGTCCCAAATTTTGAAATAGACACATGAGGGTTTTTTAATCTTTCAGCCTTCCAATGTAAAGCTTTACAATGCGGGCATATTACATTCATATCTCCCAACGAAAAACGTAGTTCATTTATATTCTCAGTGATGGTATATTTTTTATGAGCTCCACTATTATTTTCTCTGTCAGTATCATATTCTTATTCATGATATGAATTCGATGGTGTTTCAACAAATTTGTTCAGAAAGAGAGGATTCACCAATATGTCGTAGTGTAACCACAAAATGTGTATTTAATAGAATAATATTATTTGGTGTGAATGGACTTCTACCAAACATATGATTACCTAAAGGATGAGTTGTTTTAAGGAGAGTATCACTGGGCGAGTCCCCGTGACTTTACATCCTAAGTAACCTATATTTTTTCCAACGTAAAATTTGACCTAATCTACGTTTGGATAAAAACTGAACCTCTTGTTCACGAGTCAATGAATTTCGATCGATGGAATATCTTGAGCACCGAACTTGTGGTTGAATATGAGATTGTATTGTTGTTTCTTGGGTTGAATTTTCTGATTTGACAATATTCAACCGTTCACTTGAAACCCCATGTGCTCTTTGTAACCGTCGAGTTAATCAGCGTCGAGAATTCGATGAAGGTTATTCTAGATCTTTACTTGTCTCTTGAGAATTGTGACCTAACCGTTCCCTCTCTCGGCGTATACGTTGGGCTAATACAGCTCTAGATAACTCTATTTTTTTCCTGGATCCTAATGTTCGTGATGAATCTCAAGTTAATTTTATACATGAAGGTTGTTGAAATTTTACATAAATAGAAATACTATATTATATAGTGTACCATTTGGTAACTCTTTCGCTTAGATTTTGATTTAACCGGGGGGTTGACCTTTTCTTTACCCATTTTGTTAGTTCTATCACAATCCTGATGAACAATATGTTTTTTATTCAGATATATTTAACAAAATTTTAACTAATTTGTATAAATATAATTTTTAACGTATTCGGTGATTTTTTCTTTGGAGATTTAGATATTGTTTAGCAAGTATCCGACCTCTATTATTCTCATCACGTATAATAATACCCTTATTTTTTTGGAAAGAGAATTCTACCTATGAATTTATTATAATATCACTACTATAAAACGCTTAAAATAAATAAAAAATTTAGAAACAAGATAAATAAAATTTTGGTAACTAACTTGTTGATTATTTGGTTGAAAAGGTGACTTGTTATGAATATTACTTGTCTCTCCTTCATAAATTTTTTGCATGGTCTTCATTATTGTGTCATGTGTATTTAATACATAATATAACTCAACAAATTAATACATTAAAATAAAAAAATTTATCTTTGAAGAAGTATTTTAAAAAAAAAATGTTAGAACCAACTAATTAAAAAAATCCAATATGCATCAAGTATTAAATTTCTTAAAAATGAAAAGTTTTTGTCCTTACACCCTTTCCCATTAATCATTCGTGTTTCATATAATTCATTTCTCTCTCTCTTCACCTTGTAAATTAATTAATTAATTATCACTGCTCACCAGCCTTGCATCACCAGGTACACATTTATATTTCAGGGTTATAAGATAATTTATTCTTTCTCAACAAATTGTAAACTGAGGCCTACCATTATATGCTATCTGAGGTCACTGGTTGTTTGATGTTTAATTGCAATCTTAATTATACAAAGAGCCTTGGTTAAATTAAGTAGACTCTGCAAATTTAGTTCGTCATTAGTCATTTTTATACTGCATTCTTTTAGTTTGTTTGTGGTTTGGGCTTTGTTTTTATAGGTAAATGTTTAAAATAATGAGCTGAATAAAAAATCTATCCATATCATATTATAAGCTTAGTGGAGATCGTTAGGAAGGCCAAATGGCTGGTTGTCATTTCTCAGGGTATGTTATTTAAGTAAAGTCAATCGTAGATTAATGACGGCCACTTGAAGGTAACACCTTGTTAATTCCATTTCCTTTACACCTATTCTCCTTTAATATGCAATTGTTAAAGTAATCTCATGATTCTAAACTTTTCTTACATCTGTGTATTATTCTGATGAAGTTCTTCTACTATATAACATAGTACGTGATCTTGCTTTTCCACTATTGTTGAATGTTCATTAGTCATCTTTTTATAAGCTCCTTATTATGATTCTAAATTTATTTATATGTATTGAAGTATAATTCTATGATTATCATTAGCTAACAAAAATTATGATTATGCAAGTATAATTAACATGAAGTGATAGGATCAGGATTGTAATTAGTTTCTCAACTTGAGATACACTTTATATAAATAATCATATTCACAACCGAAGAAAAACCCATAAATTATCTTAAATTTTGAATCGAAAAAATGTTTACCTGGTAAAGCTTCCGCAAATTAATAACTTACTATCCAACAGGTGATAAAAGCACAGATTTATGAAGAATGCAGATCAGCAACAAAAGCCACAATTTGTGTATAATTTTAAATGTAACAAAACACAGATTTTGATAGAGTTAATAAGATCGTGTATTACAAAGAAAAAAAAGAGGGGGAAAAGGGGGTTACAGTTAAAAATTAAAATAGGTATTAAAGTAGTGGACATAGTGGTGGGTTAAAAAAATTAGTGATTAAATTTATTATTTTCACACCTGACATTCGGTAAATCTTGATTAGAAATAAAAATATAAGTAGTAATTATAGAAATTAAAATATAGAAGTAGAGTAACGCTTGAGCAAGTGAATGAATGTATAATCAATCGATTCACTATGTTAGTAAAAATCAGCTGCCCTGTCTAGTTTACTACAGAAAAATAGAAGGATAGCCAGCCATCAAAGTGTGTATAAGTTGGCCCTTAAACTGGATAATTACGAATGTTCTAAATTATTCCAAAAGATCGTTTACAACGGATTAAGGTAATTTTTTTTTTATTTACAACGGATATTTTAATTGCATCAAGAAATGTAAATTATTTTATGTTTTAGCATGTAGACGGTATTAATTGGATAACTGCTGACTTTTCTGGGCATGTAAGGTACAATGCTAATCTAGATTCGTCATCTCGGATTTCAAATAAAAACACAAATAAGAATGTACTCCAAGTTCAAGGACATATGTGATCTAACGATGGACGAACATCTAGCTCTAGACTTGTATTGTAGATACTTTGCGGTATATTATCTGGTTCGGCAGTTTTGCAAGGGAAGTGCAGCTTCTCACGGACTACTCTCCAACATGGAAGAACCTTGGAATAAAGGTATTGCAGTGGAATATCTAGAGAAAGTTGTGATATTCTGCTTGAATGTCATTGTGATATTCTGCTTGAATGTTATTGTGATATTCTGGTTGAATGTCAGCCAAAGCTTGCTTAAAGTGTTTTCAAAGAAATACTATTTTTTAATGTTTCATAGAAACACTATTTTGTAAAAACAGTTGTCTTCTGTTAATTAATTTTAGGAATATGTATTTTTTTAGTGATGAGCTAATACAATAATATATTAGGTACTTTAAGCGTGTTTGTGTCGTAAATTGGATTTATTTATGATATTTAATTTTAGGTTAAAATTAGTAGTCAGAAGGAAAAATTGTATTACTCGGTTTTTCTTTTGATATATTACGTAATAATTGTATTGTATAATAGGAATCAAATAGTTAATCTTGAGAGTTTAGTTGTGTTTACTGTTTACTCTAATTTACTACTTATAGCCTTTGATTTGCCAACTTATAGATGTGTATTGTGTATATTAAACTCGGAGGGGTATATGGTGCAAAAAAAAAATAGGGCCCTATGGAGCAAACATTGAAAACATTTTTATTATTTTGCATGGGCAATAAACACATATATGAAAAATATAACATTTATAGTAGGAAAAACCGAATCTAACATTTATTCACATCTCCAAACAGTATGAAAAGCCATTTTTGTAGATCACCTAAAAAAAGAGACGAAAATTAAACCCTAATAATATTATAGTTAATATTCATTGTGTAAACAAGGTCAATTTTAAAGGTTTATTTCATAAAGGCATTTGATATAACACCTTATCTATACTCTTGTTCCTGATTATGAATAGAACGTCAATGACTATTTCTCTATTACATCATATAAATTGGGAGTTTAAATGGACCTTCGATATAGCAGCTAAGTGTGTGAATATCAGAAGTGTTGCGCCGGTTTAAAACCTCGTGAATGAACGTATCAAACCAATCATTATTGATAGGTTGAACAAAGTTGAAATTCAAGCAAGCTATACCCTTCCATACATTTTTCCATCTTTTTGAAAGAACACATGTTTGAACACCGTTTTGAATGTCTATGAATGAGAGTATGTGATGTAAGATTTCATCAGATAAGCTGCTCCTTCTGCTCATTCGGCTCATTCTGTTACTAATCTTCTTGTTCTTGTCTCTCTTCTTATCCATTACTCTTCCTCTACATTAATCATCAAATATATAAGTCACAACATTATCAAAGTTATTATATTTCTAACTATAACCTAGTCGGAATTAACCCTATATTTTTAACCAGATACAATCAATTCGGGTTAATTAATGCTAGAAACTTTAAATCGATTAGATAATGATTGAAATAAAGCATAATTAATTTGTAAAAAACAAGAAAACAGAAAAAAAGTAATCATTTTGAGTAAAGTCATTAATGGAGTACCTCTTTTCAACGGCGTGGGTTAAAGAAGGAAGCGAGAGAGAAAGAGGGAGCTCTAAAACCTTCACGGGGCATCATTCTCGCTATCGTGAATTATATGAACTGTTGCTTTAATGGAACAGAAAAGGTTTTGGCGGTTTTTATATTTCATTTTTTTGGTCTAGTACTGTTTTGGCGGTTCAAGAGATGCTTAAATGGTAAACCGGGTCATATATGGTTAGAGCTCGTGGTTGAATGGACAATTACTTTTCTTATTTAGTCGGAAAATATTTAATGCAATAGTTTGAATTCAACTTTTTAGAAGAAATGAAAGAAAATAATAAATCTTAATGTTTGACCAAAAAAACAATAATAAAGATAAAAGTCTTTTTTTGTTTGGATTAGATTTAAAAAACAATTAATTTAATTAATTATATTTTATTTTTTGATTCTTTATCCTATATTTATACAATTATAAAAGAAGATATATATTAAATACAATTTAGTTAACTATCATTTGTGGATCGCAATGTGCAACTGTAATTGAAAAACGTGGAGGAGATATAAACTTCCATAACTAGTTGAAGAGAATAGAGAAATAAAATAAAAAATATAGCGTGTAGGAATTTTGTTTGTAAGGAGTTGAGATTTGATAGGAGTGGTAGTGGGAAGTTAAAAAACAGATGTTAAGGAAATTAATGAAAATACGTAGATCTTGACCATTTAAAGTGTCATATATTTTTGCTCTAGTTAAATCTTTACCGTTATTTGACTTTCGACTTGTCCCATATAATATAGATGGTAAAAGAGAATGGAGAAATAAAATATAAAATAACGCGTGTAGGAATTTTGTTTGTAAGGAGTTGAGATTTACTAGGAGTGGTAGTGGGAAGTTAAAAAAACAGATGTTAAGGAAACGAATAAAAATACGTGCATAGATCTTGACCATTTAAAGTTTCGTATATTTTTTCTCTAGTTAAATCTTGACCGTTATTTGACTTTCGACTTGTCCCATATAATATAGATTTTTCTACTCAAGACAATTTGCTAATCTATTATATATTAAGGGGTATTTTTTTCTCAAAGTATTAGAGAAGTTAAATAAAAAATCTATATCAAACAAAATAGGAAAATTCTTCATATATTCAATAAACTGTAGGTCATTAATTTTTTAAGTAAAATGAAATTATAATTTCATATTCATCAAATAAAACATAATTTAAAAGAATTTACTCTTAATTCCTAACAAGAAAATCTTACCAAGGTATAATGAGATGTTGAATTTTTTCTGAAATGGCATAACCATCGATCTTTATCTTTTTTCTCGTTGAAGATTTTATTTGCAACATGACATTAAATTTTAATTAGTTTTGATGATCCTGTGTGCAAAATATGAAAAGAAATATTAGTTCGAATCTATCTTCTATTCAAATGTATTTATGTTTCTTTTTTAATATATATTGATTTTATGGACTCAGTAATTTAAATCATCCTAAACTCAAAATTCGTATTGTATAAAAGAATCTCACCAAATTAAACCTAAAGATGAAAAATAAACTACAAAAATATAATAATAAAACATATGAAAAATTGAGCTTACTGTTTTTCATTCAATTTAATATTACTTATTAAAATCAGTCTATAATTGAGGAAAATGGTTTTTTTTGACATAGTGAGAAGAAATAAGGAGGATCGAATAAATACCTTCTATATGGCGGGGGTTGCCGTGGCTTCGAGGAGGGTGACACCTTAAAGATGACGGAGTGGCTTCGAGGAGGGTGACACCATAAAGATGACGGGCGATAAGTTTAGGTTTTTAGGTTTTGAATAAGAAGACCCACTCTGTTTAAAAAATATCATAACTTTTATTTTATATTTTTTTCTAGGTCAATTGTGACAAACCTGATGGGCCAGCCAAATGTTGGGCTATCTCGACTGGTCCCGTATAGTTAGAGTTCTATATAATTATAACATAAATAACTGAAAGGAAAAATATTTTATTCAATATAATAATAATATTTTTAATCAATATTATAACAAAATATATCTCATGTAATTAATCTATACGTAATAAATATAATCTATATAATAACCTAATGGTACGTGTCTTATTAAAATAAATTAAATGTATATTGAATTAAATATTAAGTAAAAGTATTTCCTAAATAAAAACTAAATGTTAATATTTTCAGGTAATAAAAAATAATACATAAACCATGTATCTTGAAATTGATTTTGCATTATTCATATCATCTTCACCTAACACTATAGTTGTACGATCATGACCTTTGTATATGTACTTATGGACATACTTGACACATCTTATCCTTACACAAACTTCAACATTAATATGACAATGGAACATCCTGTATAAATATGGACTGTATGGTACAACATCCCTATTATCAATTTTGCATCCCCTAACTTCAAAAACTCGACCATCATTCCGACGACGATATATTGGATATCCATCTTGATCCATAGATGTGGCATCCACGAAATATTTAGGGTGCTTTTTAGTACATTTTTTATTCTCCATACATGGCGAGTTAGGATTTCGAGCACCACAGGGACCATGCACCATAAAATTAACCACGGTATCAAAAAGAATCGGGTCATTCTTTAAATCAGGAAGTTCAGCACATACAAACAGGTCTACTTGAGCAGTTGTTCGAATTTTATCACGTCCATCCAAAAATATCAACACATGCATATGCGGTAGACCTCGTTTTTGAAACTCAATCGTCAAGACCTTTCCTACTTGTTTTCTAATTATCTTATTTTCATAAATTTCTTTCAACATTCGAGCTCTTTTTAACTGAAAAACACGCGCCCCTAAATCGGGCCTATCAGATACTTTCTGGCTTGGAAGCAACGCTGATGTTATTTCAGGCCAGTTTGGATTTGATGTCATTGTCAGAAAAATATCTGGATGCTGGTTATAGCGCGTTATTTCCATTAAATCTTGGAATATTTTGAACATATTTCTAGCACTTCCTATAAAATAAGACGGAAGAATCCTCCGCTTACCAACTTTATCCGGTGACAACCCTTCTATAACAGCATTTGTAAAATCATCATATAATTCTACGCGGAACCTATCTTAATTTAACTTATAACATGTCAGACGATTTTGCTCTGTTGTGGCCCAAGCATCTACCAAAAATTCTTAAAATAATTTACCACCTTTTAAAATTGTCAAATATTCGGTAGGACGTGAAATATGCGGTAACCATAGTAATCCATTTGCGTTAACCTATTTCTTGAATATCTATTGCGAGAAGTATCCCATCGTTTAAATCCTGGTTCCCATCCAAGTTCCCCATATGGAAACATGAGTACATAATGTAAAGGTAGATAAGCTGGATGACATTCATTGATCCTAATGAACTGATTATCTCCTTTTAGATGTAGAATGATATCTTTCATGGCACTCGTCTCGGTTCCATCCCCCGGAATGATAACAACCACCTCATCTGATGTTGGAAGATTATATCGTCGACGATCTTTTGCCGCAGTATAGTGTAAGTGCACCAAAATATTTCTGGAAGCCACCTCAGGTCGATTTAAGATTGCAGTAGCCTGATGATAATTATGAGTGAATATGTTGTGTTCCAACATAGAATTATGGATAGTTCTTAAGACATCACTCCTTAGATTAGGATTTCGTTTATTACGAAAGTTTAAGGTACAATCAGGATCGTAAATATATAATTGATCATATGTACGATCACGACCTTCTTCTGGCTCTAGTGAACCAGTTCGATGTCGCAATTCTCCATGAATTGTGAATACCGAGGGTCCTCTTCCGCCGACAACCCTTTGATCCATTTTGACACCCAAACTTGTAAAAGCGTTAGCTGCATTATACCCTCGAGTCTAACGAAGAAAAGATATCGACTAAGGTGTTGAGCCATCATATAAAGTTTGAATTTATGGTGGAGGAGTGATAAGATCGGGCAGATTAATTTGGCCTTTCAAACAACATGTCCCAAATTTTGAAATAGACACATGAGGGTTTTTTAATCTTTCAGCCTTCCAATGTAAAGCTTTACAATGCGGGCATATTACATTCATATCTCCCAACGAAAAACGTAGTTCATTTATATTCTCAGTGATGGTATATTCTTGATGAGCTCCACTATTATTTTCTCCGTCAGTATCATATTCTTCTTCATGATATGAATTCATTGGTGTTTCAATAATTTGTTCAGAAAGAGAGGATTCACCAATATGTCGTGGTGTAACCACAAAATGTGTATTTAATAGAATAATATTATTTGGTGTGAATGGACTTCTACCAAACATATGATTACCTAAAGGATGAGTTGTTTTAAGGAGAGTATCACTGGGCGAGTCCCCGTGACTTTACATCCTAAGTGACCTATATTTTTCCCAACGTAAAATTTGACCTAATCTACGTTTGGATAAAAACTGAACCTCTTGTTCACGAGTCAATGAATTTCGATCGATGGAATAACTTGAGCACCGAACTTGTGGTTGAATATGAGATTGTATTGTTGTTTCTTGGGTTGTATTTTCTGATTTGACAATATTCAACCGTTCACTTGAAAACCCATGTGCTCTTTGTAACCGTCGAGTTAATCAGCGTCGAGAATTCGATGAAGGTTATTCTAGATCTTTACTTGTCTCTTGAGAATTGTGACCTAACCATTCCCTCCCTCGGCGTATACGTTGGGCTAATACAGCTCTAGATAACTCTATTTTTCCTGGATCCTAATGTTCGTGATGAATCTCAAGTTAATTTTATACATGAAGGTTGTTGAAATTTTACATAAATAGAAATACTATATTATATAGTATACCATTTGGTAACTCTTTCGCTTAGATTTTGATTTAACCGGGGGGTCGACCTTTTCTTTACCCATTTTGTTTGTTCTATCACAATCCTGATGAACAATATGTTTTTTATTCAGATATATTTAACAAAATTTTAACTAATTTGTATAAATATAATTTTTAACCTATTCGGTGATTTTTTCTTTGGAGATTTAGATATTGTTTAGCAAGTATCCGACCTCTATCATTCTCATCACGTATAATAATACCCTTATTTTTTTGGAAAGAGAATTCTACCTATGAATTTATTATAATATCACTACTATAAAACACTTAAAATAAATAAAAAATTTAGAAACAAGATAAATAAAATTTTGGTAACTAACTTGTTGATTATTTGGTTGAAAAGGTGACTTGTTATGAATATTACTTGTCTCTCCTTCATAAATTTTTTGCATGGTCTTCATTATTGTGTCATGTGTATTTAATACATAATATAACTCAACAAATTAATACATTAAAATAAAAAAATTATCTTTCAAGAAGTATTTTAAAAAAAAAATGTTAGAACCAACTAATTAAAAAAATTCAAAATAGTATGCATCAAGTATTAAATTTCTTAAAAATGAAAAGTTTTTGTCGTTACACCCTTTCCCATTAATCATTCGTGTTTCATATAATTCATTCCTCTCTCTCTTCACCTTGTAAATTAATTAATTATCACTGCTCACCAGCCTTGCATCACCAGGTACACATTTATATTTCAGGGTTATAAGATAATTTATTTTTTCTCAACAAATTGTAAACTGAGGCCTACCATTATATGCTATCTGATGTCACTGGTTGTTTGATGTTTAATTGCAATCTTAATTATACAAAGAGCCTTGGTTAAATTAAGTAGACTCTGCAAATTTAGTTCGTCATTAGTCATTTTTATACTGCATTCTTTTAGTTTGTTTGAGGTTTGGGCTTTGTTTTTATAGGTAAATGTTTAAAATAATGAGCTGAATAAAAAATCTATCCATATCAATATTATAAACTTAGTGGAGATCGTTAGTAAGGCCAAATGGCTGGTTGTCATTTCTCAGGTTTTGTTATTTAAGTAAAGTCAATCATAGATTAATGAGGGCCACTTGAAGGTAACACCTTGTTAATTCCATTTCCTTTACACCTATTCTCATTTAATATGCAATTGTTAAAGTAATCTCATGATTCTAAACTTTTCTTACATCTGTGTATTATTCTGATGAAGTTCTTTTACTATATAACATAGTACGTGATCTTGCTTTTTCACTATTGTTGAATGTTCATTAGTCATCTTTTTATAAGCTCCTTATTATGATTCTAAATTTATTTATATGTATTGAAGTATAATTCTATGATTATCATTAGCTAACAGAAATTATGATTATGCAAGTATAATTAACATGAAGTGATAGGATCAGGATTGTAATTAGTTTCTCAACTTGAGATACACTTTATATAAATAATCATATTCACAACCGAAGAAAAACCCATAAATTATCTTAAAATTTGAATAGAAAAAATGTTTACCTGGTACAGCTTCCTCAAATTAATAACTTACTATCCAACAGGTGATAAAAACACAGATTTATGAAGAATGCAGATCAGCAACAAAAACCACAATTTGTGTATAATTTTAAATGTAACAAAACACAGATTTTGATAGAGTTAATAAGATCGTGTATTACAAAGAAACAAAAAGAGGGGGAAAAGGTGTTTACGGTTAAAAATTAAAATAGTTATTGAAGTAGTGGACATAGTGGTGGGTTAAAAAAATTAGTGATTAAATTTATTATTTTCACACCTGACATTCGGTAAATCTTGATTAGAAATAAAAATATAAGTAGTAATTATAGAAATTAAAATATAGAAGTAGAGTAACGCTTGAGCAAGTGAATGAATGTATAATCAATCGATTCACTATGTTACTAAAAATCAGCTGCCCTGTCTAGTTTACTAAAGAAAAATAGAAGGATAGCCATCAAAGTGTGTATAAGTTGGCCCTTAAACTGGATAATTACGAATGTTCTAAATTATTCCAAAAGATCGTTTACAACGGATTAAGGTAAATTTTATTTTATTTACAACGGATATTTTAATTGCATCAAGAAATGTAGATTATTTTATGTTTTAGCATGTAGACGGTATTAATTGGATAACTGCAGACTTTTCTGGGCATGTAAGGTAGAATGCTAATCTAGATTCGTCATCTCGGATTTCAAATAAAAACACAAATAAGAATGTACTCCAAGTTAAAGGACATATGTGATCTAACGATGGACGAACATCTAGCTCTAGACTTGTATTGTAGATACTTTGCGGTATATTATCTGGTTCGGAAGTTTTGCAAGGGAAGTGTAGCTTCTTCCGGACTACTCTCCAACATGGAAGAACCTTGGAATAAAGGTATTGCAGTGGAATATCTAGAGAAAGTTGTGATATTCTGCTTGAATGTCATTGTGATATTCTGCTTGAATGTTATTTTGATATTCTGGTTGAATGTCAGCCAAAGCTTGCTTAAAGTGTTTTCAAATAAATACTATTTTTTAATGTTTCATAGAAACACTATTTTGTAAAAACAGTTGTCTTCTGTTAATTAATTTTAGGAATATGTATTTTTATAGTGATGAGCTAATACAATAATATATTAGGTACTTTAAGCGTGTTTGTGTCGTAAATTGGATTTATTTATGATATTTAATTTTAGGTTAAAATTAGTAGTCAGAAGGAAAAATTGTATTACTCGGTTTTTCTTTTGATATATTACGTAATAATTGTATTGTATAATAGGAATCAAATAGTTAATCTTGAGAGTTTAGTTGTGTTTACTGTTTACTCTTATTTACAACTTATAGCCTTTGATTTGCCAACTTATAAATGTGTATTGTGTATATTAAACTCGGAGGGGTATATAGTGAAAAAGGGCCCTATGGAGCAAACATTGAAAACATTTTTATTATTTTGCATGGGCAATAAACACAAATATGAAAAATATAACATTTATAGTAGGAAAAACCAAATCTAACATCTATTCACATCTCCAAACAGTATGAAAAGCCATTTTTGTAGATCACCTAAAAAAAGAGACGAAAATTAAACCCTAATAATATTATAGTTAATATTCATTGTGTAAACAAGGTCAATTTTAAAGGTTTATTTCATAAAGGCATTTGATAGAACACCTTATCTATACTCTTGTTCCTGATTATGAATAGAACGCCAATGACTGTTTCTCTATTACATCATATAAATTGGGAGTTTAAATGGACCTTCGATATAGCAGCTAAGTGTGTGAATATCAGAAGTGTTGCGCCGGTTTAAAACCTCGTGAATGAACGTATCAAACCAATCATTATTGATAGGTTGAACAAAGTTGAAATTCAAGCAAGCTATACCCTTCCATACATTTTCCATCTTTTTGAAAGAACACATGTTTGAACACCGTTTTGAATGTGAGAGTATGTGATGTAAGATTTCATCAGATAAGCTGCTCATTCTGCTCCTTCTGCTCATTCGGCTCATTCTGTTACTAATCTTCTTGTTCTTGTCTCTCTTCTTATCCATTACTCTTCCTCTACATTAATCATCAAATATATAAGTCACAACATTATCAAAGTTATTATATTTCTAACTATAACCTAGTCGGAATTAACCCTATATTTTTAACCAGATACAATCAATTCGGGTTAATTAATGCTAGAAACTTTAAATCGATTAGATAATGATTGAAATAAAGCATAATTAATTTGTAAAGAACAAGAAAATGGCAAAAAAATTAATCATTTTGAGTAAAGCCATTAATGGAGTACCTCTTTTCAACGGCGTGGGTTAAAGAAGGAAGCGAGAGAAAAAGAGGGAGCTCTAAAACCTTCACGGGGCATCATTCTCGCTATCGTGAATTATATGAACTGTTGCTTTAATGGAACAGAAAAGGTTTTGGCGGTTTTTATTTTTCATTTCTTTGGTCTAGTACTGTTTTGGCGGTTCAAGAGATGCTTAAATGGTAAACCGGGTCATATATGGTTAGAGCTCGTGGTTGAATGGACAATTACTTTTCTTATTTAGTCGGAAAATATTTAATGCAATAGTTTGAATTCAACTTTTTAGAAGAAATGAAAGAAAATAATAAATCTTAATGTTTGATTAAAAAAACAATAATAAAGATAAAAGTCTTTTTTTGTTTGGATTAGATTTAAAAAACAATTAATTTAATTAATTATATTTTATTTTTTGATTCTTTATCCTATATTTATACAATTATAAAAGAAGATATATATTAAATACAATTTAGTTAACTATCATTTGTGGATCGCAATGTGCAACTGTAATTGAAAAACGTGGAGGAGATATAAACTTCCATAACTAGTTTAAGAGAATAGAGAAATAAAATATAAAATATAGCGTGTAGGAATTTTGTTTGTAAGGAGTTGAGATTTGATAGGAGTGGTAGTGGGAAGTTAAAAAACAGATGTTAAGGAAATTAATGAAAATACATAGATCTTGACCATTTAAAGTGTCATATATTTTTGCTCAAGTTAAATCTTGACCGTTATTTGACTTTCGACTTGTCCCATATAATATAGATGGTAAAAGAGAATGGAGAAATAAAATATAAAATAACGCGTGTAGGAATTTTGTTTGTAAGGAGTTGAGATTTACTAGGAGTGGTAGTGGGAAGTTAAAAAAACAGATGTTAAGAAAACGAATAAAAATACGTGCATAGATCTTGACCATTTAAAGTTTCGTATATTTTTTCTCTAGTTAAATCTTGACCGTTATTTGACTTTCGACTTGTCCCATATAATATAGATTTTTCTACTCAAGACAATTTGCTAATCTATTATATATTAAGGGGTAATTTTTTCTCAAAGTATTAGAGTAGTTAAATAAAAAATCTATATCAAACAAAATAGGAAAATTCTTCATATATTCAATAAACTGTAGGTCATTAATTTTTTAAGTGAAATGAAATTATAATTTCATATTCATCAAATATAAAATAATTTAAAAGAATTTACTCTTAATTCCTAACAAGAAAATCTTACCAAGGTATAATGAGATGTTGAATTTTTTCTGAAATGGCATAACCATCGATCTTTATCTTTTTTCTCGTTGAAGATTATATTTGCAACATGACATTAAATTTTAATTAGTTTTGATGATCCTGTGTGCAAAATATGAAAAGAAATATTAGTTAGAATCTATCTTCTATTCAAATGTATTTATGTTTCTTTTCAATATATATTGATTTAATGGACTCGGTAATTTAAATCATCCTAAACTCAAAATTCGTATTGTATAAAAGAATCTCACCAAATTAAACCTAAAGATGAAAAATAAACTACAAAAATATAATAATAAAACATATGAAAAATTGAGCTTACTGTTTTTCATTCAATTTAATATTACTAATTAAAATCAGTCTATAATTAAGGAAAATGGTTTTTTTTTACACAGTGAGAAGAAATGAGGAGGATCGAATAAATACCTTCTATATGGCGGGGGGTTGCCGTGGCTTCGAGGAGGGTGACACCTGGGTGAAACCTTAAAGATGACGGCGATAAGTTTAGGTTTTTAGGTTTTGAACAAGAAGACCCACTCTGTTTAAAAAATATCATAACTTTTATTTTATATTTTTTTCTAGGTCAATTGTGACAAACCTGATGGGCCAGCCAAATGTTGGGCTATCTCGACTGGTCCCATATAGTTAGAGTTCTATATAATTATAACATAAATAACTGAAAGGAAAAATATTTTATTCAATATAATAATAATATTTTTAATCAATATTATAACAAAATATATCTTATGTAATTAATCTATACGTAATAAATATAATCTATATAATAATCTAATGGTACGTGTTTTATTAAAATAAATTAAATATATATTGAATTAAATATTAAGTCAAAATATTTCCTAAATAAAAACTAAATGTTAATATTTTCAGGTAATAAAAAATAAAACATAAACCATGTATCTTGAAATTGATTTTGCATTATTCATATCATTTTCACCTAACACCATAGTTGTACGATCATGACCTTTGTATATGTACTTATGGACATACTTGACACATCTTATCCTTACACAAACTTCAACATTAATATGACAATGGAACATCCTGTATAAATATGGACTGCATGGTACAACATCCCTATTATCAATTTTGCATCCCCTAACTTCAAAAACTCGACCATCATTCCGACGACGATATACGGGATATCCATCTTGATCGATAGATGTGGCATCCACGAAATATTTAGGGTGCTTTTTAGTACATTTTTTATTCTCCATACATGGCGAGTTAGGATTTCGAGCACCACAGGGACCATGCACCATAAAATTGACCACGGTATCAAAAAGAATCGGGTCATTCTTTAAATCAGGAAGTTCAGCACATACAAACAGGTCTACTTGAGCAGTTGTTCGAATTTTATCACGTCCATCCAAAAATATCAACACATGCATATGCGGTAGACCTCGTTTTTTAAACTCAATCGTCAAGACCTTTCCTACTTGTTTTCTAATTATCTTATTTTCATAAATTTCTTTCAACAGTCGAGCTCTTTTTAACTCAAAAACACGCGCCCCTAAATCGGGCCTATCAGATACTTTCTGGTTTGGAAGTAACGCTGATGTTATTTCAGGCCAGTTTGGATTTGATGTCATTGTCAGAAAAATATCTGGATGCTGGTTATAGCGCGTTATTTCCATTAAATCTTGGAATATTTCGAACATATTTCTTGCACTTCCTATTAAAGAAGACGGAAGAATCCTCCGCTTACCAACTTTATCCGGTGACAACCCTTCTATAACAGCATTTGTAAAATCATCATATAATTCTACGCGGAACCTATCTTAATTTAACTTATAACATGTCAGATGATTTTGCTCTGTTGTGGCCCAAGCATCTACCAAAAATTCTTGAAATAATTTACCACCTTTTAAAATTGTCGAATATTCGGTAGGACGTGAAATATGCGGTAACAATAGTAATCCATTTGCGTTAACCTTTTTCTTGAAGATCTATTGCGAGAAGTATCCCATCGTTTAAATCCTGGTTCCCATTCAAGTTCCCCATATGGAAACATGAGTACATAATGTAAAGGTAGATAAGTTGGATGACATTCATTGATCCTAATGAACTGATTATCTCCTTTTAGATGTAGAATGATATCTTTCATTGCACTCGTCTCGGTTCCATCCCCCGGAATGATAACAACCACCTCATCTGATGTTGGAAGATTATATCGTCGACGATCTTTTGCCGCAGTATAGTGTAAGTGCACCAAAATATTTCTGGAGGCCACCTCAGGTCGATTTAAGATTGCAGTAGCCTGACGATATTTATGAGTGAATATGTTGTGCTCCAACATAGAATTATGGATAGTTCTTAAGACATCACTCCTTAGATTAGGATTTCGTTTATTACGAAATTTTAAGGTACAATCAGGATCGTAAATATATAATTGATCATATGTACTATCACGACCTTCTTCTGGCTCTAGTGAACCAGTTCGATGTCGCAATTCTCCATGAATTGTGAATACCGAGGGTCCTCTTCCGCCGACAACCCTTTGATCCATTTTGACACCCAAACTTGTAAAAGCGTTAGCTGCATTATACCCTCGAGTCTAACGAAGAAAAGATATCGTCTGAGGTGTTGAGCCATCATATAAAGTTTGAATTTATGGTGGAGGAGTGATAAGATCGGGCAGATTAATTTGGCCTTTCAAACAACATGTCCCAAATTTTGAAATAGACACATGAGGGTTTTTTTTAATATTTCAGCCTTCCAATGTAAAGCTTTACAATGCGGGCATATTACATTCATATCTCCCAACGAAAAACGTAGTTCATTTATATTCTCAATGATGGTATATTCTTGATGAGCTCCACTATTATTTTATCCGTCAGTATCGTATTCTTCTTCATGATATGAATTCGTTGGTGTTTTTAATAATTTGTTCAGAAAGAGAGGATTCACCAATATGTCGTGGTGTAACCACAAAATGTGTATTTAATAGAATAATATTATTTGGTGTGAATGGACTTCTACCAAACATATGATTACCTAAAAGATGAGTTGTTTTAAGGAGAGTATCACTGGGCGAGTCCCCGTGACTTTACATCCTAAGTGACCTATATTTTTCCCAACGTAAAATTTGACCTAATCTACGTTTGGATAAAAACTGAACCTCTTGTTCACGAGTCAATGAATTTCGATCGATGGAATAACTTGAGCACCGAACTTGTGGTTGAATATGAGATTGTATTGTTGTTTTTTGGGTTGAATTTTCTGATTTGACAATATTCAACCGTTCACTTGAAAACCCATGTGCTCTTTGTAACCGTCGAGTTAATCAGCGTCGAGAATTCGATGAAGGTTATTCTAGATCTTTACTTGTCTCTTGAGAAGTGTGACCTAACCATTCCCTCTCTCGGCGTATACGTTGGGCTAATACAGCTCTAGATAACTCTATTTTTCCTGGATCCTAATGTTCGTGATGAATCTCAAGTTAATTTTATACATGAAGGTTGTTGAAATTTTACATAAATAGAAATACTATATTATATAGTGTACCATTTGGTAACTCTTTCGCTTAGATTTTGATTTAACCGGGGGGTCGACCTTTTCTTTACCCATTTTATTTGTTCTATCACAATCCTGATGAACAATATGTTTTTTATTCAGATATATTTAACAAAATTTTAACTAATTTGTATAAATATAATTTTTAACGTATTCGGTGATTTTTTCTTTGGAGATTTAGATATTGTTTAGCAAGTATCCGACCTCTATCATTCTCATCACGTATAATTATACCCTTATTTTTTTGGAAAGAGAATTCTACCTATGAATTTATTATAATATCACTACTATAAAACACTTAAAATAAATAAAAAATTTAGAAACAAGATAAATAAAATTTTGGTAACTAACTTGTTGATTATTTGGTTGAAAAGGTGACTTGTTATGAATATTACTTGTCTCTCCTTCATAAATTTTTTGCATGGTCTTCATTATTGTGTCATGTGTATTTAATACATAATATAACTCAACAAATTAATACATTAAAATAAAAAAATTATCTTTCAAGAAGTATTTTAAAAAAAAATGTTAGAACCAACTAATTAAAAAATCCAAAATAGTATGGATCAAGTATTAAATTTTTTAAAAATGAAAAGTTTTTGTCCTTACACCCTTTCCCATTAATCATTCGTGTTTCATATAATTCATTTCTCTCTCTCTTCACCTTGTAAATTAATTAATTAATTATCACTGCTCACCAGCCTTGCATCACCAGGTACACATTTATATTTCAGGGTTATAAGATAATTTATTCTTTCTCAACAAATTGTAAACTGAGGCCTACCATTATATGCTATCTGAGGTCACTGGTTGTTTGATGTTTAATTGCAATCTTAATTATACAAAGAGCCTTGGTTAAATTAAGTAGACTCTGCAAATTTAGTTCGTCATTAGTCATTTTTATACTGCATTCTTTTAGTTTGTTTGTGGTTTGGGCTTTGTTTTTATAGGTAAATGTTTAAAATAATGAGCTGAATAAAAAATCTATCCATATCAATATTATAAGCTTAGTGGAGATCATTAGGAAGGCCAAATGGCTGGTTGTCATTTCTCAGGTTATGTTATTTAAGTAAAGTCAATCGTAGATTAATGAGGGCCACTTGAAGGTAACACCTTGTTAATTCCATTTCCTTTACACCTATTCTCCTTTAATATGCAATTGTTAAAGTAATCTCATGATTCTAAACTTTTCTTACATCTGTGTATTATTCTGATGAAGTTCTTCTACTATATAACATAGTACGTGATCTTGCTTTTCCACTATTGTTGAATGTTCATTAGTCATCTTTTTATAAGCTCCTTATTATAATTCTATGATTATCATTAGCTAACAGAAATAATGATTATGCAAGTATAATTAACATGAAGTGATAGGATCAGGATTGTAATTAGTTTCTCAACTTGAGATACACTTTATATAAATAATCATATTCACAACCGAAGAAAAACCCATAAATTATCTTAAATTTTGAATAGAGAAAATGTTTACCTGGTACAGCTTCAGCAAATTAATAACTTACTATCCAACAGGTGATAAAAGCACATATTTATGAAGAATGCAGATAAGCAACAAAAGCCACAATTTGTGTATAATTTTAAATGTAACAAAACACAGATTTTGATAGAGTTAATAAGATCGTGTATTACAAAGAAAAAAAAGAGGGGGAAAAGGTGGTTACAGTTAAAAATTAAAATAGTTATTGAAGTAGTGGACATAGTGGTGGGTTAAAAAAAATTAGTGATTAAATTTATTATTTTCACACCTGGCATTCGGTAAATCTTGATTAGAAATAAAAATATAAGTAGTAATTATAGAAATTAAAATATAGAAGTAGAGTAACGCTTGAGCAAGTGAATGAATGTATAATCAATCGATTCACTATGTTACTAAAAATCAGCTGCTCAGTCTAGTTTACTAAAGAAAAATAGAAGGATAGCCATCAAAGTGTGTATAAGTTGGCCCTTAAACTGGATAATTACGAATGTTCTAAATTATTCCAAAAGATCGTTTACAACGGATTAAGGTAAATTTTTTTTATTTACAACGGATATTTTAATTGCATCAAGAAATGTAGATTATTTTATGTTTTAGCATGTAGACGGTATTAATTGGATAACTGCAGACTTTTCTGGGCATGTAAGGTAGAATGCTAATCTAGATTCGTCATCTCGGATTTCAAATAAAAACACAAATAAGAATGTACTCCAAGTTCAAGGACATATATGATCTAACGATGGACGAACATCTAGCTCTATACTTGTATTGTAGATACTTTGCGGTATATTATCTGGTTCGGAAGTTTTGCAAGGGAAGTGCAGCTTCTTCCGGACTACTCTCCAACATGGAAGAACCTTGGAATAAAGGTATTACAGTGGAATATCTAGAGAAAGTTGTGATATTCTGCTTGAATGTCATTGTGATATTCTGCTTGAATGTTATTGTAATATTCTGGTTGAATGTCAGCCAAAGCTTGCTTAAAGTGTTTTCAAAGAAATACTATTTTTTAATGTTTCATAGAAACACTATTTTGTAAAAACAGTTGTCTTCTGTTAATTAATTTTAGGAATATGTATTTTTTTAGTGATGAGCTAATACAATAATATATTAGGTACTTTAAGCGTGTTTGTGTCGTAAATTGGATTTATCTATGATATTTAATTTTAGGTTAAAATTAGTAGTCATAAGGAAAAATTGTATTACTCGGTTTTTCTTTTGATATATTACGTAATAATTGTATTGTATAATAGGAATCAAATAGTTAATCTTGAGAGTTTAGTTGTGTTTAATGTTTACTCTAATTTACTACTTATAGCCTTTGATTTGCCAACTTATAAATGTGTATTGTGTATATTAAACTCGGAGGGGTATATGGTGCAAAAAAAATAGGGCCCTATGGAGCAAACATTGAAAACATTTTTATTATTTTGCATGGGCAATAAACACAAATATGAAAAATATAACATTTATAGTAGGAAAAACCAAAACTAACATTTATTCACATCTCCAAACAGTATGAAAAGCCATTTTTGTAGATCACCTAAAAAAAGAGACGAAAATTAAACCCTAATAATATTATAGTTAATATTCATTGTGTAAACAAGGTCAATTTTAAAGGTTTGTTTCATAAAGGCATTTGATAGAACACCTTATCTATACTCTTGTTCCTGATTATGAATAGAACGCCAATGACTGTTTCTCTATTACATCATATAAATTGGGAGTTTAAATGGACCTTCGATATAGCAGCTAAGTGTGTGAATATCAGAAGTGTTGCGCCGGTTTAAAACCTCGTGAATGAACGTATCAAACCAATCATTATTGATAGGTTGAACAAAGTTGAAATTCAAGTAAGCTATACCCTTCCATACATTTTTCAATCTTTTTGAAAGAACACATGTTTGAACACCGTTTTGAATGTCTATGAATGAGAGTATGTGATGTTAGATTTCATCTAGATAAGCTGCTCATTCTGCTCCTTCTGCTCATTCTGCTCTGTTACTAATCTTCTTGTTCTTGTCTCTCTTCTTATCCATTACTCTTCCTCTACATTAATCATCAAATATATAAGTCACAACATTATCAAAGTTATTATATTTCTAACTATAACCTAGTCGGAATTAACCCTATATTTTTAACCAGATACAATCAATTCGGGTTAATTAATACTAGAAACTTTAAATCGATTAGATAATGATTGAAATAAAGCATAATTAATTTGTAAAAAACAAGAAAACGGCAAAAACAATTAATCATTTTGTGTAAAGCCATTAATGGAGTACCTATTTTCAACGGCGTGGGTTAAAGAAGTAAGCGAGAGAGAAAGAGGGAGCTCTAAAACCTTCACGGGGCATCATTCTCGCTATCGTGAATTATATGAACTGTTGTTTTAATGGAACAGAAAAGGTTTTGGCGGTTTTTATTTTTCATTTTTTTGGTCTAGTACTGTTTGGCGGTTCAAGAGATGCTTAAATGGTAAACCGGGTCATATATGGTTAGAGCTCGTGGTTGAATGGACAATTACTTTTCTTATTTAGTCGGAAAATATTTAATTCAATAGTTTGAATTCAACTTTTTAGAAGAAATGAAAGAAAATAACAAATCTTAATGTTTGACCAAAAAAACAATAATAAAGATATAAGTCTTTTTTTGTTTGGATTAGATTTAAAAAACAATTAATTTAATTAATTATATTTTATTTTTTGATTCTTTATCCTATATTTATAAAATTATAAAAGAAGATATATATTAAATACAATTTAGTTAACTATCATTTGTGGATCGCAATGTGCAACTGTAATTGAAAAACGTGGAGGAGATATAAACTTCCATAACTAGTTGAGGAGAATAGAGAAATAAAATATAAAATATAGCGTGTAGGAATTTTGTTTATAAGGAGTTGAGATTTGATAGGAGTGGTAGTGTAAAGTTAAAAACAGATGTTAAGGAAATTAATGAAAATACGTAGATCTTGACCATTTAAAGTGTGATATATTTTTGCTCTAGTTAAATCTTGACCGTTATTTGACTTTCGACTTGTCACATATAATATAGATGGTAAAAGAGAATGGAGAAATATAATATAAAATAACGCGTGTAGGAATTTTGTTTGTAAGGAGTTGAGATTTACTAGGAGTGGTAGTGGGAAGTTAAAAAAACAGATGTTAAGGAAACGAATAAAAATACGTGCATAGATCTTGACCATTTAAAGTTTCGTATATTTTTTCTCGTTAAATCTTGACCGTTATTTGACTTTCGACTTGTCCCATATAATATAGATTTTTCTACTCAAGACAATTTGCTAATCTATTATATATTAAGGGGTATTTTTTTCTCAAAGTATTAGAGAAGTTAAATAAAAAATCTATATCAAACAAAATAGGAAAATTCTTCATATATTCAATAAACTGTAGGTCATTAATTTTTTAAGTGAACTAAATTATAATTTCATATTCATCAAATAAAAAATAATTTAAAAGAATTTACTCTTAATTCCTAACAAGAAAATCTTACCAAGGTATAATGAGATGTTGAATTTTTTCTGAAATGGCATAACCATCGATCTTTATCTTTTTTCTCGTTGAAGATTATATTTGCAACATGACATTAAATTTTAATTAGTTTTGATGATCCTGTGTGCAAAATATGAAAAGAAATATTAGTTCGAATCTATCTTCTATTCAAATGTATTTATGTTTCTTTTTAATATATATTGATTTTATGGACTCAGTAATTTAAATCATCCTGAACTCAAAATTCGTATTGTATAAAAGAATCTCACCAAATTAAACCTAAAGATGAAAAATAAACTACAAAAATATAATAATAAAACATATGAAAAATTGAGCTTACTGTTTTTCATTCAATTTAATATTACTAATTAAAATCAGTCTATAATTGAGGAAAATGGTTTTTTTTTGACACATTGAGAAGAAATGAGGAGGATCGAATAAATACCTTCTATATGGCGGGGGTTGTCGTGGCTTCGAGGAGGGTGACACCTTAAAGATGACGGTGTGGCTTCGAGGAGGGTGACACCTTAAATATGACGGCGATAAGTTTAGGTATTTAGGTTTTGAACAAGAAGACCCGAAAAAACTTGTTTAAAAAATATCATAACTTTTATTTTATATTTTTTTCTAGGTCAATTGTGACAAACATGGGCCAGCCAAATGTTGGGCTATCTCGACTGGTCCCATATAGTTAGAGTTCTATATAATTATAACATAAATAACTGAAAGGAAAAATATTTTATTCAATATAATAATAATATTTTTAATCAATATTATAACAAAATATATCTCATGTAATTAATCTATACGTAATAAATATAATCTATATAATAATCTAATGGTAGGTGTCTTATTAAAATAAATTAAATATATATTGAATTAAATATTAAGTAAAAGTATTTCCTAAATAAAAACTAAATGTTAATATTTTCAGGTAATAAAAAATAAAACATAAACCATGTATCTTGAAATTGATTTTGCATTATTCATATCATCTTCACCTAACACCATAGTTGTAAGATCATGACCGTTGTATATGTACTTATGGATATACTTGACACATCTTATCCTTGCACAAACTTCAACATTAATATGACAATGGAACATCTTGGATAAATATGGATTATATGGTACAACATCCCTATTATCAATTTTGCATCCCCTAACTTCAAAAACTCGACCATTATTCTGACGACGATATATTGGATATCCATCTTGATCCATAGATGTGGCATCCACGAAATATTTAGGGTACTTTTTAGTACATTTTTTATTCTCCATACATGGCGAGTTAGGATTTGGAACACCACAGGGATCATGCACCATAAAATTGACCAGGGTATCAAAAAGAATCGGGTCATTCTTTAAATCAGGAAGTTCAGCACATACAAACAGGTCTACTTGAGCAGTTGTTCAAATTTTATCATGTCCATCCAAAAATATCAACACATGCATATGCGGTAGACCTCGTTTTTGAAACTCAATCGTCAAGACCTTTCCTACTTGTTTTCTAAATATCTTTTTTTCATAAATTTCTTTCAACAGTCAAGCTCTTTTTAACTCAAAAACACGCGCCCCTAAATCGGGCATATCAGATACTTTCTGGTTTGGAAGCAAAGCTGATGTTATTTCAGGCCAGTTTGGATTTGATGTCATTGTCAGAAAAATATCTGGATGCTGGTTATAGTGCGTTATTTCCATTAAATCTTGGAATATTTCGAACATATTTCTAGCACTTCCTATAAAAGAAGACGGAAGAATCCTCCGCTTACCAACTTTATCCGGCGACAACCCTTCTATAACAGCATTCGTAAAATAATCATATAATTCTACGCGGAACCTATCTTAATTTAACTTATAACATGTCAGACGATTTTGCTCTGTTGTGGCCCAAGCATCTACCAAAAATTCTTGAAATAATTTACCACCTTTTAAAGTTGTCGAATATTCGGTAGGACGTGAAATATGCGGTAACCATAGTAATCCATTTGCGTTAACCTTTTTCTTGAATATCTATTGCGAGAAGTATCCCATCGTTTAAATCCTAGTTACGATCCAAGTTCCCCATTTGGAAACATGAGTGCATAATGTAAAGGTAGATAAGCTGGATGACATTCATTGATCCTAATAAACTGATTATCTCCTTTTAGATGTATAATGATATCTCTCATTCCACTCGTCTCGGTTTTATCCCCCGGAATGATAACAACAACCTCATCTGATGTTGGAAGATTATATCGTCGACGATCTTTTGCCACAGTATGGTGTAAGTGCGCCAGAATATTTCTGTAGGCCACCTCAGGTCGATTTAAGATTGTAGAAGCCTGACGATATTTATGAGTGAATATGTTGTGCTCTAAACATAGAATCATGGATAGTTCTTAAGGCATCACTCGTTAGATTAGGATTTCGTTTATTACGAAATTTTAAGATAGAATTAGGATCGTAAATATATAATTGAGCATATGTACGATCACGACCTTCTTGTGGCTCTAGTGAACCAGTTCGATGTCACAATTCTCCATGAATTGAATTGTGAATACCAAGGGTCCTCTTCCGCCGACAACCCTTTCTTCCATTTTGACACCAAAACTTGTAAAAGCGTTAGCTGCATTATACCCTCGAGTCTAACGAAGAAATGATATAGACTTTGGTGTTGAGCCATCGTATAAAGTTTGAATTTCTGATGGATGAGTGATAAGATCAGGCAGATTAATTTGGCCTTCCAAACAACATGTCCCAAATTTTGAAATAGACACAAGAGGTTTCTTTAATCTTTTAACCTTCCAATGTAAAGCTTTACAATGCGGGCATATTACATTCATATCTACCAATGAAAAACGTAGTTCATTTATATTTCCAGTGATGGTATATTCTTGATGAGCTCCACTATTATTTTCTCCGTCAGTATCATATTCTTCTTCATGATATGAATTCGTTGGTGTTTCAATAATTTGTTCAGAAAGAGAGGATTCACCAATATGTAGTGGTGCAACCACAGAATGTGTATTTGATAGATTAATATGATTTGGTGTGAATGGACTTCTAGCAAACACATGATTACCTAAAGGATGAGTTGTTTTAAGGAGAGTATCACTAGGCGAGTCCCCGTGACTTTACATCCTAAGTGACCTATATTTTTTCCAACGTAAACTTTGACCTAATCTACGTTTGGATAACAACTGAACCTATTGTTCACGGGTCAATGAATTTCGATCGATGGAATAACTTGAGCACCGAACTTGTGGTTGAATATGAGATTCTATTGTTGTGTTTTGGGTCGAATTTTGTGGTTTGACAATATTTAACCGTTCACATGAAAACTCATGTGCTCTTTGTAACTGTCGAGTTAATCAGCGTCGAAATTCGATGAAGGTAATAATGGATCTTTACTTGTCTCTTGAGAAGTGTGACCTAACCATTCCCTCTCTCGGCGTATACGTTCGGCTAATACAGCTCTAGATAAATCTATTTTTCCTGGATCCTAATGTTCGTGATGAATCTAAAGTTAATTTTATACATGAAGGTTGTTGAAATTTTACATAAATAGAAATACTATATTATATAGTGTACCATTTGGGAACTCTTTCGCTTGGATTTTGATTTAATCGGGGGGCTCGACCTTTTCTTTACCCTTTTGTTTGTTCCATCACAATCCTGATGAACAATATGTTTTTTATTTAGATATATTTAACAAAATTTTAACTAATTTCTAGAAATATAATTTTTAACGTATTCGGTGATTTTTTCTTTGGAGATTTAGATTTTGTTTAGCAAGTATCCGACCTCTATCATTCTCATCACGTATAATAATACCCTAATTTTTTTTGAAAGAGAATTCTACCTATGAATTTATTATAATATCACTACTATAAAACACTTAAAATAAATAAACAATTTAGAAACAAAATAAATAAAATTTTGGTAACTAACTTGTTGATTATTTGGTTGAAAAGGTGACTTGTTATGAATATTACTTGTCTCTCCTTCATAAATTTTTTGCATGGTCTTCATTATTGTGTCCTATGTATTTAATACATAATATTACTCAACAAATTAATACATTAAAATAAAAAAATTATCTTTCAAGAAGTATTTTAAAAAAAAAAGTTAGAACCAACTAATTAAAAAAATCCAAAATAGTATGCATCAAGTATTAAATTTCTTAAAAATCCAAAGTTTTTGTCCTTACACCCTTTCCCCTTAATCATTCCTGTTTCATATAATTCATTTCTCTCTCTCTCTTCACCTTGTAAATTAATTAATTATCACTGCGCACCAGCCTTGCATCACCAGGTACACATTTATAATTCAGGTTTATAAGATAATTTATTCTTTCTCAACAAATTGTAAACTGAGGGCTACCACTATATGCTATCTGAGGTCACTAGTTGTTTGATGTTTAATTGCAATCTTAATTATACAAAGAGCCTTAGTTAAATTAAGTAGACTCTGCAAATTTAGTTCGTCATTAGTCATTTTTATACTGCATTCTTTCAGTTCGTTTGTGGTTTGGACTTTGTTTTTATAGGTAAATGTTCAAAATAATGAGCTGAATAAAAAATCTATCCATATCAATATTATAAGCTTAGTGGAGATCGTTGGGAAGGCCAAATGGCTGGTTGTCATTTCTCAGGTTCTGTTATTTGAGTAAAGTCAAGCATAGATTAATGAGGGCCACTTGAAGGTAACACCTTGTTAATTCCATTCCCTGTACACCTATTCTCCTTTAATATGCACTTGTTAAATTAATCTCAAGATTCTAAACTTTTCTTACATCTTTGTATTATTCTGATGAAGTTCTTCTACTATATAACATAGTACGTGATCCTGCTTTTCCACTATTGTTGAATGTTCATTAGTCAACTTTTTATAAGCTCCTTATTATGAATCTAAATTTATTTATATGTATTGAAGTATAATTCTATGATTATCATTAGCTAACAAAAATTATGATTATGCATGTATAATTAACATGAAGTGATGGGATCAGGATTATAATTAGTTTCTCAACTTGAGATACACTTTATATAAATAATCATATTCACAACCGAAGAAAAACCCATAAATTATATTAAAATTTGTCACAATCGGTATTGTAAATTTTTGAATAGAAAAAATGTTTACCTGATATACAGCTTCCTCAAATTAATAACTTACTATCCAACAGGTAATAAAAGCACCGATTTATGAAGAATTCCGATCAGCAACAAAAGCCACAATTTGTGTATGATTTTAAATGTAACAAAACACAGATTTTGATAGAGTTAATAAGATCGTGTATTACAAAGAAATAAAAGAGGGGAAAAGGTGGTTACAGTTAAAAATTAAAATAGTTATTGAAGTAGTGGACATAGTGGTGGGTTAAAAAAAGTTAGTGATTAAATTTATTATTTTCACACCTGACATTCGGTAAATCTTGATTAGAAATAAAAATATAATTAGTAATTATAGAAATTGAAATATAGATGTAGAGTAACGTTTGAGCAAGTGAATGAATGTATAATCAATCGATTCACTATGTTACTAAAAATCAGCTGCCCTGTCTAGTTTACTAAAGAAAAATAGAAGGATAGCCATCAAAGTGTGTATAAGTTGGCCCTTAAACTGGATAATTACGAATGTTCTAAATTATTCCAAAAGATCGTTTACAACGGATTAAGGTAAATTTTTTTTATTTACAACAGATATTTTAATTGCATCAAGAAATGTAGATTATTTTATGTTTTAGCATGTAGACGGTATTAATTGGATAACTGCAGACTTTTCTGGGCATGTAAGGTAGAATGCTAATCTAGATTCGTCATCTCGGATTTCAAATAAAAACACAAATAAGAATGTACTCCAAGTTCAAGGACATATGTGATCTAACGATGGACGAACATCTAGCTCTGGACTTGTATTGTATATACTTTGCAGTATATTATCTGGTTTAGAAGTTTTGCAAGGGAAGTGCAGCTTCTTCCGGACTACTCTCCAACATGGAAGAACCTTGGAATAAAGGTTTTGCAGTGGAATATCTAGAGAAAGTTGTGATATTCTGCTTGAATGTCATTGTGATATTCTGCTTGAATGTCATCCAAAGCTTGCTTAAAGTGTTTTCAAAGAAATACTATTTTGTAATGTTTCATAGAAACACTATTTTGTAAAAACAGTTGTCTTCTGTTAATTAATTTTAGGAATATGTATTTTTTTAGTGATGAGCTAATACAATAATATATTAGGTACTTTAAGTGTGTTTGTGTCGTAAATTGGATTTATTTATGATATTTAATTTTAGGGTAAAATTAGTAGTCAGAAGGAAAGATTGTATTACTTGGTTTTGCTTTTGATATATTACGTAATAATTGTACTGTATAATAGGAATGTATAATATGAATCAAATAGTTAATCTTGAGAGTGTGGTTGTGTTTACTGTTTACTCCAATTTACTACTTATAGCCTTTGATTTGCCAACTTATAAATGTGTATTGTGTATATTAAACTCTGAGGGGTATATGGTGCAAAAAAAAAAACAGGGCCCTATGGAGCAAACATTGAATTTTTTTTATTATATTGCATGAGCAATAAACACAAATATGAAAAATACAACATTTATAGTAGGAAAAACCAAATCTAACATTTATTCACATCTCCAAACAGTATGAAAAGCCATTTTTGTAGATCACCTAAAAAAAGAGACGAAAATTAACCCCTAATAATATTATAGTTAATATTCATTGTGTAAACAAGGTCAATTTTAAAGGTTTTTTTCATAAAGGCATTTGATAGAACACCTAGAAATCAACCACCATTGAATATTTTGTAGAGATCTCTCACCTTTGGCCTTATCTATACTCTTGTTGCTGATTATGAATAGAACGCTAATGACTGTTTCTCTATTACATCAAATAAATTGGGAGTTTAATTGGACCTTCGATATAGCAGCTAAGTGTGTGAATATCAGAAGTGTTGCGCCGGTTTAAAACCTCGTGAATGAACGTATCAAACCAATCATTATTGATAGGTTGAACAAAGTTAAATTCAAGCAAGTTATACCCTTCCATACATTTTTTCATCTTTTTGAAAGAACACATGTTTGAACACCGTTTTTAATGTCTATAAATGAGAGTATGTGATGTAAGATTTCATCAGATAAGCTGCTCATTCTGCTCCTTCTGCTCATTCTGTTACTAATCTTCTTGTTCTTGTCTCTCTTCTTATCCATTACTCTTCCTCTACATAAATCATCAAATATATAAGTCACAACATTATCACCCTATATTTTTAACCAGATACAATCAATTCGGGTTAATTAATGCTAGAAACTTTAAATCAATTAGATAATGATTGAAATAAATCATAATTAATTTGTAAAAAACAAGAAAACTGACAAAACAATTAATCATTTCGAGTAAAGCCATTAACGGCGTGGGTTAAAGAAGGAATCGAGAGAGAAAGAGGGAGCTCTAAAACCTTCACGGGGCATCATTCTCGCTATCGTGAATTATATGAACTGTTGTTTTAATGGAATGGAAGTGGTTTTGGCGGTTTTTTTTTCATTTTCTTGGTCTAGTAATGTTTTGGCGGTTCAAGAGATGCTTAAATGGTACACCGGGTCATATATGGTTAGAGCTCGTGGTTGAATGGACAATTACTTTTCATATTTAGTCGGAAAAAATTTAATGCAATAGTTTGAATTCAACTTTTTAGAAGAAATGAAAGAAAATAATAAATCTTCGTGTTTGACCAAAAAAACAATAATAAAGATAAAAGTCTTTTTTTGTTTGGATTAGATTTAAAAAACAATTAATTTAGTTAATTATATTTACTTTTTTGATTCTTTATCCTATATTTATATGTACAATTATAAAAGAAGATATATATTAAATACAATTTAGTTAACTATCATTTGTGGATCGCAATGTGCAACTGCAATGGAAAAACGTGGAGGAGATATAAACTTCCATAACTAGTTGAAGAGAATAGAGAAATAAAATATAAAATATTGCGTGTAGGAATTTTGTTTGTAAGGAGTTGAGATTTGATAGGAGTGGTAGTGGGAAGTTAAAAAACAGATGTTAAGGAAATTAATGAAAATGCGTAGATCTTGACCATTTAAAATTTCATATATTTATGCTATAGTTAAATCTTGACCGTTATTTGACTTTTGACTTGTTCCATATAATATAGATGGTTAAAGAGAATAGAGAAATAAAATATAAAATAACGCGTATAGGAATTTTTTTTGTAAGGAGTTGAGAACAGATATTAAGGAAATGAATAAAAATACGTGCATAGATCTAGATCATTTAAAGTGTCATATATTTTTGCTATAGTTAAATCTTGACCGTTATTTGACTTTCGACTTGTCCCATATAATATAGATTTTTCTACTCAAGACAATTTGCTAATCTATTATATATTAAGGTGTATTTTTTTCTCAAAGTATTACAGAAGTTAAATAAAATATGTATATCAAACAAAATAGGAAAATTCTTCATATATTCAATAAACTGTAGGTCATTAATTTTTTAAGTGAAATGAAATTATAATTTTATATTGATCAAATAAAAAACAATTTAAAAGAATTTACTCTTAATTCCTAACAATAAAATCTTACCAAGGTATAATGAGATGTTGAATTTTTTCTGAAATGGCATAACCATCTATCTTTATCCTTTTTCCATTAGTTTTGATGATCCTGTGTGCAAAATATGAAAAAAAAATATTAGTTCGAATCTATCTTCTATTCAAATGTATTTATGTTTCTTTTTAATATATATTGATTTTGTGGACTCAGTAATTTAAATTATCCTAATTTCAAAATTCGTATTGTATAAAAGAATCTCACCAAATTAAACCTAAAGAAGAAAAATAAACTACAAAAATATAATAATAAAACATATGAAAAATTGAGTTTACTGTTTTTCATACAATTTAATATTACTAACTAATACCAATCTATAATTGAGCAAGATGGTTTTTTTTGGGCACAGTGAGAAGAAATGAGGAGGATCGAACAAATACCTTATATATGGCGGGTTGCCGTGGACGTGGCTTCGAGGAGGGTGACACCTTACAGATGACGACAGCGATAAGTTTAGATTTTTAGGTTTTGAACAAGAAGACCCTAAAAAAACTCTGTTTAAAATATATCATAACTTTTATTTTATATTTTTTTCTAGGTCAATTGTGACAAACTGGATGGGCCAGCCAACTGTTGGGCTATCTCGACTGGTCCCATATAGTTAGAGTTCTATATAATTATAATATAAATAACTGAAGGAAAAATATTTTATTCAATATAATAATAATATTTTTAATAAATATTATAACAAAATATATCTCATGTATTTAATCTATAAATAATAAATATAATCTATATAATAATCTAATGGTACGTGTCTTATTAAAATAAATTAAATATATATTGAATTAAATATTAAGTAAAAGTATTTCCTAAATAAAAACTAAATGTTAATATTTTCAGGTAATAAAAAATAAAACATAAACCATGTATCTTGAAATTGATTTTGCATTATTCATATCATCTTCACCTAACACCATAGTTGTACGATCATGACCTTTCTATATGTACTTATGGACATACTTGACACATCTTATCCTTACACAAACTTCAACATTAATATGACAATGGAACATCCTGTATAAATATGGACTGTATGGTACAACATCCCTATTATCAATTTTGCATCCCCTAACTTCAAAAATTCGACCATCATTCCGACGACGATATATTGGATATCCATCTTGATCCATAGATGTGGCATCCTCAAAATATTTAGGGTGCTTTTTAGTACATTTTTTATTCTCCATACATGGCGAGTTAGGATTTCAAGCACCACAGGGACCATGCACCATAAAATTGACCACGGTATCAAAAAGAATCGGGTCATTCTTTAAATCAGGAAGTTCAGCACATACAAACAGGTCTACTTGAGCAGTTGTTCGAATTTTATCACGTCCATCCAAAAATATCAACACATGCATATGCGGTAGACCTCGTTTTTGAAACTCAATCGTTAAGACCTTTCCTACTTGTTTTCTAATTATCTTTTTTTCATAAATTTCTTTCAACAGTCGAGCTCTTTTTAACTCAAAAACACGCGCCACTAAATCGGGCCTATCAGATAATTTCTGGTTTGGAAGCAAAGCTGATGTTATTTCAGGCCAGTTTGGATTTGCTGTCATTGTCAGAAAAATATCTGGATGCTGGTTATAGCGCGTTATTTCCATTAAATCTTGGAATATTTCTAACATATTTCTAGCACTTCCTATAAAATAAGACGGAAGAATCCTCCGCTTACCAACTTTATCCGGTGACAACCCTTCTATAACAACATTTGTAAAATCATCATATAATTCTACGCGGAACCTATCTTAATTTAACTTATAACATATCAGACGATTTTGCTCTGTTGTGGCCCAAGCATCTACCAAAAATTCTTGAAATAATTTACCACCTTTTAAAATTGTCGAATATTCGGTAGGACGTGAAATATGCGGTAACCATAGTAATCCATTTGCGTTAACCTTTTTCTAGAATATCTATTGCGAGAAGTATCCCATCGTTTAAATCCTGGTTCCCATCCAAGTTCCCCATATGGAAACATGAGTACATAATGTAAAGGTAGATAAGCTGGATGACATTCATTGATCCTAATGAACTGATTATCTCCTTTTAGATGTAGAATGATATCTTTCATTGCACTCGTCTCGGTTCCATCCCCCGGAATGATAACAACCACCTCATCTGATGTTGGAAGATTATATCGTCGACGATCTTTTGCCGCAGTATAGTGTAAGTGCACCAAAATATTTCTGGAGGCCACCTCAGGTCGATTTAAGATTGCAGTAGCCTGACGATATTTATGAGTGAATATGTTGTGCTCCAACATAGAATTATGGATAGTTCTTAAGACATCACTCCTTAGATTAGGATTTCGTTTATTACGAAAGTTTAAGGTACAATCAGGATCGTAAATATATAATTGATCATATGTACGATCACGACCTTCTTCTGGCTCTAGTGAACCAGTTCGATGTCGCAATTCTCCATGAATTGTGAATACCGAGGGTCCTCTTCCGCCGACAACCCTTTGATCCATTTTGACACCCAAACTTGTAAAATCGTTAGCTGCATTATACCCTCGAGTCTAACGAAGAAAAGATATCGTCTGAGGTGTTGAGCCATCATATAAAGTTTGAATTTATGGTGGAGGAGTGATAAGATCGGGCAGATTAATTTGGCCTTTGAAACAACATGTCCCAAATTTTGAAATAGACACATGAGGGTTTTTTTTAATATTTCAGCCTTCCAATGTAAAGCTTTACAATGCGGGCATATTACATTCATATCTCCCAACGAAAAACGTAGTTCATTTATATTCTCAGTGATGGTATATTCTTGATGAGCTACACTATTATTTTCTCCGTCAGTATCATATTCTTCTTCATGATATGAATTTGTTGGTGTTTCAATAATTTTTTCAGAAAGAGAGGATTCACCAATATGTCGTGGTGTAACCACAAAATGTGTATTTAATAGAATAATATTATTTGGTGTGAATGGACTTCTACCAAACATATGATTACCTAAAGGATGAGTTGTTTTAAGGAGAGTATCACTGGGCGAGTCCCCGTGACTTTACATCCTAAGTGACCTATATTTTTCCCAACGTAAAATTTGACCTAATCTACGTTTGGATAAAAAATGAACCTCTTGTTCACGAGTCAATGAATTTCGATCGATGGAATAACTTGAGCACCGAACTTGTGGTTGAATATGAGATTGTATTGTTGTTTTTTGGGTTGAATTTTCTGATTTGACAATATTCAACCGTTCACTTGAAAACCCATGTGCTCTTTGTAACCGTCGAGTTAATCAGCGTCGAGAATTCGATGAAGGTTATTCTAGATCTTTACTTGTCTCTTGAGAAGTGTGAGCTAACCATTCCCTCTCTCGGCGTATACGTTGGGCTAATACAGCTCTAGATAACTCTATTTCTCCTGAATCCTAATGTTCGTGATGAATCTCAAGTTAATTTTATACATGAATTTTGTTGAAATTTTACATAAATAGAAATACTATATTATATAGTGTACCATTTGGTAACTCTTTCGCTTAGATTTTGATTTAACCGGGGGGTCGACCTTTTCTTTACCCATTTTGTTTGTTCTATCA
Source organism: Nemophila menziesii (assembly GCA_029959085.1). Lineage (NCBI taxonomy): Eukaryota > Viridiplantae > Streptophyta > Magnoliopsida > Boraginales > Hydrophyllaceae > Nemophila > Nemophila menziesii. The sequence goes on along the minus strand of JARWIR010000003.1, from coordinate 17,272,788 downwards.
CAATCCTGATGAACAATATGTTTTTTATTCAGATATATTTAACAAAATTTTAACTAATTTGTATAAATATAATTTTTAACGTATTCGGTGATTTTTTCTTTGGAGATTTAGATATTGTTTAGCAAGTATCCGACCTCTATCATTCTCATCACGTATAATTATACCCTTATTTTTTTGGAAAGAGAATTCTACCTATGAATTTATTATAATATCACTACTATAAAACACTTAAAATAAATAAAAAATTTAGAAACAAGATAAATAAAATTTTGGTAACTAACTTGTTGATTATTTGGTTGAAAAGGTGACTTGTTATGAATATTACTTGTCTCTCCTTCATAAATTTTTTGCATGGTCTTCATTATTGTGTCATGTGTATTTAATACATAATATAACTCAACAAATTAATACATTAAAATAAAAAAATTATCTTTCAAGAAGTATTTTAAAAAAAAATGTTAGAACCAACTAATTAAAAAATCCAAAATAGTATGGATCAAGTATTAAATTTCTTAAAAATGAAAAGTTTTTGTCCTTACACCCTTTCCCATTAATCATTCGTGTTTCATATAATTCATTTCTCTCTCTCTTCACCTTGTAAATTAATTAATTAATTATCACTGCTCACCAGCCTTGCATCACCAGGTACACATTTATATTTCAGGGTTATAAGATAATTTATTCTTTTTCAACAAATTGTAAACTGAGGCCTACCATTATATGCTATCTGAGGTCACTGGTTGTTTGATGTTTAATTGCAATCTTAATTATACAAAGAGCCTTGGTTAAATTAAGTAGACTCTGCAAATTTAGTTCGTCATTAGTCATTTTTATACTGCATTCTTTTAGTTTGTTTGTGGTTTGGGCTTTGTTTTTATAGGTAAATGTTTAAAATAATGAGCTGAATAAAAAATCTATCCATATCAATATTATAAGCTTAGTGGAGATCGTTAGGAAGGCCAAATGGCTGGTTGTCATTTCTCAGGTTATGTTATTTAAGTAAAGTCAATCGTAGATTAATGAGGGCCACTTGAAGGTAACACCTTGTTAATTCCATTTCCTTTACACCTATTCTCCTTTAATATGCAATTGTTAAAGTAATCTCATGATTCTAAACTTTTCTTACATCTGTGTATTATTCTGATGAAGTTCTTCTACTATATAACATAGTACGTGATCTTGCTTTTCCACTATTGTTGAATGTTCATTAGTCATCTTTTTATAAGCTCCTTATTATAATTCTATGATTATCATTAGCTAACAGAAATAATGATTATGCAAGTATAATTAACATGAAGTGATAGGATCAGGATTGTAATTAGTTTCTCAACTTGAGATACACTTTATATAAATAATCATATTCACAACCGAAGAAAAACCCATAAATTATCTTAAATTTTGAATAGAAAAAATGTTTACCTGGTACAGCTTCAGCAAATTAATAACTTACTATCCAACAGGTGATAAAAGCACATATTTATGAAGAATGCAGATAAGCAACAAAAGCCACAATTTGTGTATAATTTTAAATGTAACAAAACACAGATTTTGATAGAGTTAATAAGATCGTGTATTACAAAGAAAAAAAAGAGGGGGAAAAGGTGGTTACAGTTAAAAATTAAAATAGTTATTGAAGTAGTGGACATAGTGGTGGGTTAAAAAAAATTAGTGATTAAATTTATTATTTTCACACCTGACATTCGGTAAATCTTGATTAGAAATAAAAATATAAGTAGTAATTATAGAAATTAAAATATAGAAGTAGAGTAACGCTTGAGCAAGTGAATGAATGTATAATCAATCGATTCACTATGTTACTAAAAATCAGCTGCCCAGTCTAGTTTACTAAAGAAAAATAGAAGGATAGCCATCAAAGTGTGTATAAGTTGGCCCTTAAACTGGATAATTACGAATGTTCTAAATTATTCCAAAAGATCGTTAACAACGGATTAAGGTAAATTTTTATTTTATTTACAACGGATCTTTTAATTGCATCAAGAAATGTAGATTATTTTATGTTTTAGCATGTAGACGGTATTAATTGGAGAACTGCAGACTTTTCTGGGCATGTAAGGTAGAATGCTAATCTAGATTTGTCATCTCGGATTTCAAATAAAAACACAAATAAGAATGTACTCCAAGTTCAAGGACATATATGATCTAACGATGGACGAACATCTAGCTCTATACTTGTATTGTAGATACTTTGCGGTATATTATCTGGTTCGGAAGTTTTGCAAGGGAAGTGCAGCTTCTTCCGGACTACTCTCCAACATGGAAGAACCTTGGAATAAAGGTATTGCAGTGGAATATCTAGAGAAAGTTGTGATATTCTGCTTGAATGTCATTGTGATATTCTGCTTGAATGTTATTGTAATATTCTGGTTGAATGTCAGCCAAAGCTTGCTTAAAGTGTTTCCAAAGAAATACTATTTTTTAATGTTTCATAGAAACACTATTTTGTAAAAACAGTTGTCTTCTGTTAATTAATTTTAGGAATATGTATTTTTTTAGTGATGAGCTAATACAATAATATATTAGGTACTTTAAGCGTGTTTGTGTCGTAAATTGGATTTATCTATGATATTTAATTTTAGGTTAAAATTAGTAGTCAGAAGGAAAAATTGTATTACTCGGTTTTTCTTTTGATATATTACGTAATAATTGTATTGTATAATAGGAATCAAATAGTTAATCTTGAGAGTTTAGTTGTGTTTACTGTTTACTCTAATTTACTACTTATAGCCTTTGATTTGCCAACTTATTAATGTGTATTGTGTATATTAAACTCGGAGGGGTATATGGTGCAAAAAAAAATAGGGCCCTATGGAGTAAACATTGAAAACATTTTTATTATTTTGCATGGGCAATAAACACAAATATGAAAAATATAACATTTATAGTAGGAAAAACCAAAACTAACATTTATTCACATCTCCAAACAGTATGAAAAGCCATTTTTGTAGATCACCTAAAAAAAGAGACGAAAATTAAACCCTAATAATATTATAGTTAATATTCATTGTGTAAACAAGGTCAATTTTAAAGGTTTGTTTCATAAAGGCATTTGATAGAACACCTTATCTATACTCTTGTTCCTGATTATGAATAGAACGCCAATGACTGTTTCTCTATTACATCATATAAATTGGGAGTTTAAATGGACCTTCGATATAGCAGCTAAGTGTGTGAATATCAGAAGTGTTGCGCCGGTTTAAAACCTCGTGAATGAACGTATCAAACCAATCATTATTGATAGGTTGAACAAAGTTGAAATTCAAGCAAGCTATACCCTTCCATACATTTTTCCATCTTTTTGAAAGAACACATGTTTGAACACCGTTTTGAATGTCTATGAATGAGAGTATGTGATGTTAGATTTCATCTAGATAAGCTGCTCATTCTGCTCCTTCTGCTCATTCTGCTCTGTTACTAATCTTCTTGTTCTTGTCTCTCTTCTTATCCATTACTCTTCCTCTACATTAATCATCAAATATATAAGTCACAACATTATCAAAGTTATTATATTTCTAACTATAACCTAGTCGGAATTAACCCTATATTTTTAACCAGGTACAATCAATTCGGGTTAATTAATACTAGAAACTTTAAATCGATTAGATAATGATTGAAATAAAGCATAATTAATTTGTAAAAAACAAGAAAACGGCAAAAACAATTAATCATTTTGTGTAAAGCCATTAATGGAGTACCTATTTTCAACGGCGTGGGTTAAAGAAGGAAGCGAGAGAGAAAGAGGGAGCTCTAAAACCTTCACGGGGCATCAGTCTCGCTATCGTGAATTATATGAACTGTTGTTTTAATGGAACAGAAAAGGTCAACTTTTTAGAAGAAATGAAAGAAAATAACAAATCTTAATGTTTGACCAAAAAAACAATAATAAAGATAAAAGTCTTTTTTTGTTTGGATTAGATTTAAAAAACAATTAATTTAATTAATTATATTTTATTTTTTGATTCTTTATCCTATATTTATACAATTATAAAAGAAGATATATATTAAATACAATTTAGTTAACTATCATTTGTGGATCGCAATGTGCAACTGTAATTGAAAAACGTGGAGGAGATATAAACTTCCATAACTAGTTGAGGAGAATAGAGAAATAAAATATAAAATATAGCGTGTAGGAATTTTGTTTATAAGGAGTTGAGATTTGATAGGAGTGGTAGTGTGAAGTTAAAAACAGATGTTAAGAAAATTAATGAAAATACGTAGATCTTGACCATTTAAAGTGTGATATATTTTTGCTCTAGTTAAATCTTGACCGTTATTTGACTTTCGACTTGTCACATATAATATAGATGGTAAAAGAGAATGGAGAAATATAATATAAAATAACGCGTGTAGGAATTTTGTTTGTAAGGAGTTGAGATTTACTAGGAGTGGTAGTGGGAAGTTAAAAAAAAACAGATGTTAAGGAAACGAAAAAAAATACGTGCATAGATCTTGACCATTTAAAGTTTCGTATATTTTTTCTCGTTAAATCTTGACCGTTATTTGACTTTCGACTTGTCCCATATAATATAGATTTTCCTACTCAAGACAATTTGCTAATCTGTTATATATTAAGGGGTATTTTTTTCTCAAAGTATTAGAGAAGTTAAATAAAAAATCTATATCAAACAAAATAGGAAAATTCTTCATATATTCAATAAACTGTAGGTCATTAATTTTTTAAGTGAACGAAATTATAATTTCATATTCATCAAATAAAAAATAATTTAAAAGAATTTACTCTTAATTCCTAACAAGAAAATCTTACCAAGGTATAATGAGATGTTGAATTTTTTCTGAAATGGCATAACCATCGATCTTTATCTTTTTTCTCGTTGAAGATTATATTTGCAACATGACATTAAATTTTAATTAGTTTTGATGATCCTGTGTGCAAAATATGAAAAGAAATATTAGTTCGAATCTATCTTCTATTCAAATGTATTTATGTTTCTTTTTAATATATATTGATTTTATGGACTCAGTAATTTAAATCATCCTAAACTCAAAATTCGTATTGTATAAAAGAATCTCACCAAATTAAACCTAAAGATGAAAAATAAACTACAAAAATATAATAATAAAACATATGAAAAATTGAGCTTACTGTTTTTCATTCAATTTAATATTACTAATTAAAATCAGTCTATAATTGAGGAAAATGGTTTTTTTTTTACACATTGAGAAGAAATGAGGAGGATCGAATAAATACCTTCTATATGGCGGGGGTTGCCGTGGCTTCGAGGAGGGTGACACCTTAAAGATGACGGTGTGGCTTCGAGGAGGGTGACACCTTAAAGATGACGGCGATAAGTTTAGGTATTTAGGTTTTGAACAAGAAGACCCGAAAAAACTTGTTTAAAAAATATCATAACTTTTATTTTATATTTTTTTCTAGGTCAATTGTGACAAACCTGATGGGCCAGCCAAATGTTGGGCTATCTCGACTGGTCCCATATAGTTAGAGTTCTATATAATTATAACATAAATAACTGAAAGGAAAAATATTTTATTCAATATAATAATAATATTTTTAATCAATATTATAACAAAATATATCTCATGTAATTAATCTATACGTAATAAATATAATCTATATAATAATCTAATGGTAGGTGTCTTATTAAAATAAATTAAATATATATTGAATTAAATATTAAGTAAAAGTATTTCCTAAATAAAAACTAAATGTTAATATTTTCAGGTAATAAAAAATAAAACATAAACCATGTATCTTGAAATTGATTTTGCATTATTCATATCATCTTCACCTAACACCATAGTTGTAAGATCATGACCTTTGTATATGTACTTATGGATATACTTGACACATCTTATCCTTGCACAAACTTCAACATTAATATGACAATGGAACATCTTGGATAAATATGGATTATATGGTACAACATCCCTATTATCAATTTTGCATCCCCTAACTTCAAAAACTCGACCATCATTCCGACGACGATATATTGGATATCCATCTTGATCCATAGATGTGGCATCCACGAAATATTTAGGGTACTTTTTAGTACATTTTTTATTCTCCATACATGGCGAGTTAGGATTTGGAACACCACAGGGATCATGCACCATAAAATTGACCAGGGTATCAAAAAGAATCGGGTCATTCTTTAAATCAGGAAGTTCAGCACATACAAACAGGTCTACTTGAGCAGTTGTTCAAATTTTATCATGTCCATCCAAAAATATCAACACATGCATATGCGGTAGACCTCGTTTTTGAAACTCAATCGTCAAGACCTTTCCTACTTGTTTTCTAAATATCTTTTTTTCATAAATTTCTTTCAACAGTCAAGCTCTTTTTAACTCAAAAACACGCGCCCCTAAATCGGGCATATCAGATACTTTCTGGTTAGGAAGCAAAGCTGATGTTATTTCAGGCCAGTTTGGATTTGATGTCATTGTCAGAAAAATATCTGGATGCTGGTTATAGTGCGTTATTTCCATTAAATCTTGGAATATTTCGAACATATTTCTAGCACTTCCTATAAAAGAAGACGGAAGAATCCTCCGCTTACCAACTTTATCCGGCGACAACCCTTCTATAACAGCATTCGTAAAATAATCATATAATTCTACGCGGAACCTATCTTAATTTAACTTATAACATGTCAGACGATTTTGCTCTGTTGTGGCCCAAGCATCTACCAAAAATTCTTGAAATAATTTACCAACTTTTAAAGTTGTCGAATATTCGGTAGGACGTGAAATATGCGGTAACCATAGTAATCCATTTGCGTTAACCTTTTTCTTGAATATCTATTGCGAGAAGTATCCCATCGTTTAAATCCTAGTTACGATCCAAGTTCCCCATATGGAAACATGAGTACATAATGTAAAGGTAGATAAGCTGGATGACATTCATTGATCCTAATAAACTGATTATCTCCTTTTAGATGTATAATGATATCTCTCATTCCACTCGTCTCGGTTTTATCCCCCGGAATGATAACAACCACCTCATCTGATGTTGGAAGATTATATCGTCGACGATCTTTTGCCACAGTATAGTGTAAGTGCGCCAGAATATTTCTGTAGGCCACCTCAGGTCGATTTAAGATTGTAGAAGCCTGACGATATTTATGAGTGAATATGTTGTGCTCTAAACATAGAATCATGGATAGTTCTTAAGACATCACTCGTTAGATTAGGATTTCGTTTATTACGAAATTTTAAGATAGAATTAGGATCGTAAATATATAATTGAGCATATGTACGATCACGACCTTCTTGTGGCTCTAGTGAACCAGTTCGATGTCACAATTCTCCATGAATTGTGAATACCAAGGGTCCTCTTCCGCCGACAACCCTTTCTTCCATTTTGACACCCAAACTTGTAAAAGCGTTAGCTGCATTATACCCTCGAGTCTAACGAAGAAATGATATAGACTTTGGTGTTGAGCCACCGTATAAAGTTTGAATTTCTGATGGATGAGTGATAAGATCAGGCAGATTAATTTGGCCTTCCAAACAACATGTCCCAAATTTTGAAATAGACACAAGAGGTTTCTTTAATCTTTTAGCCTTCCAATGTAAAGCTTTACAATGCGGGCATATTACATTCATATCTACCAATGAAAAACGTAGTTCATTTATATTTCCAGTGATGGTATATTCTTGATGAGCTCCACTATTATTTTCCCCGTCAGTATCATATTCTTCTTCATGATATGAATTCGTTGGTGTTTCAATAATTTGTTCAGAAAGAGAGGATTCACCAATATGTCGTGGTGCAACCACAGAATGTGTATTTGATAGATTAATATGATTTGGTGTGAATGGACTTCTAGCAAACACATGATTACCTAAAGGATGAGTTGTTTTAAGGAGAGTATCACTAGGCGAGTCCCCGTGACTTTATATCCTAAGTGACCTATATTTTTTCCAACGTAAACTTTGACCTAATCTACGTTTGGATAACAACTGAACCTATTGTTCACGAGTCAATGAATTTCGATCGATGGAATAACTTGAGCACCAAACTTGTGGTTGAATATGAGATTCTATTGTTGTGTTTTGGGTCGAATTTTGTGATTTGACAATATTTAACCGTTCACATGAAAACTCATGTGCTCTTTGTAACTGTCGAGTTAATCAGCGTCGAGAATTCGATGAAGGTAATAATGGATCTTTACTTGTCTCTTCAGAAGTGTGACCTAACCATTCCCTCTCTCGGCGTATACGTTCGGCTAATACAGCTCTAGATAAATCTATTTTTCCTGGATCCTAATGTTCGTGATGAATCTAAAGTTAATTTTATACATGAAGGTTGTTGAAATTTTACATAAATAGAAATACTATATTATATAGTGTACCATTTGGGAACTCTTTCGCTTGGATTTTGATTTAATCGGGGGGCTCGACCTTTTCTTTACCCTTTTGTTTGTTCCATCACAATCCTGATGAACAATATGTTTTTTATTTAGATATATTTAACAAAATTTTAACTAATTTCTAGAAATATATTTTTTAACGTATTCGGTGATTTTTTCTTTGGAGATTTAGATTTTGTTTAGCAAGTATCCGACCTCTATCATTCTCATCACGTATAATAATACCCTAATTTTTTTTGAAAGAGAATTCTACCTATGAATTTATTATAATATCACTACTATAAAACACTTAAAATAAATAAACAATTTAGAAACAAAATAAATAAAATTTTGGTAACTAACTTGTTGATTATTTGGTTGAAAAGGTGACTTGTTATGAATAGTACTTGTCTCTCCTTCATAAATTTTTTGCATGGTCTTCATTATTGTGTCCTATGTATTTAATACATAATATAACTCAACAAATTAATACATTAAAATAAAAAAATTATCTTTCAAGAAGTATTTTAAAAAAAAAAGTTAGAACCAACTAATTAAAAAAATCCAAAATAGTATGCATCAAGTATTAAATTTCTTAAAAATCCATAGTTTTTGTCCTTACACCCTTTCCCCTTAATCATTCCTGTTTCATATAATTCATTTCTCTCTCTCCCTTCACCTTGTAAATTAATTAATTATCACTGCGCACCAGCCTTGCATCACCAGGTACACATTTATAATTCAGGTTTATAAGATAATTTATTCTTTCTCAACAAATTGTAAACTGAGGGCTACCACTGTATGCTATCTGAGGTCACTAGTTGTTTGATGTTTAATTGCAATCTTAATTATACAAAGAGTCTTGGTTAAATTAAGTAGACTCTGCAAATTTAGTTCGTCATTAGTCATTTTTATACTGCATTCTTTCAGTTCGTTTGTGGTTTGGACTTTGTTTTTATAGGTAAATGTTCAAAATAATGAGCTGAATAAAAAATCTATCCATATCAATATTATAAGCTTAGTGGAGATCGTTGGGAAGGCCAAATGGCTGGTTGTCATTTCTCAGGTTCTGTTATTTGAGTAAAGTCAAGCATAGATTAATGAGGGCCACTTGAAGGTAACACCTTGTTAATTCCATTCCCTGTACAACTATTCTCCTTTAATATGCACTTGTTAAATTAATCTCAAGATTCTAAACTTTTCTTACATCTTTGTATTATTCTGATGAAGTTCTTCTACTATATAACATAGTACGTGATCCTGCTTTTCCACTATTGTTGAATGTTCATTAGTCAACTTTTTTTAAGCTCCTTATTATGAATCTAAATTTATTTATATGTATTGAAGTATAATTCTATGATTATCATTAGCTAACAAAAATTATGATTATGCATGTATAATTAACATGAAGTGATGGGATCAGGATTATAATTAGTTTCTCAACTTGAGATACACTTTATATAAATAATCATATTCACAACCGAAGAAAAACCCATAAATTATATTAAAATTTGTCACAATCGGTATTGTAAATTTTTGAATAGAAAAAATGTTTACCTGATATACAGCCACCGATTTATGAAGAATTCAGATCAGCAACAAAAGCCACAATTTGTGTATGATTTTAAATGTAACAAAACACAGATTTTGATAGAGCTAATAAGATCGTGTATTACAAAGAAATATAAGAGGGGAAAAGGTGGTTACAGTTAAAAATTAAAATAGTTATTGAAGTAGTGGACATAGTGGTGGGTTAAAAAAAGTTAGTGATTAAATTTATTATTTCACACCTGACATTCGGTAAATCTTGATTAGAAATAAAAATATAATTAGTAATTATAGAAATTGAAATATAGATGTAGAGTAACGTTTGAGCAAGTGAATGAATGTATAATCAATCGATTCACTATGTTACTAAAAATCAGCTGCCCTGTCTAGTTTACTAAAGAAAAATAGAAGGATAGCCATCAAAGTGTGTATAAGTTGGCCCTTAAACTGGATAATTACGAATGTTCTAAATTATTCCAAAAGATCGTTTACAACGGATTAAGGTAAATTTTTTTATTTACAACAGATATTTTAATTGCATCAAGAAATGTAGATTATTTTATGTTTTAGCATGTAGACGGTATTAATTGGATAACTGCAGACTTTTCTGGGCATGTAAGGTAGAATGCTAATCTAGATTCGTCATCTCGGATTTCAAATAAAAACACAAATAAGAATGTACTCCAAGTTCAAGGACATATGTGATCTAACAATGGACGAACATCTAGCTCTAGACTTGTATTGTATATACTTTGCGGTATATTATCTGGTTTAGAAGTTTTGCAAGGGAAGTGCAGCTTCTTCCGGACTACTCTCCAACATGGAAGAACCTTGGAATAAAGGTTTTGCAGTGGAATATCTAGAGAAAGTTTTGATATTCTGCTTGAATGTCATTGTGATATTCTGCTTGAATGTCATTGTGATATTCTGCTTGAATGTCATCCAAAGCTTGCTTAAAGTGTTTTCAAAGAAATACTATTTTGTAATGTTTCATAGAAACACTATTTTGTAAAAACAGTTGTCTTCTGTTAATTAATTTTAGGAATATGTATTTTTTTAGTGATGAGCTAATACAATAATATATTAGGTACTTTAAGTGTGTTTGTGTCGTAAATTGGATTTATTTATGATATTTAATTTTAGGGTAAAATTAGTAGTCAGAAGGAAAGATTGTATTACTCGGTTTTTCTTTTGATATATTACATAATAATTGTACTGTATAATAGGAATGTATAATAGGAATCAAATAGTTAATCTTGAGAGTGTGGTTGTGTTTACTGTTTACTCCAATTTACTACTTATAGCCTTTGATTTGCCAACTTATAAATGTGTATTGTGTATATTAAACTCTGAGGGGTATATGGTGCAAAAAAAAAACAGGGCCCTATGGATCAAACATTGAATTTTTTTTATTATATTGCATGAGCAATAAACACAAATATGAAAAATATAACATTTATAGTAGGAAAAACCAAATCTAACATTTATTCACATCTCCAAACAGTATGAAAAGCCATTTTTGTAGATCACCTAAAAAAAGAGACGAAAATTAACCCCTAATAATATTATAGTTAATATTCATTGTGTAAACAAGGTCAATTTTAAAGGTTTTTTTCATAAAGGCATTTGATAGAACACCTAGAAATCAACCACCATTGAATATTTTGAAGAGATCTCTCACCTTTGGCCTTATCTATACTCTTGTTGCTGATTATGAATAGAACGCTAATGACTGTTTCTCTATTACATCAAATAAATTGGGAGTTTAATTGGACCTTCGATATAGCAGCTAAGTGTGTGAATATCAGAAGTGTTGCGCCGGTTTAAAACCTCGTGAATGAACGTATCAAACCAATCATTATTGATAGGTTGAACAAAGTTAAATTCAAGCAAGTTATACCCTTCCATACATTTTTTCATCTTTTTGAAAGAACACATGTTTGAACACCGTTTTTAATGTCTATAAATGAGAGTATGTGATGTAAGATTTCATCAGATAAGCTGCTCATTCTGCTCCTCCTGCTCATTCTGTTACTAATCTTCTTGTTCTTGTCTCTCTTCTTATCCATTACTCTTCCTCTACATAAATCATCAAATATATAAGTCACAACATTATCACCCTATATTTTTAACCAGATACAATCAATTCGGGTTAATTAATGCTAGAAACTTTAAATCAATTAGATAATGATTGAAATAAATCATAATTAATTTGTAAAAAACAAGAAAACTGACAAAACAATTAATCATTTCGAGTAAAGCCATTAACGGCGTGGTTAAAGAAGGAATCGAGAGAGAAAGAGGGAGCTCTAAAACCTTCACGGGGCATCATTCTCGCTATCGTGAATTATATGAACTGTTGTTTTAATGGAATGGAAGAGGTTTTGGCGGTTTTTTTTTTCATTTTTTTGGTCTAGTAATGTTTTGGCGGTTCAAGAGATGCTTAAATGGTACACCGGGTCATATATGGTTAGAGCTCGTGGTTGAATGGACAATTACTTTTCATATTTAGTCGGAAAAAATTTAATGCAATAGTTTGAATTCAACTTTTTAGAAGAAATGAAAGAAAATAATAAATCTTCGTGTTTGACCAAAAAAACAATAATAAAGATAAAAGTCTTTTTTTGTTTGGATTAGATTTAAAAAACAATTAATTTAGTTAATTATATTTACTTTTTTGATTCTTTATCCTATATTTATATGTACAATTATAAAAGAAGATATATATTAAATACAATTTAGTTAACTATCATTTGTGGATCGCAATGTGCAACTGCAATGGAAAAACGTGGAGGAGATATAAACTTCCATAACTAGTTGAAGAGAATAGAGAAATAAAATATAAAATATTGCGTGTAGGAATTTTGTTTGTAAGGAGTTGAGATTTGATAGGAGTGGTAGTGGAAAGTTAAAAAACAGATGTTAAGGAAATTAATGAAAATGCGTAGATCTTGACCATTTAAAATTTCATATATTTATGCTATAGTTAAATCTTGACCGTTATTTGACTTTTGACTTGTCCCATATAATATAGATGGTTAAAGAGAATAGAGAAATAAAATATAAAATAACGCGTGTAGGAATTTTGTTTGTAAGGAGTTGAGAACAGATATTAAGGAAATGAATAAAAATACGTGCATAGATCTAGATCATTTAAAGTGTCATATATTTTTGCTATAGTTAAATCTTGACCGTTATTTGACTTTCGACTTGTCCCATATAATATAGATTTTTCTACTCAAGACAATTTGCTAATCTATTATATATTAAGGTGTATTTTTTTCTCAAAGTATTACAGAAGTTAAATAAAATATGTATATCAAACAAAATAGGAAAATTCTTCATATATTCAATAAACTGTAGGTCATTAATTTTTTAAGTGAAATGAAATTATAATTTCATATTGATCAAATAAAAAACAATTTAAAAGAATTTACTCTTAATTCCTAACAATAAAATCTTACCAAGGTATAATGAGATGTTGAATTTTTTCTGAAATGGCATAACCATCGATCTTTATCCTTTTTCCATTAGTTTTGATGATCCTGTGTGCAAAATATGAAAAAAAAATATTAGTTCGAATCTATCTTCTATTCAAATGTATTTATGTTTCTTTTTAATATATATTGATTTTGTGGACTCACTAATTTAAATTATCCTAATTTCAAAATTCGTATTGTATAAAAGAATCTCACCAAATTAAACCTAAAGAAGAAAAATAAACTACAAAAATATAATAATAAAACATATGAAAAATTGAGTTTACTGTTTTTCATACAATTTAATATTACTAACTAATACCAATCTATAATTGAGCAAGATGGTTTTTTTGTGGGCACAGTGAGAAGAAATGAGGAGGATCGAACAAATACTTTATATATGGCGGGTTGCCGTAGACGTGGCTTCGAGGAGGGTGACACCTTACAGATGACAGCGATAAGTTTAGATTTTTAGGTTTTGAACAAGAAGACCCTAAAAAAACTCTGTTTAAAATATATCATAACTTTTATTTTATAATTTTTTCTAGGTCAATTGTGACAAACTGGATGGGCCAGCCAACTGTTGGGCTATCTCGACTGGTCCCATATAGTTAGAGTTCTATATAATTATAATATAAATAACTTAAGGAAAAATATTTTATTCAATATAATAATAATATTTTTAATAAATATTATAACAAAATATATCTCATGTATTTAATCTATAAATAAAAAATATAATCTATATAATAATCTAATGGTACGTGTCTTATTAAAATAAATTAAATATATATTGAATTAAATATTAAGTAAAAGTATTTCCTAAATAAAAACTAAATGTTAATATTTTCAGGTAATAAAAAATAAAACATAAACCATGTATCTTGAAATTGATTTTGCATTATTCATATCATCTTCACCTAACACCATAGTTGTACGATCATGACCTTTGTATATGTACTTATGGACATACTTGACACATCTTATCCTTACACAAACTTCAACATTAATATGACAATGGAACATCCTGTATAAATATGGACTGTATGGTACAACATCCCTATTATCAATTTTGCATCCCCTAACTTCAAAAATTCGACCATCATATTGGATATCCATCTTGATCCATAGATGTGGCATCCTCAAAATATTTAGGGTGCTTTTTAGTACATTTTTTATTCTCCATACATGGCGAGTTAGGATTTCAAGCACCACAGGGACCATGCACCATAAAATTGACCACGGTATCAAAAAGAATCGGGTCATTCTTTAAATCAGGAAGTTCAGCACATACAAACAGGTCTACTTGAGCAGTTGTTCGAATTTTATCACGTCCATCCAAAAATATCAACACATGCATATGCGGTAGACCTCGTTTTTGAAACTCAATCGTTAAGACCTTTCCTACTTGTTTTCTAATTATCTTTTTTTCATAAATTTCTTTCAACAGTCGAGCTCTTTTTAACTCAAAAACATGCGCCACTAAATCGGGCCTATCAGATAATTTCTGGTTTGGAAGCAAAGCTGATGTTATTTCAGGCCAGTTTGGATTTGCTGTCATTGTCAGAAAAATATCTGGATGCTGGTTATAGCGTGTTATTTCCATTAAATCTTGGAATATTTCTAACATATTTCTAGCACTTCCTATAAAATAAGACGGAAGAATCCTCCGCTTACCAACTTTATCCGGTGACAACCCTTCTATAACAGCATTTGTAAAATCATCATATACTTCTACGCGGAACCTATCTTAATTTAACTTATAACATATCAGACGATTTTGCTCTGTTGTGGCCCAAGCATCTACCAAAAATTCTTGAAATAATTTACCACCTTTTAAAATTGTCGAATATTCGGTAGGACGTGAAATATGCGGTAACCATAGTAATCCATTTGCGTTAACCTTTTTCTAGAATATCTATTGCGAGAAGTATCCCATCGTTTAAATCCTGGTTCCCATCCAAGTTCCCCATATGGAAACATGAGTACATAATGTAAAGGTAGATAAGCTGGATGACATTCATTGATCCTAATGAACTGATCATCTCCTTTTAGATGTAGAATGATATCTTTCATTGCACTCGTCTCGGTTCCATCCCCCGGAATGATAACAACCACCTCATCTGATGTTGGAAGATTATATCGTCGACGATCTTTTGCCGCAGTATAGTGTAAGTGCACCAAAATATTTCTGGAGGCCACCTCAGGTCGATTTAAGATTGCAGTAGCCTGACGATATTTATGAGTGAATATGTTGTGCTCCAACATAGAATTATGGATAGTTCTTAAGACATCACTCCTTAGATTAGGATTTCGTTTATTACGAAAGTTTAAGGTACAATCAGGATCGTAAATATATAATTGATCATATGTACGATCACGACCTTCTTCTGGCTCTAGTGAACCAGTTCGATGTCGCAATTCTCCATGAATTGTGAATACCGAGGGTCCTCTTCCGCCGAAAACCCTTTGATCCATTTTGACACCCAAACTTGTAAAAGCGTTAGCTGCATTATACCCTCGAGTCTAACGAAGAAAAGATATCAACTGAGGTGTTGAGCCATCATATAAAGTTTGAATTTATGGTGGAGGAGTGATAAGATCGGGCAGATTAATTTGGCCTTTCAAACAACATGTCCCAAATTTTGAAATAGACACATGAGGGTTTTTTAATCTTTCAGCCTTCCAATGTAAAGCTTTACAATACGGGCATATTACATTCATATCTCCCAACGAAAAACGTAGTTCATTTATATTCTCAGTGATGGTATATTCTTGATGAGCTCCACTATTATTTTCTCCGTCAGTATCATATTCTTCTTCATGATATGAATTTGTTGGTGTTTCAATAATTTGTTCAGAAAGAGAGAATTCACCAATATGTCGTGGTGTAACCACAAAATGTGTATTTAATAGAATAATATTATTTGGTGTGAATGGACTTCTACCAAACATATGATTACCTAAAGGATGAGTTGTTTTAAGGAGAGTATCACTTGGCGAGTCCCCGTGACTTTACATCCTAAGTGACCTATATTTTTCCCAACGTAAAATTTGACCTAATCCACGTTTGGATAAAAACTGAACCTCTTGTTCACGAGTCAATGAATTTCGATCGATGGAATAACTTGAGCACCGAACTTGTGGTTGAATATGAGATTGTATTGTTGTTTTTTGGGTTGAATTTTCTGATTTGACAATATTCAACCGTTCACTTGAAAACCCATGTGCTCTTTGTAACCGTCGAGTTAATCAGCGTCGAGAATTCGATGAAGGTTATTCTAGATCTTTACTTGTCTCTTGAGAAGTGTGAGCTAACCATTCCCTCTCTCGGCGTATACGTTGGGCTAATACAGCTCTAGATAACTCTATTTCTCCTGAATCCTAATGTTCGTGATGAATCTCAAGTTAATTTTATACATGAAGGTTGTTGAAATTTTACATAAATAGAAATACTATAATATATAGTGTACCATTTGGTAACTCTTTCGCTTAGATTTTGATTTATCCGGGGGGTCGACCTTTTCTTTACCCATTTTGTTTGTTCTATCACAATCCTGATGAACAATATGTTTTTTATTCAGATATATTTAACAAAATTTTAACTAATTTGTATAAATATAATTTTTAACGTATTCGGTGATTTTTTCTTTGGAGATTTAGATATTGTTTAGCAAGTATCCGACCTCTATCATTCTCATCACGTATAATAATACCCTTATTTTTTTGGAAAGAGAATTCTACCTATGAATTTATTATAATATCACTACTATAAAAACACTTAAAATAAATAAAAAATTTAGAAACAAGATAAATAAAATTTTGGTAACTAACTTGTTGATTATTTGGTTGAAAAGGTGACTTGTTATGAATATTACTTGTCTCTCCTTCATAAATTTTTTGCATGGTCATCATTATTGTGTCATGTGTATTTAATACATAATATAACTCAACAAATTAATACATTAAAATAAAAAAATTATCTTTCGAGAAGTATTTTAAAAAAAAAATTTAGAACCAACTAATTAAAAAAATCCAAAATAGTATGCATCAAGTATTAAATTTCTTAAAAATGAAAAGTTTTTGTCCTTACACCCTTTCCCATTAATCATTCGTGTTTCATATAATTCATTTCTCTCTCTCTTCACCTTATAAATTAATTAATTATCACTGCTTACCAGCCTTGCATCACCAGGTACACATTTATATTTCAGGGTTATAAGATAATTTATTCTTTCTCAACAAATTGTAAACTGAGGCCTACCATTATATGCTATCTGAGGTCACTGGTTGTTTGATGTTTAATTGCAATCTTAATTATACAAAGAGCCTTGGTTAAATTAAGTAGACTCTGCAAATTTAGTTCGTCATTAGTCATTTTTATACTGCATTCTTTTAGTTTGTTTGTGGTTTGGGCTTTGTTTTTATAGGTAAATGTTTAAAATAATGAGCTGAATAAAAAATCTATCCATATCAATATTATAAGCTTAGTGGAGATCGTTAGGAAGGCCAAATGGCTGGTTGTCATTTCTCAGGTTATGTTATTTAAGTAAAGTCAATCGTAGATTAATGAGGGCCACTTGAAGGTAACACCTTGTTAATTCCATTTCCTTTACACCTATTCTCCTTTAATATTGCAACTGTTAAAGTAATCTCATGATTCTAAACTTTTCTTACATCTTTGTATTATTCTGATGAAGTTCTTCTACTATATAACATAGTACGTGATCTTGCTTTTCCACTATTGTTGAATGTTCATTAGTCATATTTTTATAAGCTCCTTATTATGATTCTAAATTTATTTATACACTACTCCCGCATTTGCCTCTCGCGACTAACATTCTAGCGACTACAGGCTGTAGTCGCTAAAACCAGAGCCTCTGGCGACTATTTTTATTTAACGACTACAAGTAATGTTCCTCGACTACCGAGTAGTCGTTAGTAAGTTTCGTTTTTTATGACTACAATAAATAGTTGTTAATAAGTATAAGGTAGTCGCGAATGGTTGTTGTAATTTTTTATTAATTTTCCACCGCCATTACGTAGTCGCTAGATATTAGCCTATTTAACGACTACTTTTTGTAGTCGTTAGTAGGTCTTTCTAACGACTACGCTTATGTCTTTAGCGACTACTCGTGTAGTCGCGAATAGTGGTAGCGTGTTTTCCAACAGTAACTTGCGAATTGCTTTATCCAATACACCATTATTATATAATTTCTCTTTCTTTCTCTCAGAACTCTCCCAATATTTTTCCACAATTTATCATTAAAAATTATTTCAACACTTGGAAAAGCTTTCCCGGGTCAATCATCGCGTGGGACCGCCTCAATTATCAATTTTTATTTCCAAACTTGCCCAAAAGTAGGTATTTTTTGATCCATAAAACTCTTTCAAATTTCTTTTACTTTCATTCAATTGTGTAGTAAATGTTAAATAGTATCACTTATTAGGTATTTCAAGACGTGGACAAGCTTTCCCGGGTCAAACATCAACGTGGGGCCGCCTCAATCATCAATTTTTCCTTCCAAATTTGCCCAAAAGTAGGTATTTTTTGTTCCATAAAACTCTTTCAAATTTCTTTTACTTTCATGCAATTGTGTAGTAAATGTTAAATAGTATCACTTATTAGGTATTTCAACACGAGGACAAGCTTTCCCGGGTCAAACATCAACGTGGGACCGACTCAATCATCAATTTTTCTTTCTAAATTTGCCCAAAAGTATGTGTCTTTTTCATCCTTTCCTTATTTGATTACAATTCTATAGTTAATGTTAAATATATATTATCATTATGTATATATCTATAATCATTTAATAATTTTATGTGAATTATAAATATTATATTAAGTATGTATTAAGTATATAAATATATATATATATATATATATATATATATATATATATATATTTATATTTGTATGATATATTATTGTATTTTGCTATCTTTTGTATGCTTTTAATGTTATATTTATGAATTTATTTGGTGATGTGATATTTTGTGTGCTTTTAATTTTATATTTATTTATTTAATCGGTGATGTAATAATTTTTTTCATTTTATATTTATTTATTTAATCGGTGATGTAATTTTTTTTTTATTCATTTATGTAATCGGTGATGTAATAATTTTTTCTCGTTTTATTTTTATGTATTTATTTGGTTATGTAATAATTTTTTTTTCATTTTATTTATGTTGTATTCTTTCATATTGTAATAGTTGACTATGGCTTCGGGTATTGATAAGAGTTGGATTGGTACCGCTCATAAAGTTTCGCGTGAATTCATTAAGGGGATAGAACCATTCCTTGCTTTTGCTGAAAAAAATAAACCTCCTGGTGAAGAAACAATTTTTTTGTCCGTGTAATCAGTGTTCGAATTATCGTCGGTATACGGTGGGCAAAGTTAGGTCACATCTGTTACTGCATGGGTTTTTGGAGACGTATGATATTTGGACAAAGCATGGTGAGCCCGAGGATATTCCAGAGATTCGATATGAAGAAAATGAAATGTTGGATGTATACGATGATTTGAGACCTAATTACGAGGTTGGTGGTCATTCTGGTGACACCGAGATGACAGAGTCGAACAGTACAGCTCGTGGCAAATTCGAAACGATGTTTTCCGATTTAGAGACCGAGTTATACCCTGGTTGTGATGTCATGAGTTCATTAAATTTCATTGCGAAGCTAATGCACGTGAAGGTGAGGAACAAGTGGTCTAACACGTCTTTCACCGAGTTGCTTGAGCTTTTGTGCCGTGTGTTGCCCAAACCTCATACGTTGCCCGATTCGTACGAGGCGTGTAACAAAAAGTTAAAAAATTTAGGTATGGGTTACGATACCATCGATGTTTGCGTGAACGATTGTGCTTTGTTTTACAAGGAGAATGCCTCCCTTGAAAAGTGTCCAGTATGTAATGAATCCAGATGGGACCCGAAGAAGGGTATGAAAGTAGCGCATAAGAAACTCAGATATTTCCCGATTTCCCCTAGGCTGCAGCGACTTTATGCTTCGAGGCACACTGCCGAAAATATGATCTGGCACCAAACAGGGAAGAATACAGATCCAGATTTGTTGTGTCATCCAGTTGACGGAGATAGTTGGAAGAGATTTGTTCAGTTACATCCCGAGTTTGCTAGTGAACCTCGCAACGTCTTCTTGGGTTTGGGTAACGATGGCTTTTGCCCATTCTCTATGCAAAACAACTCGTACAGTATGTGGCCGGTTATATTGACCGTCTACAACTTACCACCGTGGGAGTGTATGAAGGAGACGACATTCCAGCTTTGTTTGTTGATTCCGGGACCCCGTTCACCCGGCAAGGACATGGACGTCTTTCTTTGTCCTGTTATAGATGAGTTGGATGAGTTGTGGGGTAAGGGGATTATGACTTATGATGCCCACAAGAAGGAAGAGTTTACTATGAAGGTTTGTTTGTTGTCTACGACTAACGATTTTCCCGCTAGGACATACACCTCGGGATGGTCGGGTCAAGGTTACAAAGCTTGTCCAGAATGCATGGATTCTACTCCGTCTTTGAGAGTGAAGAAAGGGGTTGCTTACTTCGACCATAGACGTTGGTTACCTATGAAACATCGTTTTAGAGACGAAAATGTTTTGTACAAGGAATCCACTGATAGGCGCCCACCGAAGAAATATAAACCTGCCGATATTCAGACATAGTTAGATGGCCTTCCCATTGTGCTTCCCGGGAAACACAAGGATTTTGGGGGAAAGATCGTGAAGCCAGATGTTAATCGGCGATTCAATTGGAAGAAAAAGAGTATTTTCTATCGTTTACCTTATTGGTCCGAAAACCTATTGAAACATAACATTGATGTTATGCATTGCGAGAAAAACTTGTGTGATGCTCTTCTTGGCACAGTAATAGGTCTTGATGGAAAACTTAACAAAGACAACGTGAAAGCGAGAATTGATCTCAAGGAAATGAATATCAGGCCAGATTTGTGGTTGCAAGAGAGAAATGGTAAGAATGTAATGCCTCGAGCTAATTATACGTTAACCACCGAAAAAAGGAAAGTATTTCTTGATTGGCTGAAGGCACAGAAGTTTCCCGATGGATTCGCATCGAGTTTGAGAAATAACGTTCAAAGTGACTTAGGCAAGATTATAGGAATGAAATCTCACGACTGTCACGTGATGATGCAGTACCTATTCGTGGCTAGTCTCCCAGGGCTTTTCGAAGACAAAGCGATAAGTGACGCGATTATCGGGCTAGCCAACGTGTTCAGAGTTGTGTGTAATAAAAATCTGAGTAGGAAAAAGTTAGAAAAGGAGAAGAAGAAAGTGGTTGAAGTTATGTGTAGACTGGAGATGATTTTACCTCCCGCGTTTTTCGATATAATGATCCACTTGGTCATTCATTTATACGACGAGGCTTTGTTAGGGGGACCGGTTCAGATGCGTTGGATGTACCCGTTTGAGCGGTATCTAAAGAAATTAAAGGAGTACATACGAAACCCGGCTAGGCCGGATGGTTCAATCGCCGAGGGATACGTTGTTGTGGAGACTTTGACATTCATATCGCGTTACCTTAAAGAAGAAAAAACAAAGTTTAATGATCCGGGTAGATATACCGATATCGAAGCTCAACCTAAAGATTTGTCCGTATTTAAGAGCCAATGTATTCCTATAGGTAAAAAGGAGTATGGTAATTTGCAATACAAAGAGAAGGAGCAAATCGACTGGTATATCCTACTTAATTGCGATGAAATCCAACATTTGATGACGTAAGTTTTCAATTTATTTAATAAATGTTTATTCAATTTATTTAATAAATGTTTATTCATTATTGATCGTCAAATGTGCAGAGAACACAAAGCCACGTTATCGGGTTCCCCAGACGAAAAAGATAGGAAACACCGGCAAAATTTCCGAGACTGGTTTCTGCATAAGGTATAGATCCATTCAAATACAAAATTAATATTCCATTTTAGGAAACATTGTTATAACTGTTTATGCTTGTAGGTTTATGAAATGGAAAAAGAAGGTGATGCATTCGCTACAAGTGAGATGATTTCATTGGCTAGTAAGTCTCATGGTGCAGTTTATAAGTACGATTCATGTGTTGTGAATGGTGTTAAATGGGTCACTAAAGGAAAGGGTGAAACAAGGGTGACACAAGATTACGGGGTATCCGCCATCTACAATGGAATACCGTTTTACGGTGAATTGGTCAAGGTTGTAGAGGTCACATATGACGATGACTGTTCTGTTGTGCTGTTCGAGTGTAATTGGTATGACACGAGTAAACCGAGGGAAGAGCATGGGGTAACTCTTGTCAACACGTCTAATTTTTTTTGGGAATCAGAGCCGTACATCTTAGCTACTCAAGCAAAAAAAGTTTTTTACATAGACGAGATTAATTTAAGGAAATCACAAAAAGGTTGGAAAGTAGTATGGTAACTCAATGATAGACATGGATGGAGTCCTGAGTTATGGGGTGCAGAGTCGATGCCCACTGGTGGAGACACGAGTGTCAATATCCCTTTAGTGAACACCGAGACGATTTCCGATCCGGTGAACTTGGCATCCACCGAGGAGATCGAGATTGACCCTGCTCATTTTTTTTGTTGCTTTGAATTTTGATATGGTTGTTGATGAAAACGAGGAAATTGAAGATGACACCTTGGATGAATACGGTGATGAGGAAGAACCCATTGAGGTTGATAGTGATGATGAACCTATAGTTGTTAGTGGATATGATTCTGAGTAGGAGTTTTTTTTTTCTTTGGGTTTTTTTGTATTAAAACATTTTATTTACTTAAACTTTTTATATTTGGGTTGAATTTGACTCTAAAGACTTAACTATGACCACAAACACTTAACTTTGACCACAAACACTTAACTTTGACCACAAACACTTAACTTTGACTCTAAACACTTAACTTTGACTCTAAACACTTAACTTTGACTCTAAACACTTAACTTTGACCACAAACACTTAACTTTGACTCTAAACACTCAACTTTGACTCTAACACTTAAGTTTGACTCTAAACACTTAACTTTGACTCTAAACACTTAACTTTGACCACAAACACTTAACTTTGACTCTAAACACTCAACTTTAACTCTAAACACTTAACTTTGACTCTAAACACTTAACTTTGACTCTAAACACTTAACTTTGACCACAAACACTCAACTTTGACTCTAAACACTTAACTTTGAGCACAAACACTCAACTTTGACCACAAACACTCAACTTTGACCACAAACACTTAACTTTGACCACAAACACTTAACTTTGACTCTAAACACTCAACTTTGACTCTAAACACTTAACTTTGACTCTAAACACTTAACTTTGACTCTAAACACTTAACTTTGACCACAAACACTCAACTTGGACCACAAACACTCAACTTTGACCACAAACACTCAACTTTGACTCTAAACACTTAACTTTGACTCTAAACACTTAACTTTGACTCTAAACACTCAACTTTGACCACAAACACTCAACTTTGACTCTAAACACTTAACTTTGACCACAAACACTCAACTTTGACTCTAAACACTTAACTTTGACCACAAACACTTAACTTTGACCACAAACACTTAACTTTGACTCTAAACACTTAACTTTGACTCTAAACACTTAATTTTGACTCTAAACACTTAACTTTGACAACAAACACTTAACTTTGACCACAAACACTTAACTTTGACTCTAAACACTCAACTTTGACTCTAAACACTTAACTTTGACTCTAAACACTTAACTTTGACTCTAAACACTTAACTTTGACCACAAACACTCAACTTTGACCACAAACACTCAACTTTGACCACAAACACTCAACTTTGACTCTAAACACTTAACTTTGACTCTAAACACTTAACTTTGACTCTAAACACTCAACTTTGACCACAAACACTCAACTTTGACTCTAAACACTTCACTTTGACCACAAACACTCAACTTTGACTCTAAACACTTAACTTTGACCACAAACACTTAACTTTGACCACAAACACTTAAGTTTGACCACAAACACTTAACTTTGACTCTAAACACTTAACTTTGACTCTAAACACTTAATTTTGACTCTAACCACTTAACTTTGACCACAAACACTTAACTTTGACTCTAAACACTTAACTTTGACTCTAAACACTTAACGTTGACTCTAAACACTCAACTATGACCACAAACACTTAACTTTGACCACAAACACTCAACTTTGACTCTAAACACTTAACTTTGACTCTAAACACTTAACTTTGACTCTAAACACTCAACTATGACCACAAACACTTAACTTTGACCACAAACACTTAACTTTGACCACAAACACTTAATTTAAATATTGAATTTAATTTAAATGATTATTTGGTATTGAATTAAAATATTGGATAATTGTATAGTGTTTAGTGTTTATTTTGTTAAAAAAAAAAAATCTAGCGACTACATTTGACTTATAGCGACTAGTTCATGTACATGAACTAGTCGGTAATGAGTCTAGAGAACTAGCGACTACTTTGTAGTCGCTAAACATCGAAATAAAGTCCCCAAAACCGATGGCGGTCCATTTTCCCGCCCACGAAAGGACACGCGTTTCACTCAGCTGTCTAGCGACTACAATGTAGTCGCGAAAGACCAGTTGACTTGGTCAAACATCAATCTAGCGACTATTTTGCTTGGTTCTAGCGACTACACGATGTAGTCGCTAGAAAAAAAGCCCTATATCTAACCGAGAGCTCACTCTTCTCTTTCATTTCTTATACACTAAACACCAAAAAACGAGAGCAAAAATTGCAGCCATCCAAGCTCCAATTCAAGCATCAAAGGTAATCAAATCCAACCCCTAATCTTATTCCATTCCATTTACTATCTATTAGAAAGCTTTTTTTAATCAATTTTTATATTTTCTAATAATTTTTTTCTTTGTTTGTGTTTCAATCCGAATCAATATGGCTTGGATTCTTCCCCAAATCAGCTCCAATCTCTTCCAATAAGGTAAGTTTTCCAATCCTTTTTTATCTTTTAATTTCTATGCTTTTTTTATTATTTTTTTCTTTGATTATTTCATGGATTTCTTTAATTCCGAGAATTGTATGTGTTGTTAGTGTGTTGTATGCATCATTTTAAGCCTAAAATTTATGTTAAATGGCCTAAAAATTATTTTTTTGGAAATCTAATTAATTTTTTCCCATTTTTTTTTGTGTTTGATTCTTAAATCCGAATATAGTATGTGTTCTTAGTGAGTCTTTTTTGTTATTTTAAGCATGTCATTCATGGGTTATGATTAAAAATTAAGTATGATGATTTTTTGGGATTTTTGTTAATTTTTGTTATGATTCTTAGTATATTTTAGATTTTAAAAGTGCAAAAATTGTGTTAAAAAATGTGATGTAATGAAATTGTGTTAAAAATTGTGTTAAAAATAACTTAGGGACCTTTATGCAATTTTTCAAGTATTATGTTAGGGACTTCTATGCAATTTAAAACTACATAGGGACTTTTATGCAATTTAAAAAAATATTTACGAATTTTTATGCAATTTTAGAAAAATTAAATATGGACTTTTATGCAATTTTAAAAAAAATATAGGAATATTTATGCAATTTTAGAAAAATTAAATATGGACTTTTATGCAATTTTAAAAAATATAGGAATATTTATGCAATTTTAGAAAAATTAAATATGGACTTTTATGCAATTTTAAAAAATATAGGGAATTTTATGCAATTTAAAAAAATATAGGGAATTTAGTTTACTATATAATAATAGAATTTTAAATATTAAAAAAAATATAAATTAATTTATTATATGACTAATATAATTATTTTTTGTATAATACAGATTGTACGTGTGCTATATATATTGGATACTTAAGGATGATTTATTTACGTTTTTAATTTATTTGAATTATTTTATATATGATTGTAATAATTTATTTAATTTTATTTTCATGTTTTTTATTTTTGGTGATGTAATAATTTAGTTTTTTTTATGTTATTTTTTATTCTGTATTTTAATTTACCTATAAAATGCTAGATGGCCGATGTCATGTCTCGACAGCACGGAGGGGATGGTGGGGGTAGGGACCCAAACCAAAATCCGAACCGAAACTTAACCGACTGTGCAAACCAACCTGGTAAATAAACAAATTCAACTTTAATTTAATTTAATTTTAACAACTAAAATCACTACTAATTAATTTAATTTTAAAACAGATCCCCCTAGACGGAAAACAGGAGGTGGATGTGCCCTAAAAACTGCGATGAAGGCACTAAAAGCTATTGGGTGGCCTTTTCCGGTCAACTTTTGTGTGTTAGACGACACGTGGAGTCCAACAGGCAAGTACGGACACCACGTTGCGCAAGTGATTGGGATTGCCGTTCGAGAGAGGATTCCGCCCTATTACCCGAGATGGAAAAAAGTGCTGGACGCGGACAAAAACGCCGTGATTAAGAGATTAGCGGTATAAATTTAATTTTTAATATTTTTTTAACTTAATTTATTATTCTAATTTAAATTTAAATAATGTATTTTTTTTCAGAAATATTTTGACATAAAGACTTGGAGAAAGAGGAAAGACTGGGATGAGATTTACGGAAACTTGGACGATACAATGAGGATGAGGTTTAAGGATTACAAATATTATGTGAAGAAGCATTATTGGAGAAAGGGTTTGAAGCCGGATTGGATATCGGATGAGGTGTGGGCTAAGTGCTGTGAGTATTGGGGCTCAAGAAAAGCTAAGGTGAAATCTTGATGATTTTTAATTTTAGTATATATTTAAAATTATAATTGTTTGTATTAATAATTGAATTTTATATTTTTTCAGAATCAAGCGAAAAAAAATCAAAAGAATCGAGAAAAGCAGAAAAACAAGAGTGGAGCGGGGTCGAGGAGGTATTCCCGAACTCGGGATATGCTATACGAGGTGGTTTTTTATTTAAGTGACTTTTTTAATTATTAATTTATTATTTATTTTGAATATTTTTAATTTTTCTGAAACAGGGTGAAGAATTAATCCCGGGAGGGAATCTGGTGATAAGGGACGAGGCTACCCAACAAGACATCCCTATTCCGCGTATGGGTAGTTTTTACGAGGTTGTGGGGAAAACCAAGAAGACCAGAGAGTGGAGGTCGGTGGGCTACGAAAAAGACGATGTGAGTTTTTTTTATAACTTTATTATTAATTATTTTTTTCATCTAAAGTCAAATGTAATTGATATATTGTTTATTATGTAACAGAAATTGCTTAAGGACGCGATGAAGGAAAAGGTGACTCAAAGTCAAGCTGAGTCAACCGACTGGGGAGGAATGAGTCAAAAGGAGCAATACAATTACATTAAGAGCACCGCGAAGGAGGTTGGGTCACCGAAGAGGAGCTTTATTCCGGGCATTGGCCGTCCGAGGAAATCGAAGAAGAAGGCTAATACTACTCCAGCCCGGAACGAGCAGCACGAGGAGATGATGGCGGCGATTAACGAGCTCCGAGTGTCCAGCGGTCTTCCCCCCTTCCCCCTCCCTGAATGATCTACTAGCACCACGCCTCCACCTTTTCCGATGGCTGTTGTGAATGATGCCATCGCGTACGTTAATCAGTTGAGGGCAGATAAAGGCGAGACCCCCTTCCAGCCTATGAATGCGGGCCCCAATCCTCCTAGCGATGATGAAGATGAAGAAGATGATGATAGTAGTAGTAGTAGTGGTGAAGATGTTGAAATGGATGTTGATATGGATGAAGATGATGTCGAGCTCGGGAATGATGAAGACATTTATAGACGGCAAGGATTTTAGTTATTGTGGATGTTTGATATTTATCATATTTTAAGACTTTTGGTTTGTATTAAGACTTTTATTTTATTTTGGTGTATGACTTAACTTTGACCTGGTTTGACTGGGTTTGACTTTGGTTTATTTATATATTTTAATTAATTATTTTGAATTGTTAATTTTATTTTTATTTATTACTTTTTTAATTTAAAAAAAAGTAAAAAAATATGATTTTCGAATTATTTTTAATTACAGAATTGGAATTAAAAATAATTCGAAAATTATGTTTTTTTATTTTTTTTTAAATTAAAAAATTACTAGTAGCGACTACATAGTAGTCGACATTGACTACTATGTGTAGTCGCTATACCTTGTTGCATTAACGACTACAAAGTAGTCGTTAATAAACTTTACATTTCTCGACTACAAAGTAGTCGATGATATGTTAGCTTTTCTCTACTACAAAGTAGTCGCTAGAAGAAGCGATATCTAGCGACTACTTTGTAGTCGTTAATAATAGCACGGTCTATAACGACTA
The DNA here is from genome assembly GCA_029959085.1 of Nemophila menziesii. Lineage (NCBI taxonomy): Eukaryota > Viridiplantae > Streptophyta > Magnoliopsida > Boraginales > Hydrophyllaceae > Nemophila > Nemophila menziesii. Next base: position 17,244,115 of record JARWIR010000003.1, on the reverse strand, counting down.
TTTTTACCCGCGTAGTCGTAAGGATTACATTCTAACGACAACTTTTTCGCGACTAATTTCTAACGACTACTTGTAGTCGTTAAATCCTTAATCTGACTTCTAGCGACTACTTTATTTGTTTTTAGCGACTACTCATGTAGTCGCGAGACCCTTGACGCGGTGTAGTGATATGTATTGAAGTATAATTCTATGATTATCATTAGCTAACAGAAATTATGATTATGCAAGTATAATTAACATGAAGTGATAGGATCAGGATTGTAATTAGTTTCTCAACTTGAGATACACTTTATATAAATAATCATATTCACAACCGAAGAAAAACCCATAAATTATCTTAAAATTTGAATAGAAAAAATGTTTATCTGGTACAGCTTCCTCAAATTAATAACTTACTATCCAACAGGTGATAAAAGCACAGATTTATGAAGAATGCAGATCAGCAACAAAAGCCACAATTTGTGTATAATTTTAAATGTAACAAAACACAGATTTTGATAGAGTTAATAAGATCGTGTATTACAAAGAAAAAAAGAGGGGGAAAAGGTGGTTACAGTTAAAAATTAAAATAGTTATTGAAGTAGTGGACATAGTGGTGGGTTAAAAAAAACTAGTGATTAAATTTATTATTTTCACACCTGACATTCGGTAAATCTTGATTAGAAATAAAAATATAAGTAGTAATTATAGAAATTAAAATACAGAAGTAGAGTAACGCTTGAGTAAGTGAATGAATGTATAATCAATCGATTCACTATGTTAATAAAACTCAGATGCACTGTCTAGTTTACTAAAGAAAAATAGAAGGATATCCATCAAAGTGTGTATAAGTTGGCCCTTAAACTGGATAATTACGAATGTTCTAAATTATTCCAAAAGATCGTTTACAACGGATTAAGGTAAATTTTTTATATTTACAACGGATATTTTAATTGCATCAAGAAATGTAGATTATTTTATGTTTTAGCATGTAGACGGTATTAATTGGATAACCGCAGACTTTTCTGGGCATGTAAGGTAGAATGCTAATCTAGATTCGTCATCTCGGATTTCAAATAAAAACACAAATAAGAATGTACTCCAAGTTCAAGGACATATGTGATCTAACGATGCACGAACATCTAGCTCTAGACTTGTATTGTAGATACTTTACGGTATATTATCTGTTTCGGATGTTTTGCAAGGGAAGTGCAGCTTCTTCCGGACTACTCTCCAACATGGAAGAACCTTGGAATAAAGGTATTGTAGTGGAATATCTAGAGAAAGTTGTGATATTCTGCTTGAATGTCATTGTGATATTCTGCTTGAATGTTATTGTGATATTTTGGTTGAATGTCAGCCAAAGCTTGCTTAAAGTGTTTTCAAAGAAATACTATTTGAATGTCATTGTGATATTCTGCTTGAATGTTATTGTGATATTTTGGTTGAATGTCAGCCAAAGCTTGCTTAAAGTGTTTTCAAAGAAATACTATTTTTTAATGTTTCATAGAAACACTATTTTGTAAAAACAGTTGTCTTCTGTTAATTAATTTTAGGAATATGTATTTTTTTAGTAATGAGCAAATACAATAATATATTAGGTACTTTAAGCGTGTTTGTGTCGTAAATTGGATTTATTTTTGATATTTAATTTTAGGTTAAAATTAGTAGTTAGAAGGAAAAATTGTATTACTCGGTTTTTCTTTTGATATATTACGTAATAATTGTATTGTATAATAGGAATAAAATAGTTAATCTTGAGAGTTTAGTTGTGTTTACTGTTTACTCTAATTTACTACTTATAGCCTTTGATTTGCCAACTTATAAATGTGTATTGTGTCTCGGAGGGGTATATGGTGCAAAAAAAAAAAAAATAGGGCCCTATGGAGCAAACATTGAAAACATTTTTATTATTTTGCATGGGTAATAAACACAAATATGAAAAATATAACATTTATAGTAGGAAAAACCAAATCTAACATTTATTCACATCATCAAACAGTATGAAAAGCCATTTTTGTAGATCACCTAAAAAAAGAGACGAAAATTAAACCCTAATAATATTATAGTTAGTATTCATTGTGTAAACAAGGTCAATTTTAAAGGTTTATTTCATAAAGGCATTTGATAGAACACCTTATCTATACTCTTGTTCCTGATTATGAATAGAACGCCAATGACTGTTTCTCTATTACATCTTATTCATTGGGAGTTTAAATGGACCTTCGATATAGCAGCTAAGTGTGTGAATATCAGAAGTATTGTGCCGGTTTAAAACCTCGTGAATGAACGTATCAAACCAATCATTATTGATAGGTTGAACAAAGTTGAAATTCAAGCAAGCTATACCCTTCCATACATTTTTCCATCTTTTTGAAAGAACACATGTTTGAACACCGTTTTGAATGTCTATGAATGAGAGTATGTGATGTAAGATTTCATCAGATAAGCTGCTCATTCTGCTCCTTCTGCTCATTCTGCTCATTCTGTTACTAATCTTCTTGTTTTTGTCTCTCTTCTTATCCATTACTCTTCCTCTACATTAATCATCAAATAAATAAGTCACAACATTATCAAAGTTATTATATTTCTAACTATAACCTAGTCGGAATTAACCCTATATTTTTAACCAGATACAATCAATTCTGGTTAATTAATGCTAGAAACTTTAAATCGATTAGATAATGATTGAAATAAAGCATAATTAATTTGTAAAAAACAAGAAAACGGCAATAACAATTAATCATTTTGAGTAAAGCCATTAATGGAGTACCTCTTTTCAACGGCGTGGGTTAAAGAAGGAAGCGAGAGAGAAAGAGGGAGCTCTAAAACCTTCACGGGGCATCATTCTCGCTATCGTGAATTATATGAACTGTTGCTTTAATGGAACAGAAAAGGTTTTGGCGGTTTTTATTTTTCATTTTTTTGGTCTAGTACTGTTTTGGCGGTTCAAGAGATGCTTAAATGGTAAACCGGGTCATATATGGTTAGAGCTCGTGGTTGAATGGACAATTACTTTTCTTATTTAGTCGGAAAATATTTAATGCAATAGTTTGAATTCAACTTTTTAGAAGAAATGAAAGAAAATAATAAATCTTAATGTTTGACCAAAAAAACAACAATAAAGATAAAAGTCTTTTTTTGTTTGGATTAGATTTAAAAAACAATTACTAGGAGTTGAGATTTACTAGGAGTGGTAGTGGGAAGTTAAAAAACCAGATGTTAAGAAACGAATAAAAATACGTGCATAGATTTTGACCATTTAAAGTTTCGTATATTTTTTCTCTAGTTAAATCTTGACCGTTATTTGACTTTCGACTTGTCCCATATAATATAGATTTTTCTACTCAATTTGCTAATCTATTATATATTAAGAGGTATTTTTTTCTCAAAGTATTAGAGAAGTTAAATAAATAATCTATATCAAACAAAATAGGAAAATTCTTCATATATTCAATAAATTGTAGGTCTTAATTTTTTAAGTGAAATTAAATTATAATTTCATATTCATCAAATAAAAAATAATTTAAAAGAATTTACTCTTAATTCCTAACAAGAAAATCTTACCAAGGTATAATGAGATGTTGAATTTTTTCTGAAATGGCATAACCATCGATCTTTATCTTTTTTCTCGTTGAAGATTTTATTTGCAACATGACAATAAATTTTAATTAGTTTTGATGATCCTGTGTGCAAAATATGAAAAAAAATATTAGTTCGAATCTATCTTCTATTCAAATGTATTTATGTTTCTTTTTAATATATATTGATTTTATGGACTCAGTAATTTAAATCATCCTAAACTCAAAATTCGTATTGTATAAAAGAATCTCACCAAATTAAACCTAAAGATGAAAAATAAACTACAAAAATATAATAATAAAACATATGAAAAATTGAGCTTACTGTTTTTCATTCAATTTAATATTACTAATTAAAATCAGTCTATAATTGAGAAAAATGGTTTTTTTTGACACAGTGAGAAGAAATGAGGAGGATCGAATAAATACCTTCTATATGGCGGGGGTTGCCGTGGGTTCGAGGAGGGTGACACCTTAAAGATGACGGCGTGGCTTCGAGGGGGGTGACACCTTAAAGATGACGGCGATAAGTTTAGGTTTTTAGGTTTTGAACAAGAAGACCCGAAAAAACACTGTTTAAAAAATATCATAACTTTTTTTTTTTTTTTTTCTAGGTCAGTTGTGACAAACCTGATGGGCCATCCAAATGTTGGGCTATCTCGACTGGTCCCATATAGTTAGAGTTCTATATAATTATAACATAAATAACTGAAAGGAAAAATATTTTATTCAATATAATAATAATATTTTTAATCAATATTATAACAAAATATATCTCATGTAATTAATCTATACGTAATAAATATAATCTATATAATAATCTAATGGTACGTGTCTTATTAAAATAAATTAAATATATATTGAATTAAATATTAAGTAAAAGTATTTCCTACATAAAAACTAAATGTTAATATTTTCAGGTAATAAAAAATAAAACATAAACCATGTATCTTGAAATTGATTTTGCATTATTCATATCATCTTCACCAAACACCATAGTTGTAAGATCATGACCTTTGTATATGTACTTATGGATATACTTGACACATCTTATCCTTGCACAAACTTCAACATTAATATGACAATGGAACATCCTGGATAAATATGGATTATATGGTACAACATCCCTATTATCAATTTTGCATCCCCTAACTTCAAAAACTCGACCATCATTCCGACGACGATATATTGGATATCCATCTTGATCCATAGATGTGGCATCCACGAAATATTTAGGGTGCTTTTTAGTACATTTTTTATTCTCCATACATGGCGAGTTAGGATTTCGAGCACCACAGGGATCATGCACCATAAAATTGACCACGATATCAAAAAGAATCTGGTCATTCTTTAATTCAGGAAGTTCAGCACATACAAACAGGTCTACTTGAGACCTTGTTCGAATTTTATCATGTCCATCAAAAAATATCAACACATGCATATGCGGTAGACCTCGTTTTTGAAACTCAATCGTCAAGACCTCTCCTACTTGTTTTCTAAATATCTTTTTTTCATAAATTTCTTTCAACAGTCGAGCTCTTTTTAACTCAAAAACACGCGCCCCTAAATCGGGCCAATCAGATACTTTCTGGTTTGGAAGCAAAGCTGATGTTATTTCAGGCCAGTTTGGATTTGATGTCATTGTCAGAAAAATATCTGGATGCTGGTTATAGCGCGTTATTTCCATTAAATCTTGGAATATTTCGAACATATTTCTAGCACTTCCTATAAAAGAAGACGGAAGAATCCTCCGCTTACCAACTTTATCCGGTGACAACCCTTCTATAACAGCATTTGTAAAATCATCATATAATTCTACGCGGAACCTATCTTAATTTAACTTATAACATGTCAGACGATTTTGCTCTGTTGTGGCCCAAGCATCTACCAAAAATTCTTGAAATAATTTACCACCTTTTAAAGTTGTCGAATATTCGGTAGGACGTGAAATATGCGGTAACCATAGTAATCCATTTGCGTTAACCTTTTTCTTGAATATCTATTGCGAGTAGTATCCCATCGTTTAAATCCTAGTTACGATCCAAGTTCCCCATATGGAAACATCAGTACATAATGTAAAGGTAGATAAGCTGGATGACATTCATTGATCCTAATAAACTGATTATCTCCTTTTAGATGTATAACGATATCTCTCATTGCACCCGTCTTGGTTCTATCCCCCGGAATGATAACAACCACCTCATCTTATCCTTACACAAACTTCAACATTAATATGACAATGGAACATCCTAGATAAATATGGATTGTATGGTACAACATCCCTATTATCAATTTTGCATCCCCTAACTTCAAAAACTCGACCATCATTCTGACGACGATATATTGGATATCCATCTTGATCCATAGATGTGGCATCCACGAAATATTTAGGGTGCTTTTTAGTACATTTTTTATTCTCTATACATGGCGAGTTAGGATTTTGAGCACCACAGGGACCATGCACAATTATTGAATGTTCATTAGTCAACTTTTTATAAGCTCCTTATTATGATTCTAAATTTCTTTATATGTATTGAAGTATAATTCTATGATTATCATTAGCTAACAGAAATTATGATTATGAAAGTAGAATTAACATGAAGTGATGGGATCAGGATTGTAATTAGTTTCTCAACTTGAAATACACTTTATATAAATAATCATATTCACAACTGAAGAAGAACCATAAATTATTTTAAAATTTGCACAATCGGTATTGTAAATTTTTGAATAGAAAAAATGTTTACCTGATACAGCTTCCTCAAATTAATAACTTATTATCCAACAGGTAATAAAAGCACCGATTTATGAAGAATTCAGATCAGCAACAAAAGCCACAATTTGTGTATAATTTTAAATGTAACAAAACAAAGATTTTGATAGAGTTAATAAGATCGTGTATTACAAAGAAAAAAAGAGGGGGAAAAGGTGGTTACAGTTAAAAGTTAAAATAGTTATTGAAGTAGTGGACATAGTGGTGAGTTAAAAAAAGTTAGTGATTAAATTTATTATTACATTCGGTAAATCTTGATTAGAAATTAAAATATAATTAGTAGTTATAGAAATTAAAATATAGAAGTAGAGTAACGTTTGAGCAAGTGAATGAATGTATAATCAATCGATTCACTATGTTACTAAAAATCAACTGCCCTGTCTAGTTTACTAAAGAAAAATAGAAGGATAGCCATCAAAGTGTGTATAAGTTGGCCCTTAAACTGGATAATTACGAATGTTCTAAATTATTCCAAAAGATCGTCTACAACGGATTAAGGTAAAAAAAAAATTATTTACAACGGATATTTTAATTGCATCAAGAAATGTAGATTATTTTATGTTTTAGCATGTAGACGATATTAATTGGATAACTGCAGACTTTTCTGAGCATGTAAGGTAGAATGCTAATCTAGATTCGTCATCTCGGATTTCAAATAAAAACACAAATAAGAATGTACTCCAAGTTCAAGGACATATGTGATCTAATGATGGACGAACATCTAGCTCTGGACTTGTATTGTAGATACTTTGCGGTATATTATCTGGTTTAGAAGTTTCGCAAGGGAAGTGCAGCTTCTTCCGGACTACTCTCCAACATGGAAGAACCTTGGAATAAAGGTATTGCAGTGGAATATCTAGAGAAAGTTGTGATATTCTGCTTGAATGTCATTGTGATATTCTGCTTGAATGTTATTGTGATATTCTGGTTGAATGTCAGCCAAAGCTTGCTTAAAGTGTTTTCAAAGAAATGCTATTTTTTAATGTTTCATAGAAACACTATTTTGTAAAAACAGTTGTCTTCTGTTAATTAATTTTAGGAATATGTATTTTTTTAGTGATGAGCTAATACAATAATATATTAGGTACTTTAAGCGTGTTTGTGTCGTAAATTGGATTTATTTATGATATTTAATTTTAGGTTAAAATTAGTAGTCAAAAGGAAAAATTGTATTACTCGGTTTTTCTTTTGATATATTACGTAATAATTGTATTGTATAATAGGAATCAAATAGTTAATCTTGAGAGTTTAGTTGTGTTTACTGTTTACTCTAATTTACTACTTATAGCCTTTGATTTGCCAACTTATAAATGTGAATTGTGTATATTAAACTCGGAGGGGTATATGGTGCAAAAAAAAAAAATAGGGCCCTATGGAGCAAACATTGAAAACATTTTTATTATTTTGCATGGGCAATAAACACAAATATCAAAAATATAACATTTATAGTAGGAAAAACCAAATCTAACATTTATTCACATCTCCAAACAGTATGAAAAGCCATTTTTGTATATCACCTAAAAAAAGACGAAAATTAAACCCTAATAATATTATAGTTAATATTCATTGTGTAAACAAGGTCAATTTTAAAGGTTTATTTCATAAAGGCATTTGATAGAACACCTTATCTATACTCTTGTTCCTGATTATGAATAGAACGCCAATGACTGTTTCTCTATTACATCATATAAATTGGGAGTTTAAATGGACTTTCGATATAGCAGCTAAGTGTGTGAATATCAGAAGTGTTGCGCCGGTTTAAAATCTCGTGAATGAACGTATCAAACCAATCATTATTGATAGGTTGAACAAAGTTGAAATTCAAGCAAGTTATACCCTTCCATACATTTTTTCATCTTTTTGAAAGAACACATGTTTGAACACCATTTTGAATGTCTATGAATGAGAGTATGTGATGTAAGACTTCATCAGATAAGCTGCTCATTCTGCTCCTTCTGCTCATTCTGCTCATTCTGTTACTAATCTTCTTGTTCTTGTCTCTCTTCTTATCCATTACTCTTCCTCTACATTAATCATCAAATATATAAGTCACAACATTATCAAAGTTATTATATTTCTAATTATAACCTAGTCGGAATTAACACTATATTTTTAACCAGATACAATCAATTCGGGTTAATTAATGCTAGAAACTTTAAATCAATTAGATAATGATTGAAATAAAGCATAATTAATTTGTAAAAAATAAGAAAACTGCAAAAACAATTAATCATTTTGAGTAAAGCCATTAATGGAGTACCTCTTTTCAACGGCGTGGGTTAAAGAAGGAAGCGAGAGAGAAAGAGGGAGCTCAAAAACCTTCACGGGGCATCATTCTCGCTATCGTGAATTATATGAACTGTTGCTTTAATGGAACGGAAAAGGTTTTGGCGGTTTTTATTTTTCATTTTTTTGGTCTAGTACTGTTTTGGCGGTTCAAGAGATGCTTAAATTGTAAACCGGGTCATATATGGTTAGAGCTCGTGGTTGAATGGACAATTACTTTTCTTATTTAGTCGGAAAATATTTAATGCAATAGTTTGAATTCAACTTTTTAGAAGAAATGAAAGAAAATAATAAATCTTCGTGTTTGACCAAAAAAACAATAATAAAGATAAAAGTCTTTTTTTGTTTGGATTAGATTTAAAAAACAATTAATTTAGTTAATTATATTTTCTTTTTTGATTCTTTATCCTATATTTATATGTACAATTATAAAAGAAGATATATATTAAATACAATTTAGTTAACTATCATTTGTGGATCGCAATGTGCAACTGTAATTGAAAAACGTGGAGGAGATATAAATTCCATAACTAGTTGAAGAGAATAAAGAAATAAAATATAAAATATAGCGTGTAGGAAATTTGTTTGTAAGGAGTTGAGATTTGATAGGAGTGGTAGTGGGAAGTTTAAAAACAGATGTTAAGGAAATTAATGAAAATACGTAGATCTTGACCATTTAAAGTGTCATATATTTTTGCTCTAGTTAAATCTTGACCATTATTTGACTTTCGACTTGTCCCATATAATATAGATGGTAAAAGAGATGGAGAAATAAAATATAAAATAACGCGTGTAGGAATTTTGTTTGTTAAGGAAACGAATACGAGCATAGATCTTGACCATTTAAAGTTTCGTATATTTTTTCTCTAGTTAAATCTTGACCGTTATTTGACTTTTGACTTGTCCCATATAATATAGATTTTTCTACTCAAGACAATTTGCTAATCTATTATATATTAAGGGGTATTTTTTTCTCAAAGTATTAGAGAAGTTAAATAAAAAATCTATATCAAACAAAATAGGAAAATTCTTTATATATTCAATAAACTGTAGGTCATTAATTTTTTAAGTGAAATGAAATTATAATTTCATATTCATCAAATAAAAAATAATTTAAAAGAATTTACTCTTAATTCCTAACAAGAAAATCTTACCAAGGTATAATGAGATGTTGAATTTTTTCTGAAATGGCATAACCATCTATCTTTATCTTTTTCCCCTTGAAGATTTTATTCGCAACATGACATTAAATTTTAATTAGTTTTGATGATCCTGTGTGCAAAATATGAAAAGAAATATTAGTTCGAATCTATCTTCTATTCAAATGTATTTATGTTTCTTTTAATATATATTGATTTTATGGACTAAGTAATTTAAATCATCCTAAACTCAAAATTCGTATTATATAAAAGAATCTCACCAAATTAAACCTAAAGATGAAAAATAAACTACAAAAATATAATAATAAAACATATGAAAAATTGAACTTACTGTTTTTCATTCAATTTAATATTACTAATTAAAATCAGTTTATAATTGAGGAAAATGGTTTTTTTGGACACAGTGAGAAGAAATGAGGAGGATCGAATAAATACCTTCTATATGGCGGGGGTTGCCGTGGCTTCGAGGAGGGTGACACCTTAAAGATGACGGCGTGGTTTCGAGGAGGGTGACACCTTAAAGATAACGGCGTGGCTTCGAGGAGGGTGACACCTTAAAGATGACGGCGATAAGTTTAGGTTTTTAGGTTTTGAACAAGAAGACCCGAAAATACTCTTTTTAAAAAATATCATAACTTTTATTTTATATTTTTTTCTAGGTCAATTGTGACAAACCTGATGGGCCAGCCAAATGTTGGGCTATCTCGACTGGTCCCATATAGTTAGAGTTCTATATAATTATAACATAAATAACTGAAAGGAAAAATATTTTATTCAATATAATAATAATATTTTTAATCAATATTATAACAAAATATATCTCATGTAATTAATCTATACATAATAAATATAATCTATATAATAATCTAATGGTACGTGTCTTATTAAAATAAATTAAATATATATTGAATTAAATATTAAGTAAAAGTATTTCCTAAATAAAATCTAAATGTTAATATTTTCAGGTAATAAAAAAATAAAACATAAACCATGTATCTTGAAATTGATTTTGCATTATTCATATCATCTTCACCTAACACCATAGTTGTAAGATAATGACCTTTGTATATGTACTTATGGATATACTTGACACATCTTATCCTTGTACAAACTTCAACATTAATATGACAATGGAACATCCTGGATAAATATGGATTATATGGTACAACATCCCTATTATCAATTTTGCATCCCCTAACTTCAAAAACTCGACCATCATTCCGACGTCGATATATTGGATATCCATCTTGATCCATAGATGTGGCATCCACGAAATATTTAGGGTGCTTTTTAGTACATTTTTTATTCTCCATACATGGCGAGTTAGGATTTCGAGCACCACAGGGATCATGCACCATAAAATTGACCACGGTATCAAAAAGAATCGGGTCATTCTTTAAATCAGGAAGTTCAGCACATACAAACAGGTCTACTTGAGAAGTTGTTCGAATTTTATCATGTCCATCCAAAAATATCAACACATGCATATGCGGTAGACCTTGTTTTTGAAACTCAATCGTCAAGACCTTTCCTACTTGTTTTCTAAATATCTTTTTTTCATAAATTTCTTTCAACAGTCGAGCTCTTTTTAACTCAAAAACGCGCGCCCCTAAATCGAGCCTATCAGATACTTTCTGGTTTGGAAGCAAAGCTGATGTTATTTCAGGCCAGTTTGGATTTACTGTCATTGTCAGAAAAATATCTGGATGCTGGTTATAGCGCGTTATTTCCATTAAATCTTGGAATATTTCGAACATATTTCTAGCACTTCCTATAAAAGAAGACGGAAGAATCCTCCGCTTACCAACTTTATCCGGTGACAACCCTTCTATAACAGCATTTGTAAAATCATCATACAATTCTACGCGGAACCTATCTTAATTTAACTTATAACATGTCAGACGATTTTGCTCTGTTGTGGCCCAAGCATCTACCAAAAATTCTTGAAATATTTTACCACCTTTTAAAGTTGTCGAATATTCGGTAGGACGTGAAATATGCTGTAACCATAGTAATCCATTTGCGCTAACCTTTTTCTTGAATATCTATTGCGAGAAGTATCCAATCATTTAAATCCTGGTTACGATCCAAGTTCCCCATATGGAAACATGAGTACATAATGTAAAGGTAGATAAGCTGGATGACATTCATTGATCCTAATAATCTGATTATCTCTTTTTAGATGTATAATAATATCTCTCATTGCACTCGTCTCGGTTCTATCCCCCGGAATGATAACAACCACATCATCTGATGTTGGAAGATTATATCGTCGACGATATTTTGCCACAGTATAGTGTAAGTGCGCCAGAATATTTCTGGAGGCCACCTCAGGTCGATTTAAGATTGTAGAAGCCTGACGATATTTATGAGTGAATATGTTGTGCTCTAAACATAGAATTATGGATAGTTCTTAAGACATCACTCCTTAGATTAGGATTTCATTTATTACGAAATTTTAAGATAGAATTAGGATCGTAAATATATAATTGAGCATATGTACGATCACGACCTTCTTGTGGCTCTAGTGAACCAGTTCGATGTCACAATTCTCCATGAATTGTGAATACCGAGGGTCCTCTTCCGCCGACAACCCTTTCATCTATTTTGACACCCAAACTTGTAAAAGCGTTAGCTGCATTATACCCTCGAGTCTAACGAAGAAATGATATAGACTGTGGTGTTGAGCCATCGTATAAAGTTTGAATTTCTGGTGGATGAGTGATAAGATCGGGCAGATTAATTTGGCTTTCCAAACAACATGTCCCAAATTTTGAAAAGACACAAGAGGTTTATTTAATCTTTTAGCCTTCCAATGTAAACCTTTACAATGCGGGCATATTACATTCATATCTCCCAATGAAAAACGTAGTTTATTTATATTTCCAGTGATGGTATATTCTTGATGAGCTCCACTATTATTTTCTCCGTCAGTATCATATTCTTCTTCGTGATATGAATTCGTTGGTGTTTCAATAATTTGTTCAGAAAGAGAGGATTCACCAATATGTCATGGTGCAACCACAGAATGTGTATCTGATAGATTAATATGATTTGGTGTGAATGGACTTCTAGCAAACACATGATTACCTAAAGGATGAGTTGTTTTAAGGAGAGTATCACTAGGCGAGTCCCCGTGACTTTACATCCTAAGTGACCTATATTTTTCCCAACGTAAACTTTGACCTAATTTATGTTTGGATAACAACTGAACCTCTTGTTCACGAGTCAATGAATTTCGATCGATGGAATAACTTGAGCACCGAACTTGTGGTTGAATATGAGATTCTATTGTTGTGTTTTGGGTTGAATTTTGTGATTTGACAATATTTAACCGTTCTCATGAAAACTCACGTGCTCTTTGTAACCGTCGAGTTAATCAGCGTCGAGAATTCGATGAAGGTAATTATGGATCTTTACTTGTCTCTTGAGAAGTGTGACCTAACCATTCCCTCTCTCGGCGTATACGTTCGGCTAATACAGCTCTAGATAACTCTATTTTTCCTAGATCCTAGTGTTCGTGATGAATCTCAAGTTAATTTTATACATGAAGGTTGTTGAAATTTTACATAAATAGAAATACTATATTATATAGTGTACCATTTGGTAACTCTTTCGCTTCGATTTTGATTTAACCGGGGGGTCGACCTTTTCTTTACCCATTTTGTTTGCTCTATCACAATCCTGATGAACAATGTGTTTTTCATTCAGATATATTTAACAAAATTTTAACTAATTTGTATAAATATAATTTTTGACGTATTCGGTGATTTTTTCTTTGGAGATTTAGATATTGTTTAGCAAGTATCCGACCTCTATCATTCTCATCACGTATAATAATACCCTTATTTTTTTGGAAAGAGAATTCTACCTATGATTTATTATAATATCACTACTATAAAACACTTAAAATAAATAAAAAATTTAGAAACAAGATAAATAAAATTTTGGTAACTAACTTGTTGATTATTTGGTTGAAAAGGTGACTTGTTATGAATATTACTTGTCTCTCCTTCATAAATTTTTTGCATGGTCTTCATTATTGTGTCATGTGTATTTAATACATAATATAACTCAACAAATTAATACATTAAAATAAAAATATTATCTTTCAAGAAGTATTTTAAAAAAAATGTTAGACCCAACTAATTAAAAAAATCCAAAATAGTATGCATCATTAATCATTGTGTTTCATATAATTCATTTCTCTCTCCCTCTTCACCTTGTAAATTAACTAATTATCACTGCTCACCAGCCTTGCATCACCAGGTACACATTTATATTTCAGGGTTATAAGATAATTTATTCTTTCTCAACAAATTGTAAACTGGGGCCTACCATTATATGCTATCTGAGGTCACTAGTTGTTTGATGTTTAATTGCAATCTTAATTATACAAAGAGCCTTAGTTAAATTAAGTAGACTCTGCAAATTTAGTTCGTCATTAGTCATTTTTATACTGCATTCTTTTAGTTTGTTTGTGGTTTGGGCTTTGTTTTTATAGGTAAATGTTTAAAATAATGAGCTGAATAAAAAATCTATCCATATCAATATTATAAGCTTAGTGGAGATCGTTAGGAAGGCCAAATGGCTGGTTGTCATTTCTCAGGTTCTGTTATTTAAGTAAAGTCAATCATAGATTAATGAGGGCCACTTGAAGGTAACACCTTGTTAATTCCATTTCCTTTACACCTATTCTCCTTTAATATGCAATTATTAAAGTAATCTCATGATTCTAAACTTTTCTTACATCTGTGTATTATTATGATGAAGTTCTTCTACTATATAACATAGTACGTGATCTTGCTTTTCCACTATTGTTGAATGTTCATTAGTCATCTTTTTATAAGCTCCTTATTAAGATTCTAAATTTATTTATATGTATTGAAGTATAATTCTATGATTATCATTAGCTAACAGAAATTATGATTATGCAAGTATAATTAACATGAAGTGATAGGATCAGGATTGTAATTAGTTTCTCAACTTGAGATACACTTTATATAAATAATCATATTCACAACCGAAGAAAAACCCATAAATTATCTTAAAATTTGAATAGAAAAAATGTTTACCTAATACAGCTTCCTCAAATTAATAACTTACTATCCAACAGGTGATAAAAGCACCTATTTATGAAGAATGCAGATCAGCAACAAAAGCCACAATTTGTGTATAATTTTAAATGTAACAAAACACAGATTTTGATAGAGTTAATAAGATCGTGTATTACAAAGAAAAAAAAAGAGGGGGAAAAGGTGGTTACAGTTAAAAATTAAAATAGTTATTGAAGTAGTGGACATAGTGGTGGGTTAAAAAAAATTAGTGATTAAATTTATTATTTTCACACCTGACATTCGGTAAATCTTGATTAGAAATAAAAATATAGAAGTAGAGTAACGCTTGAGCAAGTGAATGAATGTATAATCAATCGATTCACTATGTTACTAAAAATCAGCTGCCCTGTCTAGTTTACTAAAGAAAAATAGAAGGATAGCTATCAAAGTGTGTATAATTTGTCCCTTAAACTGGATAATTACGAATGTTCTAAATTATTCCAAAAGATCGTTTACAACGGATTAAGGTAATTTTTTTTATTTACAACGGATATTTTAATTGCATCAAGAAATGTAGATTATTTTATGTTTTAGCATGTAGACGGTATTAATTGGATAACTGCAGACTTTTCTGGGCATGTAAGGTAGAATGCTAATCTAGATTCGTCATCTCGGATTTCAAATAAAAACACAAATAAGAATGTACTCCAAGTTCAAGGACATATGTGATCTGACGATGGACGAACATCTAGCTCTGGACTTGTATTGTAGATACTTTGCGGTATATTATCTGGTTCGAAAGTTTTGCAAGGAAAGTGCAGCTTCTTCCGGACTACTCTCCAACATGGAAGAACCTTGGAATAAAGGTATTGCAGTGGAATATCTAGAGAAAGTTGTGATATTCTGCTTGAATGTCAATTTGATATTCTGCTTGAATGTCATTGTGATATTCTGCTTAAATGTCAGCCAAAGCTTGCTTAAAGTGTTTTCAAAGAAATACTATTTTGTAATGTTTCATAGAAACACTATTTTGTAAAAACAGTTGTCTTCTGTTAATTAATTTTAGGAATATGCATTTTTTTAGTGATGAGCTAATACAATAATATATTAGGTACTTTAAGTGTGTTTGTGTCGTAAATTGGATTTATTTATGATATTTAATTTTAGGTTAAAATTAATAGTCAGAAGGAAAAATAGTATTACTCTGTTTTTCTATTGATATATTACGTAATAATTGTATTGTATAATAGGAATCAAATAGTTAATCTTGAGAGTTTAGTTGTGTTTACTGTTTACTCTAATTTACTACTTATAGCCTTTGATTGGCCAAATTATAAATGTGTATTGTGTATATTAAACTCAGAGGGGTATATGGTGCAAAAAAAGAAACAGGGCCCTATGGATCAAACATTGAAAACATTTTTATTATTTTGCATAGGCAATAAACACAAATAAGAAACATATAACATTTATAGTAGGAAAAACCAAATCTTACATTTATTCACATCTCCAAACAGTATGAAAAGCCATTTTTGTAGATCACCTAAAAAAAGAGACGAAAATTAAACCCTAATAATATTATAGTTAATATTCATTGTGTAAACAAGGTCAATTTTAAAGGTTTATTTCATAAAGGCATTTGATAGAACACCGTATCTATACTCTTGTTCCTGATTATGAATAGAACGCGAATGACTGTTTCTCTATTACATCATATAAATTGGGAGTTTAAATGGACCTTCGATATAGCAGCTAAGTGTGTGAATATCAGAAGTGTTGCGCCGGTTTAAAACCGCGTGAATGAACGTATCAAACCAATCATTATTGATAGGTTGAACAAAGTTGAAATTCAAGCAAGTTATACCCTTCCATACATTTTTCCATCTTTTTGAAAGAACACATGTTTGAACACCGTTTTGAATGTCTATGAATGAGAGTATGTGATTTAAGATTTCATCAGATAAGCTGCTCATTCTGTTTACTAATCTTCTTGTTCTTGTCTCTCTTCTTATCCATTACTCTTCCTCTACATTAATCATCAAATATATAAGTCACAACATTATCAAAGTTATTATATTTCTAACTATAACCTAGTCGGAATTAACCCTATATAATTAACAAGATACAATCAATTCGGGTTAATTAATGCTAGAAACATTAAATCAATTAGATAATGATTGAAATAAAGCATAATTAATTTGTAAAAAACAAGAAAAGTGCAAAAACAATTAATCATTTTGAGTAAAGCCATTAATGGAGTACCTCTTTTCAACGACGTGGGTTAAAGAAGGAAGCGAGAGAGAAAGAGGGAGCTCTAAAACCTTCACGGGGCATCATTCTCGCTATCGTGAATTATATGAACGGTTGCTTTAATGGAACGGAAAAGGTTTTGGCGGTTTTTATTTTTCATTTTTTTGGTCTAGTACTGTTTTGGCGGTTCAAGAGATGCTTAAATGGTAAACCGGGTCATATATGGTTAGAGCTCGTGGTTGAATGGACAATTACTTTTCTTATTTAGTCGGAAAATATTTAATGCAACAGTTTGAATTCAACTTTTTAGAAGAAATGAAAGAAAATAATAAATCTTAATGTTTGACCAAAAAAACAATAATAAAGATAAAAGTCTTTTTTTGTTTGGATTAGATTTAAAAAAAAATTAATTTAATTAATTATATTTTATTTTTGTTTTTTTATCCTATATTTATACAATTATAAAAGAAGATATATATTAAATACAATTTAGTTAAGTATCATTTGTGGATCGCAATGTGCAACTGTAATTGAAAAACGTGGAGGAGATATAAACTTCCATAACTAGTTGAAGAGAATAGAGAAATAAAATATAAAATATCGCGTGTAGGAATTTTGTTTGTAAGGGGTTGAGATTTGATAGGAGTGGTAGTGGGAAGTTAAAAAACAGATGTTAAGGAAATTAATGAAAATACGTAGATCTTGACCATTTAAAGTGTCATATATTTTTGCTCTAGTTAAATCTTGACCGTTATTTAACTTTCGACTTGTCCCATATAATATAGATGGTAAACGAGAATGGAGAAACAAAATATAAAATAACGCGTGTAGGAATTTTGTTTGTAAGGAGTTGAGATTTACTAGGATTGGTAGTGGGAAGTTAAAAAACAGATGTTAAGGAAATGAATAAAAATACGTGCATAGATCTTGACCATTTAAAGTGTCATATATTTTTGCTCTAGTTTTTTTTTTTTCAGAAGAAAATAGTAAAATTATAAGCGTTTGTACACTGATTTCAGAAAAATATAAAAATCGTTCAAAGACCGATTTTTCCATTTCGACGTATCAATGTTCCTTCTTGCACTTCTCGCTGCGAGATCTGTGACGTTATTAAACTTCCTATTAACGAAGTTGATCTTCCAATTAGGAAACTTCGTTAACCAGATCTTCATTTCGGCGATAAAAGGTGAGATTTGCCATCGAAGACCTGCTTTCCTTGAAATACCTTGAATCAGTTCAAGGTTATCGGATTAAAAGGAGACACGCCGTAAGTTACAACTAGCGGCCCTTCTCATAGCAAGAAGGACTGCCCAACATTCCCCTTCAATAGAACTTCTGATAATAGCTCTTGACTCAATTCTATGGGTCACTTTACCTTCTTTGTCAATAGCAATTGCCGCCATTCCAGCAGGTTCATATTCTTTTTTGAAGGAGGCATCACTCATGAAGATGTATTCTGCATCATCTGATAGGATAGGATTATTCTCAATCAACTCTTCCTCATTATTGCCAGCTCTTATTTCGTTGTTTCCTTTAGAGTTCTTCTTAGTAAGCTCTTTCTCCTTAAACATCTCATCCATTGTTGATTGAATTTTAAACAGGATATCTTTGACTACCCATGGTGATTTTTCATGAAATCCTTTCATTTTCGTCTTCCATATGTTCCAAAGAGTTAGTAGCAGATAAGCTGTGACCTCATTTTGTTCCCAACCATTTTTAATATATTTTTTCCGTGTGTCAATTTTTGCTCTAGTTAAATCTTGACCGTTATTTGACTTTCGACTTGTCCCTTATAATATAGATTTTTCTACTCCAGACAATTTGCTAATCTATTATATATTAAGGGGTATTTTTTTCTCAAAGTATTAGAGAAGTTAAATAAAATATGTATATCAAACAAAATAGGAAAATTCTACATATATTCAATAAACTGTAGGTCATCAATTTTTTAAGTGAAATGAAATTATAATTTCATATTCATATTAAAAGAATTTACTCTTAAATCCTAACAAGAAAATCTTACCAAGGTATAATGAGATGTTGAATTTTTTCTGAAATGGCATAACCATCGATCTTTATCTTTTTTCCCGTTGAATAATTTATTTGCAACATGGCATTAAATTTTAATTAGTTTTGATGATCCTGTGTGCAAAATATGAAAAAAAATATTAGTTCGAATCTATATTCTATTCAAATGTATTTATGTTTCTTTTTAATATATATTGATTTTGTGGACTCAGTAATTTAAATCATCCTAAACTCAAAATTCGTATTGTATAAAAGAATCTCACCAAATTAAACCTAAAGATGAAAAATAAACTACAAAAATATAATAATAAAACATATGAAAAATTGAGCTTACTGTTTTTCATTCAATTTAATATTACTAATTAAAATCAGTCTATAATTGAGCAAGGTGGTTTTTTTTGGGCATAGTGAGAAGAAATGAGGAGGATCGAACAAATACCTTCTATATGGCGGGTATGGCGGGTTGCCGTGGACGTGGCTTCGAGGAGGGTGACACCTTAAAGATGACGGCGATAAGTTTAGGTTTTTAGGTTTTGAACAAGAAGACCCGAAAAAACTTTGTTTAAAAAATATCATAACTTTTATTTTATATTTTTTTCTAGGTCAATTGTGACAAACTGGATGGGCCAGCCAACTGTTGGGCTATCTCGACTGGTCCCATATAGTTAGAGTTCTATATAATTATAACATAAATAAATAAAAGGAAAAATATTTTATTCAATATAATAATAATATTTTTAATCAATATTATAACAAAATATATCTCATGTAATTAATCTATACATAATAAATATAATCTATATAATAATCTAATGGTACGTGTCTTATTAAAATAAATTAAATATATATTGAATTAAATATTAAGTAAAAATATTTCCTAAATAAAAACTAAATATTAATATTTTCAGGTAATAAAAAATAAAACATAAACCATGTATCTTGAAATTGATTTTGCATTATTCATATCATCTTCACCTAACACCATAGTTGTAAGATCATGACCTTTGTATATGTACTTATGGATATACTTGACACATCTTATCCTTGCACAAACTTCAACATTTATATGACAATGGAACATCCTGGATAAATATGGATTGTATGGTACAACATCCCTATTATCAATTTTGCATCCCCTAACTTCAAAAACTCGACCATCATTCTGACGACGATATATTGGATATCCATCTTGATCCATAGATGTGGCATCCACGAAATATTTAGGGTGCTTTTTAGTACATTTTTTATTCTCCATACATGGCGAGTTAGGATTTCGAGCACCACAGGGATCATGCACCATAAAATTGACCACGGTATCAAAAAGAATCGGGTCATTCTTTAAATCAGGAAGTTCAGCACATACAAACAGGTCTACTTGAGCAGTTGTTCGAATTTTATCATGTCCATCCAAAAATATCAACACATGCATTTGCGGTAGACCTCGTTTTTGAAACTCAATCGTCAAGACCTTTCCTACTTGTTTTCTAAATATCTTTTTTTCATAAATTTCTTTCAACAGTCGAGCTCTTTTTAACTCAAAAACACGCGCCACTAAATTGGGCCACAACAGAGCAAAATGTTTATTAGGTAACACCTTGTTAATTCAATTCCCTTTACACCTATTCTCCTTTAATATGCACTTGTTAAATTAATCTCATGATTCTAAACTTTTCTTACATCTGTGTATTATTCCTATGAAGTTCTTCTACTATATAACATAGTACGTGATCCTGCTTTTCCACTATTGTTGAATGTTCATTAGTCAACTTTTTATAAGCTCCTTATTATGATTCTAAATTTATTTATATGTATCGAAGTATAATTCTATGATTATCATTAGCTAACAGAAATTATGATTATGCAAGTATAATTAACATGAAGTGATGGGATCAGGATTATAATTAGTTTCTCAACTTGTGATACACTTTATATAAATAATCATATTCACAACCGAAGAAAAACCCATAAATTATATTAAAATTTGTCACAATCGGTATTGTAAATTTTTGAATAGAAAAAATGTTTACCTGATACAGCTTCCTCAAATTAATAACTTACTATCCAACAGGTAATAAAAGCTCCAATATATGAAGAATTCAGATCAGCTACAAAAGCCACAATTTGTGTATAATTTTAAATGTAATAAAACTCAAATTTTGATAGAGTTAATAAGATCGTGTATTACAAAGAAATAAAAGAGGGGGAAAAGGTGGTTACAGTTAAAAATTAAAATAGTTATTGAAGTAGTGGACATAGTGGTGGGTTAAAAAAAGTTAGTGATTAACACACCTGACATTCGGAAAATCTTGATTAGAAATAAAAATATAATTAGTAATTATAGAAATTAAAATATAGAAGTAGAGTAACGTTTGAGCAAGTGAATGAATGTATAATCAACCGATTCACTATGTTAATAAAAATCAGCTGCCCTGTCTAGTTTACTAAAGAAAAATAGAAGGATAGCTATCAAAGTGTGTATAATTTGTCCCTTAAACTGGATAATTACGAATGTTCTAAATTATTCCAAAAGATCGTTTACAACGGATTAAGGTAATTTTTTTTTATTTACAACGGATATTTTAATTGCATCAAGAAATGTAGATTATTTTATGTTTTAGCATGTAGACGGTATTAATTGGATAACTGCAGACTTTTCTGGGCATGTAAGGTAGAATGCTAATCTAGATTCGTCATCTCGGATTTCAAATAAAAACACAAATAAGAATGTACTCCAAGTTCAAGGACATATGTGATCTGACGATGGACGAACATCTAGCTCTGGACTTGTATTGTAGATACTTTGCGGTATATTATCTGGTTCGAAAGTTTTGTAAAGGAAGTGCAGCTTCTTCCGGACTACTCTCCAACATGGAAGAACCTTGGAATAAAGGTATTGCAGTGGAATATCTAGAGAAAGTTGTGATATTCTGCTTGAATGTCATTGTGATATTCTGCTTGAATGTCATTGTGATATTCTGCTTAAATGTCAGCCAAAGCTTGCTTAAAGTGTTTTCAAAGAAATACTATTTTGTAATGTTTCATAGAAACACTATTTTGTAAAAACAGCTGTGTTCTGTTAATTAATTTTAGGAATATGTATTTTTTTAGTGATGGGCTAATACAATAATATATTAGGTACTTTAAGCGTGTTTGTGTCGTAAATTGGATTTCTTTACGATATTTAATTTTAGGTTAAAATTAGTAGTCTGAAGGAAAGATTGTATTACTCGGTTTTTCTTTTGATATATTACGTAATAATTGTACTGTATAATAGGAATCAAATAGTTAATCTTGAGAGTTTGGTTGTGTTTACTGTTTACTCCAATTTACTACTTATATCCTTTGTTTTGCCAACTTATAGATGTGTATTGTGTATATTAAACTCGGATGGGTATATGTTGCAAAAAAAAATAGGGCCCTATGGAGCAAACATTAAAAACATTTTTATTATATTGCATGGGCAATAAACAAAAATATGAAAAATATAACATTTATAGTAGGAAAAACCAAATCTAACATTTATTCATATCTCCAAACAGTATGAAA
Organism: Nemophila menziesii; assembly: GCA_029959085.1. Classification (NCBI taxonomy): domain Eukaryota; kingdom Viridiplantae; phylum Streptophyta; class Magnoliopsida; order Boraginales; family Hydrophyllaceae; genus Nemophila; species Nemophila menziesii. The sequence continues at coordinate 17,221,455 of JARWIR010000003.1, read as the reverse complement.
AGCCATTTTTGTAGATCACCTAAAAAAAGAGACGAAAATTAAACCCAAAAATATTATAGTTAATATTCATTGTGTAAACAAGGTCAAGTTTTTAGGTTTTTTTCATAATGGCATTTGACAGAATACCTAGAAATCAACCACCATTGAACATTTTGAAGAGATCTCTCACCTTTGGCCTTATCTATACTCTTGTTGCTGATTATGAATAGAACGCCAATGACTGTTTCTCTATTACATCATATAAATTGGAAGTTTAATTGGACCTTCGATATAGCAGCTAAGTGTGTGAATATCAGAAGTGTTGCGCCGGTTTAAAACCTCATGAATGATCGTATCAAACCAATCATTATTGATAGGTTGAACAAAGTTGAAATGCAAGCAAGTTATACCCTTCAATAAATTTTTCCATCTTTTTGAAAGAACACATGTTTGAACACCGTTTTGAATGTCTATGAACGAGAGTATGTGATGCATGATTTAATCAGATAAGCAGCTCATTCTGCTCCTTCTGCTCATTCTGTTACTAATCTTCTTGTTCTTGTCTCTCTTCTTATCCATTACTCTTCCTCTACATTAATCATCAAATATTTAAGTCACAACATTATCAAAGTTATTTTATTTCTAACTATAACCTAGTCGGAATTAACCCTATATTTTTAACCAGATACAATCAATTCGGGTTAATTAATGCTAGAAACTTTAAATCAATTAGATAATGATTGAAATAAAGCATAATTAATTTGTAAAAAACAAGAAAACTGCAAAAACAATTAATCATTTCGAGTAAAGCCATTAATGGAGTACCTATTTTCAACGGCGTGGGTTAAAGAAGGAAGCGAGAGAGAAAGAGGGAGCTCTAAAACCTTCACGGGGCATCATTCTCGCTATCATGAATTGTTGTTTTAATGGAATGGAAGAGGTTTTGGCGGTTTTTATTTTTCATTTTTTTGGTCTAGTACTGTTTTGGCGGTTCAAGAGATGCTTAAATGGTAAACCGGGTCATATATGGTTAGATCTCGTGATTGAATGGACAATTACTTTTCTTATTTAGTCGGAAAAAATTTAATGCAATAGTTTAAATTCAACTTTTTAGAAGAAATGAAAGAAAATAATAAATCTTCATGTTTTTGACCAAAAAAACAATAATAAAGATAAAAGTCTTTTATTTGTTTGGATTAGATTTAAAAAACAATTAATTTAGTTAATTATATTTTATTTTTTGATTCTTTATCCTATATTTATATGTACAATTATAAAAGAAGATATATATTAAATACAATTTAATTAACTATCATTTGTGGATCGCAATGTGCAACTGTAATTGAAAAACGTGGAGGAGATATAAACTTCCATAACTAGTTGAAGAGAATAGAGAAATAAAATATAAAATATCGCGTGTAGGAATTTTGTTTGTAAGGAGTTGAGATTTGATAGGAGTGGTAGTGGGAAGTTAAAAAACAGATGTTAAGGAAATTAATGAAAATACGTAGATCTTGACCATTTAAAGTGTCATATATTTTTGCTCTAGTTAAATCTTGACCGTTATTTGACTTTCAACTTGTCCCATATAATATAGACTAGGGATCATCCGTGCCCGAGGGCACTAAATTTTGTTTAACAATATGAAAGAGAATAGAATGCAATAGTTATAGGTAATCTATTCTTCTAAATAAGTTACATATTATTTGACTTTTACTATTCGAGATTACCTTTTAAATAGTGCTAACTTGATTAAAATAGTTTTAGGTGGGTTATTTAAGAAGTATAAAGTTGATTAGTAATGATAAAATAACCTATTTGAATCATTTATTCAAATTAAAGTTTCCAAGGAACCACACTCCATATTGGAGGAACTGCCGAGAATAATTGATGATAGTAAAATTTGAGTATAAAATTTTCCTTTTTTATTTCTAGAAAAAAACTGTACATATAACATTGAAAATAACATAATTAGGGCAATCTTTATTCTTAACTTATTAATCATAATATTTACTAAATTGCTAATTTATTTGTTAAGTATTTAATTAAATTATATTAAAATGATACACACTACTATCTTTACCATAGTATTTAGATAAATATGAGAAAATTATGAAAAATGTTGGTTTACTATTATGAAAAAAGAGTTATAATCTTGAGTTATACTCATTATTAGCCTCATTAAGAAAATTGCCATGTCAATAGTATGTCGTGTCTCTATAACCGTGCTGCTTATATGCACACACATCAAAGAAAAATGAACGATATTTTTTCTGGAATGGGATGTGTAGATCTATCAACTTAATCGAACATTTCAAAAATAGGATGTCCTCTATTTTAGTAAAACATTTCACAATCTTCTAATGCAGCTAGAAGTTCATTAAAACACTTACATGGATATAGGGATAAATATAAGATGTTACTTAATAATTAAAGTTTATATTGGTATACTCAGTTTTACTATTAAGCGTTAGTTACAAAAATAACTTTTCAGACTTGGTTTATTACTCTGTGTTGACTTCCAATATAGTTGAATTGGCTAATAGTTGCCTTGCTAGGCTTGACCAAGAAATAAACTTGGAAATTGCAATAATAGAAATTAATCTCAAGATCACAAATAAAAATATATTATAAGAGTGAGTAGATTAACCTGATATATAGTTAAATTCAATATAATTAATTACTCTAGACTTCAAGCAAGACATGTTTAATTTTAGAGATGTATAGTGAATTATGAACATGCAAAGTTATTGATAGCTACTGTTTTATATATGTGAAAGGATAAATCTACCTCTGGTAAGAGGCATATATAAGAAATATAGAACCATCATTTCAAATGACCACAAATCAATCTAATAATCAAACCACATCATCAATTAATCAAATGTACTACAATTTTTAATTGTAATGATTTTAGAAAGATATATAATCAATTGATACTATAAACATTTAGTTAGTAATAAAATTATAAATTTTATCTTGAAAATCTGCCAATTAAGGCCGCATAGACTTCCATATGGTTTAGGCAAACGAAATCTATCACCTAATAGGTGAAACTTTAACAATGAATTCCTTTACTCCAATGGATAGCAAAAAAGTCTTGAACAATTATGAATTTTTCCTTTTTTCATATTGAAACTTGTGGATAACCTTTTTTGTAATTAAAGTACAACTTTATCTTTTCCATTTAATATCATCCAAGTTCAACTGTTGCAATTTACATATATAGCAAACTTTTATTTTATCACCTAAAATGAGAGTTTCACATAATTTTTTAACATAGTTCAATAGTAATGATGATAAGATAGGAGAACCTGATATTAACTATAGGTCACTATATTAAGAAAAAATTGCACTATAAATCCCTTATATTATGCAAAGTAAGTTATATAACAAAATAATGCTTGGTGAGAAAATACTAACTTTTTCGAGGTAGGAGTTTTTGCAAGAAGGTCCCTGTTCATTATAAACTTAAAGCACACTTACTATCTAAAAACTTCAAGAAGGTCCCTGATCAGTTTCAATTCTTTCCTTAGAAATTCAAAATAATTATTTAAGAGTACTATAATTAACCCTCCATAGTAAATGTTTTACCCTTTCCAGTTTGACCGTATGCATATATACATACATTATTCCCACCCAATACTAAAAACAACCTTAGTAATTAAAAACCTAAATACTTTGTTAAACTTGAAAGGCTTTCTTAAATGTTACCTGGTTTGTAAACAACCTTAAATGTATTTTTTCATTGAGTCATTTGATAAAACACCTGGTTCACCATCTTTTGAACCTCCGAAATCAACCACCGTTGAACATTTTGAAAAGATTTCTCCTTTACTTAATGGACGAAACCTACAAAATACCCCTATATTCCCTGGATTTACATTAACTCGCAGTAAATTAAAATGTTCCACAATTAAAAAAATTAAAATAAGAAAATCGCCTTTTGTCTCTTAAGTTCATTAAAAAGCTTTCTCCTCTGTATTCGCCTTTAAATAATATTCATACATAATTTGTTGAAGCAAAGGAAGAAATTAATTAAAAAATAAGGCGTGGAGGAGATTTTTTTAAGGTGTTAAGATTTAGTAGGAGTGATAGTGGGAAGTTAATAAAATAATGATGAGGAAACGAATAAAAAACAAATAGATAGATTTTGGTCATTTAGGGTGTCACACATTTTTGCTCTAATTTGTTGACAACCAACACATACGGAAAAGGTTTAGTGAAGATTACAGAAAATATAACTAATTTGCAGTAACTAAAGATAATTAAAAAACAGATGAATGATTTGAGAGTAATCATTATTAAAAGAAAGCTAAAAAACACATACATAAAGTTTTAGTGAAGATTACATACAAATGAATGATTTTTTCACAAAATATTAAGGATTCCTAATAACTAAACAAAAATAAAAATAGATCAATTATTTTAGAGTAATCATTAATAGATGAAAGGCAATTTATTTGCACAACCAACACATACAAAAAAGTTGTAGTGGAGATTATAAAAAATATTAAGGATATGCAATAACTAAAATAAATTAAAAAATAGATTAATGATTTTAGAGTAATCATTAATAAAATAAAACTAATTTACTACTTCAAATAAACATATACATAAAATTTTAGTGAAGATTTTCGTCAATCTTTAATAATGAAATATTTAGTAGTTAAAAAAGAAATATTTGAATAATGTGTTTCTTCCTAAATTATTCTTCATAATGTAACATAATTATTTTTAATGAGATATTTTGTAGTTAAGAAGGAAGTAGTGGTGATAGTAGTGGGGTGTATTATGGTTAGAATACATGTGGCAAGATTCAAATGGTTTTAGATGCCATATATTTTTACTCTAGATAAATCATGGCCACTCTTTGACTTTCGAGTTGTCCAATATAATATAGATGGTAAAAGAGAATGGAGAAATAAAATATAAAATAACGCGTGTAGGTATTTTGTTTGTAAGGAGTTGAGATTTACTAGGAGTGGTAGTGGGAAGTTAAAAAACAGATGTTAAGGAAATGAATAAAAATACGTGCATAGATCTTGACCATTTAAAGTGTCATATATTTTTGCTCTAGTTAAATCTTGACCGTTATTTGACTTTCAACTTGTCCCTTATAATATAGATTTTTCTAATCCAGACAATTTGCTAACCTATTATATATTAAGGGGTATTTTTTTCTCATAGTATTAGAGAAGTTAAATAAAATATGTATATCAAACAAAATAGGAAAATTCTTCATATATTCAATAAACTGTAGGTCATTAATTTTTTAAGTGAAATGAAATTATAATTTCATATTCATCAAATAAAAAACAATTTAAAAGAATTTACTCTTAAATCCTAACAAGAAAATCTTACCAAGGTATAATGAGATGTTGAATTTTTTCTGAAATTGCATAACCATCGATCTTTATCTTTTTTCCCGTTGAAGATTTTATTTGCAACATGACATTAAATTTTAATTAGTTTTGATGATCCTGTGTGCAAAATATGAAAACAAATATTAGTTCGAATCTATCTTCTATTCAAATATATTTATGTTTCTTTTTAATATATATTGATTTTGTGGACTCAGTAATTTAAATCATCCTAAACTCAAAATTCTATAAAAGAATCTCACCAAATTAAACCTAAAGAAGAAAAATCAACTACAAAATTATAATAATAAAACATATGAAAAATTGAGCTTACTTCAATTTAATATTACTAATTAAAATCAGTCTATAATTGAGCAAGATGGTTTTTTTGTGGACACAGTGAGAAGAAATGAGGAGGATCGAACAAATACCTTCTATATGGCGGGTATGGCGACGTGGCTTCGAGGAGGGTGACACCTTAAAGATGACGGCGATAAGTTTAGGTTTTTAGGTTTTGAACAAGAAAACCCGAAAAAACTTTGTTTAAAAAATATCATAACTTTTATTTTATATTTTTTTTCTAGGTCAATTGTGACAAACTGGATGGGCCAGCCAACTGTTGGGCTATCTGACTGGTCCCATATAGTTAGAGTTCTATATAATTATAACATAAATAACTAAAAAGAAAAATATTTTATTCAATATAATAATAATATTTTTAATCAATATTATAACAAAATATATCTCATATAATTAATCTATACATAATAAATATAATCTATATAATAATCTAATGGGACGTGTCTTATTAAAATAAATTAAATATATATTGAATTAAATATTAAGTAAAAATATTTCCTATATAAAAACTAAACGTTAATATTTTCAGGTAATAAAAAATAAAACATAAACCATGTATCTTAAAATTGATTTTGCATTATACATATCATCTTCACCTAACACCATAGTTGTAAGATCATGACCTTTGTATATGTACTTATGGATATACTTGACACATCTTATCCTTGCACAAACTTCAACATTAATATGACAATGGAACATCCTGGATAAATATGGATTGTATGGTACAACATCCCTATTATCAATTTTGCATCCCCTAACTTCAAAAACTCGACCATCATTCCGACGACGATATATTGGATATCCATTTTGATCCATAGATGTGGCATCCACGAAATATTTAGGGTGCTTTTTAGTACATTTTTTATTCTCCATACATGGCGAGTTAGGATTTCGAGCACCACAGGGACCATGCACCATAAAATTGACCACGGTATCAAAAAGAATCGGGTCATTCTTTAAATCAAGAAGTTCAGCACATACAAACAGGTCTGCTTGAGCAGTTGTTCGAATTTTATCATGTCCATCCAAAAATATCAACACATGCATATGCGGTAGACCTCGTTTTTTATACTCAATCGTCAAGACCTTTCCTACTTGTTTTCTAAATATCTTTTTTTCATAAATTTCTTTCAACAGTCGAGCTATTTTTAACTCAAAAACACGTGCCACTTAATCGGGCCTATCAGATACTTTCTGGTTTGGAAGCAAAGCTGATGTTATTTCAGGCCAGTTTGGATTTGCTGTCATTGTCAGAAAAATATCTGGATGCTGGTTATAGCGCGTTATTTCCATTAAATCTTGGAATATTTCGAACATATTTCTAGCACTTCCTATAAAAGAAGACGGAAGAATCCTCCGCTTACCAACTTTATCCGGTGACAACCCTTCTATAACAACATTTGTAAAATCATCATACGCGGAACCTATTTTAATTTAACTTATAACATGTCAAACGATTTTGCTTTGTTGTGGCCCAAGCATCTACCAAAAATTCTTGAAATAATTTACCACCTTTTAAAATTGTCGAATATTCGGTAGGACGTGAAATATGCGGTAACCATAGTAATCCATTTGCGTTAACCTTTTTCTTGAATATCTATTGCAAGAAGTATCCCATCGTTTAATTCCTGGTTCCCATCCAAGTTCCCCATATGGAAACATGAGTACATAATGTAAAGGTAGATAAGCTGGATGACATTCATTGATCCTAATGAACTGATTATCTCCTTTTAGATGTAGAATGATATCTCTCATTGCACTCGTCTCGTTTCCATCCCCCGGAATGATAACACCCACCTAATCTGATGTTGGAAGATTATATTGTCGACGATCTTTTGCCGCAGTATAGTGTAAGTGCACCAGAATATTTCTGGAGGCCACCTCATGTCGATTTAAGATTGCAGAAGCCTGACGATATTTATGAGTGAATATTATGTGCTCCAACATAGAATTATGGATAGTTCTTAAGACATCACTCCTTAGATTATGATTTCGTTTATTACGAAAGTTTATGGTACAATCAGGATCGTAAATATATAATTGAGCATATGTACGATTACGACCTTCTTGTGGCTCTAGTGAACCAGTTCGATGTCGCAATTCTCCATGAATTGTGAATACCGAGGGTCCTCTTTCGCCGACAACCCTTTCATCCATTTTGACACCCAAACTTGTAAAAACGTTAGCTGCATTATACCCTCGAGTCTAACGAAAAATGATATAGACTGTGGTGTTGAGCCATCGTATAAAGTTTGAATTTCTGGTGGAGGAGTGATAAGATCGGGCAGATTAATTTGGCCTTTCAAACAACATGTCCCAAATTTTGAAATAGACACATGAGGTTTTTTTAATCTTTCAGCCTTCCAATGTAAAGCTTTACAATGCGGGCATATTAAATTCATATCTCCCAACGAAAAACGTAGTTCATTTATATTCTCAGTGATGGTATATTCTTGATGAGCTCCACTATTATTTTCTCCGTCAGTATCATATTCTTCTTCATGATATGAATTCGTTGGTGTTTCAATAATTTGTTCAGAAAGAGAGGATTCACCAATATATCGTGGTGCAACCACAAAATGTGTATGTAATAGAATAATATGATTTGGTGTGAATGGACTTCTACCAAACACATGATTACCTAAAGGATGAGTTGTTTTAAGGAGAGTATCACTGGGCGAGTCCCCGTGACTTTACATCCTAAGTGACCTATATTTTTCCCAACGTAAAATTTGACCTAATCTACGTTTGGATAAAAACTGAACCTCTTGTTCACGAGTCAATGACTTTCGATCGATTGAATAACTTGAGCACCGAACTTGTGGTTGAATATGAGATTGTATTGTTGTTTTTTGGGTTGAATTTTCTGATTTGACAATATTCAACCGTTCACATGAAAACCCATGTTCTCTTTGTAACCGTCGAGTTAATCAGCGTCGAGAATTCGATGAATGTAATTCTGGATCTTTACTTATCTCTTGAGAAGTGTGACCTAACCATTCCCTCTCTCGGCGTATACGTTGGGCTAATACAGCTCTAGATAGCTCTATTTTTTCTGGATCCTAATGTTTATGATGAATCTCAAGTTAATTTTATACATGAAGGTTGTTGAAATTTTACATAAATAGAAATACTATATTATATAGTGTACCATTTGGTAACTCTTTCGCTTTGATTTTGATTTAACCGGGGGGTCGACCTTTTCTTTACCCATTTTGTTTGTTCTATCACAATCCTGATGAACAATATGTTTTTTATTCAGATATATTTAACAAAATTTTAACTAATTTGTATAAATATAATTTTTAACGTATTCGGTGATTTTTTCTTTGGAGATTTAGATATTGTTTAGCAAGTATCCAACCTCGATCTATCATTCTCATCACGTATAATGATACCCTTATTTTTTTGGAAAGAGAATTCTACCTATGAATTTATTATAATATCACTAATATAAAACACTTTAAATAAATAAACAATTTAGAAACAAGATAAATAAAATTTTGGTAACTAACTTGTTGATTATTTGGTTGAAAAGGTGACTTGTTATGAATATTACTTGTCTTTCCTTCATAATTTTTTTGCATGGTCTTCATTATTGTGTCATGTGTATTTAATACATAATATAACTCAACAAATTAATACATTAAAATAAAAAAATTATCTTTCAAGAAGTATTTTAATAAAAAAATGTTCGAACCAACAAATTAAAAAAATCCGAAATAGTATGCATCAAGTATAAAATTTCTTAAAAATGAAAAGTTTTTGTCCTTACACCCTTTCCCATTAATCATTCGTGTTTCATATAATTCATTTCTCTTTCTCTCTCTTCACCTTGTAAATTAATTAATTATCACTGCTCACCAGCCTTGCATCACTAGGTACACATTTATAATTCAGGGTTATAAGATAATTTATTCTTTCTCAACAAATTGTAAACTAAGGCCTACCATTATATGCTATATGAGGTCACTAGTATTTGATGTTAAATTGCAATCTTAATTATACAAAGAGGCTTGGTTAAATTAAGTAGACTCTGCAAATTTAGTTCGTCATTAGTCATTTTTATACTGCATTCTTTCAGTTTATTTGTGGTTTGGGCTTTGTTTTTATAGGTAAATGTTTAAAATAATGAGCTAATAAAAAATCTATCCATATCAATATTATAAGCTTAGTGGAGATCTTTAGGAAGGCCAAATGGCTGGTTTTCATTTCTCAAGGTTCTGTTATTTGAGTAAACTCAACCATAGATTAATGAGGGCAACTTGAAGGTAACACCTTGTAAATTCCATTCCCTTTACACCTAGTCTCCTCCTTTAATATGCAATAGTTAAAGTAATCTCATGATTCTTAACTTTTCTTACATCTGTGTATTATTCTGATGAAGTTCTTCTACTATATAACATAGTACGTGATCTTGCTTTTCCACTACTGTTGAATGTTCATTAGTCATTTTTTTATAAGCTCCTTATTATGATTCTAAATTTATTTATATGTATTGAAGTATAATTCTATGATTATCATTAGCTAACAGAAATTATGATTATGCAACTATAATTAACATGAAGTGATGGGATCAGGGTTGTAATTGGTTTCTCAACTTGAGATACACTTTATATAAATAATCATATTCACAACCGAAGAAAAACCCATAAATTATTTTAAAATTTTTCACAATCGGTATTGTAAATTTTTTAATAGAAAATGTTTACCTGATACAGCTTCATCAAATTAATAACTTACTATCCAACAGGTGATAAAAGCACCGATTTATGAATAATTCAGATCAGCAACAAAAGCCACAATTTGTGTATAATTTTAAATGTAACAAAACACAGATTTTGATAGAGTTAATAAGATCGTGTATTACAAAGAAAAAAAAGAGGGGGAAAAGGTGGTTACTGTTAAAAATTAAAATAGTTATTGAAGTAGTGGACATAGTGGTGGGTTAAAAAAATTAGTGATTTAATTTATTATTTTCACACCTGACATACATTCGGTAAGTCTTGATTAGAAATACAAATATAATTAGTAATTATAGAAATTAAAATATAGAAGTAGAGTAACGCTTGAGCAAGTGAATGAATGTATAATAAATCGATTCACTATGTTACTAAAAATCAGCTGCCCTCTAGTTTACTAAAGAAAAAATAGAAGGATCCCTATCAAAGTGTGTATAAGTTGGTCCTTAAACTGGATAATTACGAATGTTCTAAATTATTCCAAAAGATCGTTTACAACAGATTAAGGTAAATTTTTTTTATTTACAACGGATATTTTAATTGCATCAAGAAATGTATATTATTTTATGTTTTAGCATGTAGACGGTATTAATTTGATAACTGCAGACTTTTCTGGGCATGTAAGGTAGAATGCTAATCTAGATTCGTCATCTCGGATTTCAAATAAAAACACAAATAAGAATGTACTCCAAGTTCAAGGACATATGTGATCTAACGATGGACGAACATCTAGCTCTGGACTTGTATTGTAGATACTTTGCGGTATATTATTTGGTTCGGAAGTTTTGCAAGGGAAGTGCAGCTTCTTCCGGACTACTCTCCAACATGGAAGAACCTTGGAATAAAGGTATTGCAGTGGAATATCTAGAGAAAGTTGTGATATTCTGTTTGAATGTCATTGTGATATTCTGCTTGAATGTCATTGTGATATTCTGCTTGAATGTTAGCCAAAGCTTGCTTAAAGTGTTTTCAAAGAAATACTATTTTGTAATGTTTCATAGAAACACTATTTTGTAAAAACAGTTGTCTTCTGTTAATTAATTTTAGGAATATGTATTTTTTGAGTGATGAGCTAATACAATAATATATTAGGTACTTTAAGCGTGTTTGTGTCGTAAATTGGATTTATTTATGATATTTAATTTTAGGTTAAAATTAGTAGTCAGAAGGAAAAATTGTATTACTCGGTTTTTCTTTTGATATATTACGTAATAATTGTACTGTATAATAGGAATCAAATAGTTAATCTTGAGAGTTTGGTTTTGTTTACTGTTTACTCTAATTTACTACTTACAGCCTATGATTTGCCAACTTATAAATGTGTATTGTGTATATTAAACTCGGAGGGGTATATGGTGAAAAACAAAATAGGGCCATATGGAGCAAACATTGAAAACAAAAATTATTATATTGCATGGGCAATAAACACAAATATGAAAAATATAACATTTATAGTAGGAAATACCAAATCTAACATTTATTCATATCTCCAAACAGTATGAAAAGCCATTTTTGTAGATCACCTAAAAAAAGAGACAAAAATTAAACCCTAATAATATTATAGTTAATATTTATTGTGTAAACAAGGTCAATTTTGAAGGTTTTTTTCATAAAGGCATTTGATAGAACACCTAGAAATCAACCACCATTGAACATTTTGAAGAGATCTCTCACCGTTGGCCTTATCTATACTCTTGTTGCTGATTATGAATAGAACGCCAATGACTGTTTCTCTATTACATCATATAAATTGGGCGTTTAATAGGACCTTCGATATAGCAGCTAAGTGTGTGAATATCAGAAGTGTTGCGCCGGTTTAAAACCTCGTGAATGAACGTATCAAACCAATCATTATTGATAGGTTGAACAAAGTTATAATTCAAGCAAGTTATACCCTTCCATATATTTTTTCATCTTTTTGAAAGAACACATGTTTGAACACCGTTTTGAATGTCTATGAATGAGAGTATGTGATGTAAGATTTCATCAGATAAGCTGCTCATTCTGCTCCTTCTGCTCATTCTGCTCATTCTGTTATTAATCTTCTTGTTCTTGTCTATCTTCTTATCCATTACTCTTCCTCTACATTAATTACCAAATATATAAGTCACAACATTATCAAAGTTATTATATTTCTAACTATAACCTCGTCGGAATTAACCCTATACTTTTAACCAGATACAATCAATTCGGGTTAATTAATGCTAGAAACTTTAAATCAATTAGATAATGATTGAAATAAAGCATAATTAATTTGTAAAAAACAAGAAAACTGCAAAAACAATTAATCATTTTGAGTAAAGCCATTAATGGAGTACCTCTTTTCAACGGCGTGGGTTAAAGAAGGAAGCGAGAGAGAAAGAGGGAGCTCTAAAACCTTCACAGGGCATCATTCTCGCTATCGTGAATTATATGAACTGATGCTTTAATGGAATGGAAAAGGTTTTGGCGGTTTTTATTTTTCATTTTTTTGTCTAGTACTGTTTTGGCGGTTCAAGAGATGCTTAAATGGTAAACCGGGTCATATATGGTTAGGGCTCGTGGTTGAATGGACAATTACTTTTCTTATTTAGTCGGAAAATATTTAATGCAATAGTTTGAATTCAACTTTTTAGAAGAAATGAAAGAAAATAATAAATCTTCATGTTTGACCAAAAAAACAATAATAAAGATAAAAGTCTTTTTTTGTTTGGATTAGATTTAAAAAACAATTAATTTAGTTAATTACATTTTCTTTTTTGATTATTTATCCTATATTTATATGTACAATTATAAAAGAAGATATATATTAAATACAATTTAGTTAACTATCATTTGTGGATCGTAATGTGCAACTGTAATTGAAAAACGTGGAGGAGATATAAACTTCCATAACTAGTTGAAGAGAATAGGGAAATAAAATATAAAATATCGCGTGTAGGAATTTTGTTTGTAAGGAGTTGAGATTTGATAGGAGTGGTAGTGGGAAGTTAAAAAACAGATGTTAAGGAAATTAATTAAAATACGTAGATCTTGCCAATTTAAAGTGTCGTGTATTTTTGCTCTAGTCAAATCTTGACCGTTATTTAACTTTCGACTTGTCGCATAAAATATAGATGGTTAAAAAGAATGGAGAAATAAAATATAAAATAACGCGTGTAGGAATTTTGTTTGTAAGGAGTTGATATTTACTAGGAGTGGTAGTGGGAAGTTAAAAAACAGATGTTAAGGAAATGAATAAAAATACGTGCATAGATCTTGACCATTTAAAGTGTCATATATTTTTGCTCTAGTTAAATCTTGACCGTTATTAGACTTTCGACTTGTCCCATATAATATAGATCTTTCTACTCAAGATAATTTGCAAATCTATTATATATTAAGGGATATTTTTTTCTCAAAGTATTAGAGAAGTTAAATAAAATATGTATATCAAACAAAATAGGAAAATTCTTCATATATTCAATAAACTGTAGGTCATTAATTTTTTAAGTGAAATGAAATTATAATTTCATATTCATCAAATAAAAAACAATTTAAAAGAATTTACTCTTAATTCCTAACAAGAAAATCTTACCAAGGTATAATGAGATGTTGAATTTTTTCTGAAATGGCATAACCATCGATCTTTATCTTTTTTCCCATTGAAGATTTTATTTGCAACATAACATTAAATCTTAATTAGTTTTGATGATCTAGTGTGCAAAATATGAAAAAAAAAATATTAGTTCAAATCTATCTTCTATTCAAATGTATTTATGTTTCTTTTTAATATATATTGATTTTGTGGACTCAGTAATTTAAATCATCCTAAACTCAATATTCGTATTGTATAAAAGAATCTCACCAAATTAAACCTAAAGAAGAAAAATCAACTATAAAAATATAATAATAAAACATATGAAAAATTGAGCATACTGTTTTTCATTCAATTTAATGATACTAATTAAAATCAGTCTATAATTGAGCAAGATGGTTTTTTTGTGGGCACAGTGAGAAGAAATGAGGAGGATCGAACAAATACCTTCTATATGGCGGGTTGTCGTGGCTTCGAGGAGGGTGACACCTTAAAGATGACGGCGATAAGTTTAGGTTTTTAGGCATTGAACAAGAAGGCCCGAAAAAACTCTGTTCAAAAAATATCGTAACTTTTATTTTATATTTTTTTCTAGGTCAATTGTGACAAACTGGATGGGCCAGCCAACTTTTGGGCTATCTCGACTGGTCCCATATAGTTAGAGTTCTATATGATTATAACATAAATAACTGAAAGGAAAAATATTTTATTCAATATAATAATAATATTTTTAATCAATATTATAACAAAATATATCTCATGTATTTAATCTATACATAATAAATATAATCTATATAATAATCTAATGGTACGTGTCTTATTAAAATAAATTAAATATATATTGAATTAAATATTAAGTAAAAGTATTTCCTAAATAAAAACTAAATGTTAATATTTTTAGGTAATAAAAAATACAACATTACCCATGTATCTTGAAATTGATTTTGCATTATTCATATCATCTTCACCTAACACCATAGTTGTACGATCATGACCTTTGTATATGTACTTATAGATATACTTGACACATCTTATCCTTACACAAACTTTAACATTAATATGACAATGGAACATCCTGGATAAATATGGATTGTATGGTACAACATCCCTATTATCAATTTTGCATCCCCTAACTTCAAAAACTCGACCATCATTCTAACGACGATATATTGGATATCCATCTTGATCCATAGATGTGGCATCCACAAAATATTTAGGGTGCTTTTTAGTACATTTTTTATTCTCCATACATGGCGAGTTAGGATTTCGAGCACCACAGGGACCATGCACCATAAAATTGACCACGGTATCAAAAAGAATCGGTTCATTCTTTAAATAAGGAAGTTCAGCACATACAAACAGGTCTACTTGAGTAGTTGTTCGAATTTTATCATGTCCATCCAAAAATATCAACACATGCATATGCGGTAGACCTCGTTTTTGAAACTCAATCGTCAAGACCTTTCCTACTTGTTTTCTAAATATCTTATTTTCATAAATTTCTTTCAACAGTCGAGCTCTTTTTAACTCAAAAACACGCGCCACTAAATCGGGCCTATCAGATACTTTCTTGTTTGGAAGCAAAGCTGATGTTATTTCAGGCCAGTTTGGATTTCCTGTCATTATCAGAAAAATATCTGGATGCTGGTT
Organism: Nemophila menziesii; assembly: GCA_029959085.1. NCBI lineage: Eukaryota > Viridiplantae > Streptophyta > Magnoliopsida > Boraginales > Hydrophyllaceae > Nemophila > Nemophila menziesii. The sequence goes on along the minus strand of JARWIR010000003.1, from coordinate 17,205,802 downwards.
ATAGCGCGTTATTTCCATTAAATCTTGGAATATTTCGAACATATTTCTAGAACTTCCTATAAAAGAAGACGGAAGAATCCTCCGCTTACCAACTTTATCCGGTGACAACCCTTCTATAACAGCATTTGAAAAATCATCATATAATTCTACGGGGAACCTATCTTAATTTAACTTATAACATGTCAGACGAATTTGCTCTGTTGTGGCCCAAGCATCTACTAAAAATTCTTGAAATAATTTACCACCTTTTAAAATTGTCGAATATTCGGTAGGAGGTGAAATATGCGGTAACCATAGTATTCCATTTGTGTTACCTGTTTTCTTGAATATCTATTGCGAGAAGTATCCCATCGTTTAAATCCTATTTCCAATCCAAATTCCCCATATGGAAACATGAGTACATAATGTGAAGGTAGATAAGCTGGATGACATTCATTGATCCTAATGAACTGATTATCTCCTTTTAGATGTAGAATGATATCTTTCATTGCACTCGTCTCGGTTCCATCCCCCGGAATGATAACAACCACCTCATCTGATGTTGGCAGATTATATCGTCGACAATCTTTTGCCGCAGTATAGTGTAAGTGCACCAGAATATTTCTGGAGGCCACCTCAGGTCGATTTAAGATTGCAGAAGCTTGACGATATTTATGAGTGAATATGTTGTGCTCCAACATAGAATTATGGATAGTTCTTAAGACATCACTCCTTAGATTAGGATTTCGTTTATTACGAAAGTTTAAGGTACAATCAGGATCGTAAATATATAATTGAGCATATGTACGATCACGACCTTCTTGTGGCTCTAGTGAACCAGTTCGATGTCGCAATTCTCCATGAATTGTGAATACCGAGGGTCCTCTTCCGCCGACAACCCTTTCATCCATTTTGACACCCAAACTTGTAAAAGCGTTAGCTGCATTATACCCTCGAGTCTAACGAAGAAAAGATATAGACTGTGGTGTTGAGCCATCGTATAAAGTTTGAATTTCTGGTGGAGGAGTGATAAGATCGGGAAAATTAATTTGGCATTCCAAACAACATGTCCCAAATTTTGAAATAGACACAGGAGGTTTCTTTAATCTTCTTTAATCTTTGAGCCTTCCAATGTAAAGCTTTACAATGCGGGCATATTACATTCATATCTCCCAATGAAAAACGTAGTTCATTTATATTTCCAGTTATGGTATATTCTTGATGAGCTCCACTATTATTTTCACCGTCAGTATCATATTCTTTTTCATGATATGAATTCGTTGGTGTTTCAATAATTTGTTCAGAAAGAGAGCATTCACCAATATGTCGTGGTGCAACTAGAGAATGTGTATTTGATAGGTTAATATGATTTGGTGTGAATGGACTTCTAGCAAACACATGATTACCTAAAGGATGAGTTGTTTTAAGGAGAGTATCACTGGGCGAGTCCCCGTGACTTTACATCCTAAGTGACCTATATTTTTTCCAACGTAAACTTTGACCTAATCTACGTTTGGATAACAACTGAACCTCTTGTTCACGAGTCAATGAATTTCGATCAATGGAATAACTTGAGCACCGAACTTGTGTTTGAATATGTGATTGTATTGTTGTGTTTTGGGTTGAATTTTGTGATTTGACAATATTTAACCGTTCACATGAAAACTCATGTGCTCTTTGTAACTGTCGAGTTAATCAGCGTCGAGAATTCAATGACGGTAATTCTGGATCTTTACTTGTCTCTTGAGAAGTGTGACCTAACCATTCCCTCTCTCGGCGTATACGTTCGGCTAATACAGCTCTAGATAACTCTATTTTTCCTAGATCCTAATGCTCGTGATGAATCTAAAGTTAATTTTATACATGAAGGTTGTTGAAATTTTACATAAATAGAAATACTATATTATATACTGTACCATTTGGGAACTCTTTCGCTTGGACTTTGATTTAACCGGGGGGTCGACCTTTTCTTTACCCTTTTTGTTTGTTCCATCACAATCCTGATGAACAATATGTTTTTTATTTAGATATATTTAACAAAATTTTAACTATTTTCTAGAAATATAATTTTTAACGTATTCGGTGATTTTTTCTTTGGAGATTTAGATTTTGTTTAGCAAGTATCCGACCTCTATCATTCTCATCACGTATAATAATACCTTATTTCTTTGGAAAGAGAATTCTACCTATGAATTTATTATAATATCACTACTATTAAACACTTAAAATAAATATACAATTTAGAAACAAAATAAATAAAATTTTGGTAACTAACTTGTTGATTATTTGGTTGAAAAGGTGACTTGTTATGAATATTACTTGTCTCTCCTTCATAAATTATTTGCATGTTCTTCATTATTGTGTCCTATTTATTTAATACATAATATAACTCAACAAATTAATACATTAAAATAAAAAAATTATCTTTCAAGAAGTATTTTAAAAAAAAGTTAGAACCAACTAATTAAAAAAATCCAAAATAGTATGCATCAAGTATTAAATTTCTTAAAAATGCAAAGTTTTTGTCCTTACACCCTTTCCCCTTAATCATTCGTGTTTCATATAATTCATTTCTCTCTCTCTCTCTCTTCACCTTGTAAATTAATTAATTATCACTATGCACCAGCCTTGCATCACCAGGTACACATTTATAATTCAGGGTTATAAGATAATTTATTCTTTCTCAACAAATTTTAAACTGAGGCCTACCATTATATGCTATCTGAGGTCACTAGTTGTTTGATGTTTAATTGCAATGTTAATTATACAAAGAGCCTTGGTTAAATTAAGTAGACTCAACAAATTTAGCTCGTCATTAGTCATTTTTATACTGCATTCTTTCAGTTTGTTTGTGGTTTGGACATTGTTTTTATAGGTAAATGTTTAAAATAATGAGTTGAATAAAAAATCTATCCATATCAATATTATAAGCTTAGTGGAGATCATTGGGAAGGCCAAATGGCTGGTTGTCATTTCTCAGGTTCTGTTATTTGAGTAAAGTCAAGCATAGATTAATGAGGGCCACTTGATGTTAACACCTTATTAATTCCATTCCCTTTACACCTATTCTCCTTTTATATGCACTTGTTAAATTAATCTCATGATTCTAAACTTTTCTTACATCTGTGTATTATTATAATGAAGTTCTTCTACTATATAACAGAGTACGTGATCCTACTTTTTTCCACTATTGTTGAATGTTTATTAGTCAACTTTTTATAAGCTCCTTATTATCATTAGCTAACAGAAATTATGATTATGCAAGTATAATTAACATGAAGTGATGGGATCAGGATTGTAATTAGTTTCTCAACTTGAGATACACTTTATATAAATAATCATATTCACAACCGAAGAAAAACCTATAAATTATTTTAAAATTTGTCACAATCGGTATTGTAAATTTTTTAATAGAAAAAATGTTTACCTGATACAGCTTCCTCAAATTAATTAAATTTATTATTTTCATACCCGACATTCGGTAAATTTTGATTAGAAATAAAAATATAATTAGTAATTATAGAAATTAAAATATAGAAGTAGAGTAACGGTTGAGCAAGTGAATGAATGTATAATCAATCGATTCACTATGTTACTAAAAATCAGCTGCCCTGTCTAGTTTACTAAAGAAAAATAGAAGGATAGCCATCAAAGTGTGTATAAGTTGGCCCTTAAACTGGATAATTACGAATGTTCTAAATTATTCCAAAAGATCGTTTACAACGGATTAAGGTAATTTTTTTTTATTTACAACGGATATTTTAATTGCATCAAGAAATGTAGATTATTTTATGTTTTAGCATGTAGACGGTATTAATTGGATAACTGCAGACTTTTCAGGACATGTAAGGTAGAATGCTATTCTAGATTCGTCATCTCGGATTTCAAATAAAAACACAAATAAGAATTACTCCAAGTTCAAGGACATATGTGATCTAACGATGGACGAACATCTACCTCTGGACTTGTATTGTAAATACTTTGTGGTATATTATCTGGTTCGGAAGTTTTGCAAGGGAATTGCAGCTTCTTCCGGACTACTCTCCAACATGGAAGAACCTTGGAATAAAGGTATTGCACTGGAATATCTAGAGAAAGTTGTGATATTCTGCTTGAATGTCATTGTGATATTCTGCTTGAATGTCAGCCAAAGCTTGCTTAAAGTGTTTTCAAAGAAATACTATTTTCTAATGTTTCATAGAAACACTATTTTGTAAAAACAGTTATCTTCTGTTAATTAATTTTAGGAATATGCATTTTTTTAGTGATGAGCTAATACAATAATATATTAGGTACTTTAAGCGTGTTTGTGTCGTAAATTGGATTAATTTATGATATTTAATTTTAGGTTAAAATTAGTAGTCAGAGGGAAAGATTGTATTACTCGGTTTTTCTTTTGATATATTACGTAATAATTGTACTGTATAATAGGAATCAAATAGTTAATCTTGAGAGTTTGGTTGTGTTTACTGTTTACTCCAATTTACTACTTATAGCCTTTGATTTGCCAACTTATAAATGTGTATTGTGTATATTAAACTCAGAGGGGTATATGGTGCAAAAAAATAGGTCCCTGTGGAGCAAACATTGAAAACATTTTTATTATATTGCATGGGCAATAAACACAAATATGAAAAAATGTAAGATTTATAGTAGGAAAAACCAAATCTAACATTTATTCACATCTCTAAACAGTATGAAAAGCCATTTTTGTAGATCACCTAAAAAAAGAGACGAAAATTAAACCCTAATAATATTATAGTTAATATTCATTGTGTAAAAAAAGCAAACATTGACTGTTTCTCTATTACATCATATAAATTGGGAGATTAATTGGACCTTCGATATAGCAGCTAAGTGTGTGAATATCAGAAGTGTTGCGCCGGTTTAAAACCTCGTGAATGAACGTATCAAACCAATCATTATTGATAGGTTGAACAAAGTTGACAAGTTATACCCTTCCATACATTTTTCTATCTTTTTGAAAGAACACATGTCTGAACGCCGTTTTGAATGTCTATGAATGAGAGTATGTGATGTAAGATTTCATCAGATAAGCTGCTCATTCTTCTCCTTCTTCTCATTCGGCTCATTCTGTTACTAATCTTCTTGTTCTTGTCTCTCTTCTTATCCATTACTCTTCCTCTACATTAATCATCAAATATATAAGTCACAACATTATCAAAGTTATTATTTTTCTAGCTATAACCTAGTCGGAATTAACCCTATATTTTTAACCATATACAATCAATTCGGGTTAATTAATGCTAGAAACTTTAAACTAATTAGATAATGATTGAAATAAAGCATAATTAATTTGTAAAAAACAAGAAAATTGCAAAAACAATTAATCATTTCGAGTAAAGCCATTAATGGAGTACCTCTTTTCAACGGCGTGGGTTAAAGAAGGAAGCGAGAGAGAAAGAGGGAGCTCTAAAACCTTCACGGGGCATCATTCTCGCTATCGTGAATTATATGAACTTTTGCTTTAATGGAATGGAAGAGGTTTAGGCGATTTTTATTTTTCATTTTTTTTGTCTAGTACTGTTTTGGTGGTTCAAGAGATGCTTAAATGATAAACCGGGTCATATATGGTTAGAGCTCGTGGTTGATTGGACAATTACTATTCTTATTTAGTCGGAAAAAATTGAATGCAATAGTTTGAATTCAAGTTTTTAGAAGAAATGAAAGAAAATAATAAATCTTCATGTTTGACGAAAAAAAACAATAATAAAGATAAAAGTCTTTTTTTGTTAAAAAAAAAATTAGTTAATTACATTTTCTTTTTTGATTCTTTATCCTATATTTATATGTACAATTATAAAAGAAAATATATATTAAATACAATTTAGTTAACTATCATTTGTGGATCGCAATGTGCAACTGCAATTGAAAAACGTGGAGGAGATATAAACTTCCATAACTAGTTGAAGAGAATAGAGAAATAAAATATAAAATATCGCGTGTAGGAATTTTGTTTGTAAGGAGTTGAGATTTGATACAAGTGGTAGTGGGAAGTTAAAAAACAGATGTTAAGGAAATTAATGAAAATACGTAGATCTTGACCTTTTAAAGTGTCATATATTTTTGTGCTAGTTAAATCTTGACCGTTATTTGACTTTCGACTTGTCCCATATAATATAGATGGTTAAAGAGAATGGAGAAATAAAATATAAAATAACCCCTCCCTAACGGGTGTAAAGTGAGAGATACAAGGCTCGAACCCCTCCCTCAACATGGGTAACCTACTTCTGATTTACCATGAAAATATATATGGGGAGGCATATATATCTCCGTGGATTAGTCGGGTGCGCGCAAGCTATCTCGGAACCCATGTAACCAAAATATATATATATATAATAAAGCGTGTAGGAAATTTGTTTGTAAGGAGTTGAGATTTACTAGGAGTGGTAGTGGGAAGTTAAAAAACAGATGTTAAGGAAATGAATAAAAATATGTGCATAGATCTTGACCATTTAAAGTGTCATATATTTTTGCTCTAGTTAAATCTTAACTGTTATTTGACTTTCGACTTGTCCCATATAATATAGATTTTTCTACTCATGACAATTTGCTAATCTATTATATATTAAGGGGTATTTTTTTCTCAAAGTATTAGAGAAGTTAAATAAAATATGTATATCAAACAAAATAGGAAAATTATTTATATATTCAATAAACTGTAGGTCATTAATTTTTTAAGTGAAATGAAATTATAATTTCATATTCATCAAATAAAAAACAATTTAAAAGAATTTACTCTTAATTCCTAACAAGAAAATCTTACCAAGGTATAATGAGATTTTGAATTTTTTCTGAACTGGCATAACCATCGATCTTTATCTTTTTTTCTCGTTGAAGATTTTATTTGAAACATGACATTAAATTTTAATTATTTTTGATGATCCTGTGTGCAAAATATGAAGAAGAAAAATATTAGTTCGAATCTATCTTTTATTCAAATGTATTTATGTTTCTTTTTAATATATATTGATTTTGTGGACTCAGTAATTTAAATCATCCTAAACTCAAAATTCGTATTGCATAAAAGAATCTCACCAAATTAAACTTAAAGAAGAATAATAAACTACAAAAATATAATAATAAAACATATGAAAAATTGAGCTTACTGTTTTTCATTCAATTTAATATTACTAATTAAAATCAGTCTATAATTGAGCAAGATGGTTTTTTGTGGGCATAGTAAGAAGAAATGAGGAGGATCAAACAAATACCTTCTATATGGCGGGTTTCGTGGAGGTGGAGATGACGATAAGTTTAGGTTTTTAGGTTTTGAACAAGAAGACCCAAAAAAATTCTGGTTAAAAAATATCATAACTTTTATTTTATATTTTTTTCTAGGTCAACTGTGACGAACTGGATGGGCCAGCCAACTGTTGGGCTATCTCTACTGGTCCCATATAGTTAGAGTTCTATATAATTATAACATAAATAACTGAAAGAAAAAATAGTTTATTCAATATTATAATATTATTTTTAATCAATATTATAACAAAATATATCTCATGTATATAATCCATACATAATAAACATAATCTATATAATAATCGAATGGTACGTGTCTTATTAAATTAAATTAAATATATATTGAATTAAATATTAAGTAAAAGTATTTCCTAAATAAAAACTAAATGTTAATATTTTCAGGTAATAAAACATAAAACACAAAACATAAAACATAAAACATGTATCTTGAAATTAATTTTTCATTATTCATATCATTCTTGCCCACTGCTCTAATATTTAGGCATCATGCAAGTTATTCTTTGTGAAAATAATTCTACCGGTAAATAAATATACATGAAGTGCAGTGCATCTTCATCAGTATCAATCTTAACTTTTCCATTCGTTTTCCATATCCAGGATCCAAGTCTTGTTTACTTAGCAATTCAAAAATAGTAAAATAAATACACATATTGAATTATCATATTTTTTAAAATATTCCTCACCTTAGAAGGCTTTTCCGAAGATATTTCATCTCATTATATATCTCTTTCACACTTCAGCTTTATAAATCAAAAGTACAAAAAATATACATAATTTATATTATACTTAAGTAACTAATCACAAATAACATGTAGCAAACAAAATAAAAACTAAACGGATATTTAAAAAAGAGGCGATGAAGATGGAAAATTATTTAGTATTTTGGATTTTACCTAATTAATTTAGATAATCTATTATCTACTATTATTTTTTTTTTTACTACCTTTTAATTTTTTTTACTTTTTAGCAACTTCTTGAAAAACTGAATCAACAAATATTAGGATTATTAAAATATTAGATCGATATGTATTGTGAAATACTATGATTCACTTATGATTATGCAATTTTTGTAATACACCTTACAATCCGTATCTTGTGACAACCAACATTAAATTTTGTGCCAATCTGTTGAAACACTCAAGGTCAATCAAATCTTATTTGAGACCATCTAGAAACAAGTAACTATAATTTACTTAATTTTATTATAAACATAATTGATACGTCATGTCCTATTAATTCTAACTTCAAAAATCTTCCTTACGAATATAGAAATACTGCTTATTAGTAAAAGATTTATGCTTCTTGTTAGAAACATATACCACCTTTTGCAATATTTTATGTTTCTTCAGGCCCGCATATTTCTCAATCTTTTCTTCAGTAGCTTTTGTCTTAGACGTTTTTTCCGAGCGCTTATTTCTAGTACTTTAGCTAATCCATATGCAAATACCTGTTCTTTTGATCTTTTAAACCATAAACTTTAAAGATTAAGATAAAACATGTAGAAATGTTAACATACCTCATATTCAATAGATATTAACTTCTTAAAGGTATCTAGAGAATTTATTGAACGCCCCATATCTTCCTCCAATAGTCTTCAGACCCGAGGACGTGTTATTTTCCTACAAAATTATGCTAGCGGATTATAATAAACAAAATAAAAACAAAGAATCTTAAGACTCTTATAAGATATAGAGATATATACTCATAATTTTCTTCAATATGTGAAGCTCTTTTCTAAATTACCTTTTTTATTTTGCTCTCACTTATCTGGGTGTTTTGAGCATTTAGTAATGGAACTGATAAAATATTTATTACAGAATCAAAGAAAAATACAGAAGAAAATTAGAATTTAATAATAGACTACTAAAAAATGTGTATTTTCAAAGACTCAAATAGATAAGGAAAGACTGAACTTTTCTAAATAAATTGGGAAAATACCAAAAATTACTATTTATGGTATAAAAAAAGACTAAAAGGGCCATATATGTTATAAACTAGGATAATATATAAACTAAGAGATAGAGAAATATGGAGAGAGTTTTCTTATTTTTTCTTCAAGTGTGTAAAATACAAAGGAATGAAGGTCATATATTTATAGGAGATATATGACCCTTCATTTCATACAATAAGTTATACACATTAAGAAGGGATGAGAAAGACTAGAATATCAAAGGTCATCCACTAATAATAAAATATATTATTTACAATACCCCCCCCCCCCTTGGATGTCCATTCCTTATGAAATATGCCTCATTAAAACCTTGCCAAGAAAAAACCCTGTGGAATAAAAACTTGGTCGAAGGAAAAAGAGTACATATGCATAGGTTATCTTCAAATACTGCCTCGTTAAAACCTAGCCAAGAAAAACCCAGTGGGATAAAAACGTGGTCGAAGGAAAAAGAGTACAGTGTCTTGTTCATACTCCCCCTGATGCTGGCAAGAGATCTCCGAGCCATCACATTCCAATATTGTGGACCAATTTTCTAAAAGTTGTGGTTGGCAATGATTTCGTAAATTAATCTGCAAGATTGTTACATGATTGAATCTGTCGAATGTCAATATCCCCATTCTTCTGTAGCTCGTGTATGTAGAAAACTTTGGTGAAATATGTTTCGTTCAGTCTCCTTTGATGTATCCATTTAGAATTTGTGTGATACATGCAACATTATCCTCATACAGTATTGTTGGTATATTTCGTGTTGAGGATAAATCACACGTTTCTCGGATATGTTGAACTAGGGATCTTAACCATATACATTCTTGACTTGCTTCATGTAGTGCCAGTATTTAAGAGTGATTAGATGAAGTGGCAACTAAATTTTGCTTCACGGATCTCCATGATATCGCAGCACCACCAAAGGTAAATGCGTAACCACTTTGAGATCTACCTTTGTGACGGTCATTCCAATAAGTTAACTAGAAATGCTGTGTCATGCCTTGTACAATTTGTGAGATACGTTAATCCTCCAATGACAATAAGATATGGTACTTTCGGACCTTGTTCAATTTGTGAGGTACATTAATGCTCCAATGACACTAAGATATGGTACTTCAATACCTAATAATTCTTAATTTTCCACTCGCTAACGCGAATGATTTTTCTTTGTACTTAGTGATTGTAGAACCATGTGGTTACTAAACGAAGGATATTTTTCCATATAAACTCATTTGATACGTTATGACTTTATAAGTCCACTTAAATAAATATTTTATACCACTCCCCCTTGGATATTCACTGAAGGATATGCCTTATCAAATTTGTTGAATTATCATTTGATCATATTCATTCCATGACAATAAACAGTGGATTAATATAGGGAAGAGTATATTGTTTTCTTTATGATAGTAGATATTTGGCATGCCTCGTTAAAACCTTACTAGGAAAAACCCTTTGTGGGAAAAACCTTAGTGAAGGAAAAAGAGTACAACGCACAAATATTGTCTCCCCCTCATTGTGCCATACATTTTTACAAAAAAATATTATTAGAACCACATAATATACTTTCGATCCTACCTTTTCACGTAAGTACACACTATAACTTTAATTGATGAATCTGCTGGATTCTTGCCTGAACAAATTCGTTAAATACATTCTCGAATTTACTATAGAATTCCTTTGGTGAAATATATTTCAATATCTCACGAACTGATCATCAATTTTTGTTTGATGATAATAATATATACATGATTTCTAAGAGTTCATTAATCATTCTCTATTTCTTAAATCTCCAGGATGAGAGAACATTATCATAAGGTTTTATAATACTTGTGAAGAAGTAATCCATACTAACTGCTTCTTATTATATGACTAAAAATCTCTTCTCATGTGCTTCATGCACTTTATGTTCCCTAGGAACCTTTTATACTCCATACACTTCTCATTCTCTAAGAATCTAATATTATCATACGCTCTAAGTGCTTTGGGCACCTATCATGCTTCAGGCACATGTGTTCTTCAAGAACATTAATATCAATTCAGTAATTATGTCCTTTATCTTGGATGTTTCCTTATCATTGTAAATTCTTTTAATAGTTTCCAAAAAGGTAGAACCTTAACGTTATTGTATCCACTACATGAGGACGTCTCCCCATAATTATTTATAGGTTTTTGCACGAACCTTTGTGATACAATTCGGGTCATAGAATTAAAATTGTGTATGGCCATTTTTTATTTGTCGAAAAAATTTCACCACTTTGTGATTTAGGATCCTCTTTATTCATTTTCAGCCATAGTGAAAAAATATATCAATCCCATAAACCTTCTCACAGTTTTATATTTTTTCACTAGATAAATAATTTTTATGGCTTTTCTATATTCAGGTACAGTACCTTGGTCTCTTCGGAGACTATTACTTCCTTTTTAAGAGTACTACATGTGCCAACATTAGCTGGCTCAGTAATTTTATATTGTATTACTAGATGTGCACATCCCACGGTTTCTAACATCATATACTCATGAATATTTATTATTCGGGGAATGGTATATTTAAAATCAACGGGTCAATCATGCTTCATGCGTTGGTAATACGTGTTTTACACTATATCATCAAAATAACAGTCTACAAAACGTGTTTCTAAAGACATCACCTCTCAGGTGTTCAAGATATATAATTATAATAGAGAATTAAAATAAACATAAATCTCAACTGCCCGTTGAGAAAATCTAATAGTAAAATTTACTATAGAACATTAAACATATGGTAATCCCTTGGTAAACGAAACTTCTGGTTCTTTTAAATGTAGTCCAAGTGAATTATCAATTATTCAATATTTCATTAACTTTCCTAGGTGATCAAGTCGATCATGCCTTAATACGAAGTTATTTGGATTGTAATATCTTTGTTTTTGCACAGTGTGCATTTAAACGACTTGGATCTGTATATAATACAACCCCGAAGAAATAACATGAAACTTTTCTAATACATACTTTTGGTCTGACTTTAAGATTATAAATCAAAGATATATATTATTACTGATACTTATGGTTTATACAAAATATTCATTTCCCCGAATATCCTTATCTTTAGTAAATTTATCCAAGATTTACTTAAAAACATAAACTGCCGATTTATATTATTTTTGTACCACAAGGTAACATAACTTCTGGACATCCAAAACTTTCAATTAGATCGACCAAATAGTTTAACATACGACATGTATGCGATCAATATATAGTTCCACTATAGTATCTATCCTTAAATCTTGTGATGACTTGTTTTCGTGATCTTTCCTTTTTGTGAAATTTCTTATTATTCCACTTCTGGTGGTAAGAATTTTATTTTTTACAGTATTCATACTACTAATGAATTAAAGGTTGAATGTTTAATAACCTCAATCTCGACTAAAGTATGGATCATCATGATGTCAATTCCAAACAAATTGGAAGATGTTGTATTTTCTCCAGGAAACACAATTTCATTCACTTCAGGGAATAATTTTAGTCAAGAAATATTATATTTAATTCACTCGAGTTTTGTCACCATCAAATCTATTTTCATAGATATTAAAAAAGTTGTTATATTCACTTCGGAGAATATAACTCCATTCACTTTGCGAAATGAAACTTAACTAGTGGATGCAAATCGTGATTTTAAATCAACAATCTATTATTTTTCTCGTTTACGAGAGAATATAATTTTAATCCATAATACTGGGAAACCCTCTACACACGATATTATTACTTCAGGAATATAATCGTGGCTTAGAAAGTTTGAGACGAAATTCTCCAACACGTATTCATCCATAATACTTTATCCATTTTGATAACTATAACATAAAATCTTGATGGATAAGCAAATGCAAAGAACGTATTTTACGAAATATGTAGATATTATAGGGGGACCACTAGTTATACATGTCATCAAGAAAAATATACACGGCTCGGGTACATATATATAATTTAATAGTACAAATTAGTCTCATAGTTACCTATGAATATATATTCATTTAATTATTGCCAGTCCCATTTTCGATTTGGTTTTCAAGTTTTTCACTTCGTCATCAAATAAGTCAATGATGTCTTTTTCTTTGATTCCATTTCTACTCAACAGAGATAAACCATATATTTTGACGTACGTCTAGTTTGGAACCCTATCTAGCTCCACTACACCAATAACATTCAGTGTTATTATATTGTGACAATTTTTTTAGTGTCTTTACCAATATCTTTCCACTTCAAGTGGATATGATTATTTTTCTTAGTAGTATTCAGACTACTATGAGACCAAAAATTATTCTTTCCACAAACTAAGCCTCTTCTAGAGTCCAGGTCACCAGAATTTAAATTCTAAACATATGAGAAATATTTCATTATCTTCAAGAAATATAGTTTCATTTCTAGTCACGTTTTTATATAAATTAAAAACCATTTATTCACTTCAGGGAATATCATTTAGTTAAAATAATATGAATTATGAGATTACAATACCAAATTGAATTATAAAAGATTACCAATATATAATCTAATAATTACAAATGAAATAAATTCAACTTGATTATTCTATTTGAAAAATTCACCAACGTAACTCCTGTTTTTCATGGTAAAATTAATTTTCGCTCTCTTCTGTTATATATTTGAAAAGTTGCATTTTCTTCCATAAATGGATTATCTTCGCGAAATACATATTCATTTAATTCCGGAAATGGTTGTAGATATGCAATACAATGTTTAAGCCACTTGCTTATTTCCAACACCCAGTCAATTTCAATAAATATATAAACAGGTTGCATTCACTTCAGGTTATGCAATTTTATTCGCTTCGGGGAACAAAAATAATACAGTAGAACGTGAATATTAACTTTAAATTAAGAATTCATCTTTGTTTTGGTAAAATATGTTGTATGATTTCGATTTGAGACATGTTGGAATCTCACAAGTATCAAAAATAATTAATTTATACTTCGGGCATAAATATATGTGCATATATATATATATATATATATATATATATATATACATTTAGATAATATATTATCATAGCTCGATTGATAAAATATGTTGTTCTATTTTGACTTGGTACAAGTTCGAATCTCACAAGTATCGAAAACAATTAATTTATGCTTCGGGCATATATATATATATATATATATATATATATATATATATATATATATATATATATATATATATATATATATATCAATATATTAGATTAAAAATCACATATTCGGGACAGGTTCGAATCTCCCAAGTCTCGAAAAGAATTAGTTTATACTTCAGGCATAAATATATTGATATATAAAAATATTGGATTAACAATCATATTATAGTTCAATCTGTAATTATGCTAATCTCTTTAGATATGACATAGGTTCGAATCTTGCAAGTGCCAAATAATTGATATTATGCTTCATTCAAAAAAAATTCTAGGCTTCGGGCCTTTCTAGCTTTCGATTTCGTAAAAAAAATATGCTTCCGGCATATATTTTGTTTTCTAAGCTTTAAGCCTATAATATTAAATTTAGGCTTCAAGCCTATACGATTTTTTTTATGCTTCGTGCATTGTAGGCTTAAAGCCTAGAAATAAATCTCATTTTACTTTCAAGTCATTCAAAATTATATTTACATATAGGCTTCAAGCCTTTATTTTTATTTTAAAGTGATTAACCATTTTATTAGCTTGAATAGTATAATAGTATTGTATAAGGATGTAATGGAAGTCCTTATAATATTATCGGTTGCAATAGAAAGTCCTTATTATACCCTCTTTCTTTTTTTGTCAAAAGAAATATATATATATATATATATATATATATATATAGCACTACATATATAAAATATAGTAATATAAATCATACCTGAAAATATTTCTCCTTAACTCGATCGGCAGAGACTCGTACTGATAACGTGTTATAAACCAGCCGAATCCAGTAGTGTTGGTGTTTTGAGCATCATATTATTCATCAACTTGACCATCCATAAACTCGAAACAAAACCATTATACCATTATACAATTTATAGTAACGTAAGTGATAAAATATTTATTACTGTGAACAAAATTAGAATTTAGTAATATACTACTAAAAATGAGCTTTTAAAAATTAAACTCAAATGGATAAGGAAAAAATGAACTTTTTAAAAATAATTGGGTAAAATACCAAAAATACTCCTTATGGAATGATAAAAAGTCTAAAAGGGCCATATACTCCATTAATTTTTCTACTCATGACAATTTTCTCTTATGTTATATATTACATAATTTTTCTACTCGTGACAATTTGCTATTCTATTATATATTACAGGACGCATTTTTTTCTCAAAGTATTAGAGAAATTTAGAAATTATTTATATCAAACAAAACGGGAAAGTTCTCTATATATTCAATGGAACTGTAGGTCGTTGATTTTTTAATGTGAAATGCAATTATAAATTCATATTCATCAAATACAAAAACAATTTAAAAAAATTAGTCTCAATTCCTAACAAGAAAATTTTACCAAGTGAGAATGAGATTTTATTTGACTAAAAAAAAGAATGAGATTTTGATTTTTAACTAAAATGGCATGACCATCGAATCTTTGTTTTTTTATCAGTTGAAGATTTTAATTGCGGCATGACACTAAATTTTAGTTAGTGTTGATGATCCTAAGTGCAAAATATGAAAAAAAAATATTGACATTTTTTTATATTATCAACATGTAATCAATCCCAAGTAAATAAATATTAATTGATTAACTCTATGCTGTTAATTTTTATTTGTATCCATTAATATGAAATTAAAACCGAATAATTAGTTCGAAACTATCTTCTACATTCAAATGTATTTATATTTCTTTTCAATATATATTAATTTTTTAGACTCAATAATTTAAAGCATCCTAAATTCTGAATTCATATTGTATCATAAATTTTCATCAAATTAAACCTAAATAAAAAATTAACTACAAA
Source organism: Nemophila menziesii (assembly GCA_029959085.1). NCBI lineage: Eukaryota > Viridiplantae > Streptophyta > Magnoliopsida > Boraginales > Hydrophyllaceae > Nemophila > Nemophila menziesii. The sequence goes on along the minus strand of JARWIR010000003.1, from coordinate 17,189,649 downwards.
AATTTAATAATCAAACTAAAAAAAATTGAGCTTATTGTTTTTCATTCAATTTAATATTACATATGAAAACCCATCTATAATTGAGCAAGAAGGTTTTGTGTGTGCAAAGTGAGAAAAAATGGTGAGTTATAGTTAGAGTTTTATATTGTTAAAAACTAAATAACTGTAAGTAAAATTATTTTATTCAATAGTTCAATATTATTTTTAATAAATAGTATTACAACATATATCTCATATTTTTAATATGTACAAACTATATAATTATAGTTATAATATATATATATATATATATTGAATTCAATTTTAAATTGAATTATTACCAAAATAAAAACCTGAATATTAATATTTTCTGATAATAAAGTATCAAACATAAACCATGTATCTTGAAATTGATTTTGCATTATTTATATCCTTCTTGCCTATTGGAAATTGTACATGGAATTAGTCCCTTGCTCTAATCATTAGGCATCATGCAAGTTCCTCTTAATTAAAATACTTGTACAAGTAAATAAATATACATAAAGTCTTGTGCATCTCAATTAATATCAATCTTAATTTTTCAACTAAGTTTTTCATATCCAGGAGCCTACACTTGTTTATTCTGCAATTCAAAAACAGTAAAATAAATATACATACTGAATTATCATATTTATAGAAATATTCCTCACCTTAGAAGGCTTTTCCGAAGATATATCATCTTCTTATATCTCTCTTTTACACTTCACCTTCATAAATCAAAAGTACAAAAAATATACATAATTTATTATTTACGTAAATAACTAATCACAAATAACATGTAGCTCACAAAATAAAAAGTAAACAGATATTGAAAGAAGAGGTGATGAAAATGGAAATTTATTTAGTATTTGGATTTTTACCTAATTAATTTTAGATAATCTCTTATCTACTATTAATTTTTAACTACCTTTTAGAATTTTTAAATTTTTAGCAACTTTTCAAAAAACTAAATTAACAAGTATTAGTATTATATTTGATCGATACGTATTGTGAAATACTCTAGTTCACTTATGATTATGAAATTTTTGTAATACACCTTACAATTCGTATCGTGTGACAACCAACACTAAATTTTGAGCCAATCTGGTGAAACACTCAAGGTCAATCAAATATTATTTGAGACTATCTAGAAACAATTACTTATAATTTACTTAATTTGATTATAAACATACTTGAAAGATTTTTTTTTTATAAAAAAAATCTATTCAATGTTAAGTCCTCTTGATTCTGCGGCGAAATGCTTTTAAATACAGTAGCTAAACGAGAACCCATTTATCATAAACCTAGTACCCGGTTAGATTATGTCCAAAATCATGAAGACACAATTTACGCGTGCGAAAAAGTGAGAAAGCGCGACACAACCGGGTTCCCGTTTGCTGCAAACCGGGAACCCGATTTGTGAACTGTTACATTTCGTGCTCACGGGCCGAAAACTTCGGAAGACCATTATTTGTGCTCGGAGATCTAAATTAGCTTTTTCTCGAGCCTAAAGCACGTATTTTTTATATCTATCCAATGTTGAAGTAAAACAGGTATGTTGTACAGGTCAAACCTACTGGAATTTGATGTCTTAGACGCAACTAATTGGTGCGAACAAGGAAAAGAAAAAATAAAACTTCCCAAACGGGAACCTGATTTCTAGCAAATGAGAACACGGTTTGGGTGTTGTATGTCGTCAACCTAATCCTTAAGGGATTACCTTCTTCCTTTCGCCTCTCACACTAATATCACCATGAATAACGAGCCCAAGCTCTATAAATACCTACTATTAATCGTCAAAACACCATAAAATCATTCACTCTTCCCTCTAAACATCATCCAAACACATAATAATATGACATATCCCTCTAAAACACACAGAAGTTTACACTTTAATCAAAAAAAAATCTTCACCAAAACTTAAGCCATCAAAACCTCTCCAATACTTTAGAAATTGATTACCCAACTCATAAAACACTACTATTTGTATCCATATACCTTCAAGAACGCTAAAACTCACAAATTTGATCCAAAACTTTTGAAAATTCTTGAAGCTTTGAGTTTGGGGTCATTCAAGATAACATGAAGGTTGGAGAAGTTTAGAAAAACATGAAGAGAAAAGAGAGTTTGGTATTGAGGAAGGATTCCCGAGGATGATGTGATAATTTAGAGGAGAAACATGAAGAGATGATTATCTATAGGAAATATGAGTCCGAGTTGATAAAAATACGTTAAATAAGATGAATTCAGCAGCGTATAATCTATACATCATGACTAAGAAGACTTCACAACGTCGATGCAATACTACATGTAATCAGCCTAGTGCCGATTGATATATGTTTACTTATCTATTTTCTCATTAGTAGTGTAAATTAGTTTATTTGATTTATTGAGTCTTTTTGACTCGTGGGGACACGACTCATCTTTGAGTTGGCGTAGGGTACTCGTTGTCCTCATTTCCATTTTATGTATTCAACTGCTTTCTGAAAAAATTTAAAACCAAATAAAAATTAGTTTAAGGAAGGATTTGGATTGTAGAGTTTGTTGAATGTCCCCGTAAGAATTTTTTTGTGAATTAATGATAGAAAATAGTACACCTTAGAGTTAATGTGTAACGCACCTTGAATACATGCAAACACTATATTGTAGATAGGAAAAATAAATGAACAGTGCAAAAGAAGCAAGCTTGTACTTATTAATAATGAGTGGTGTGCAGAATGTGAGATCTAAATGAGTAAAGGACTCACTTAATTATGAACTAGAGGTGAAAATGGAGTGAACTCTATAGCTAGGAAAATGATAGAGGTAGTTCTTTGATAGTCACTTGAGACCTTTTTAGATTTCTAAACCCGTTATTAATGATATACCGTGTTAGCCCTACTTTTTAGGCTTTAAGCCTTTATTTTGAAGCCATATTATAATATTATTCTTTATAAGTTAGGAGTATACCATAGACCCAAACTTGAATCATGATTGATTAAGACCAGTTGTCCTTCAGCTTGAGTTTGGGTTGGGGACATATTTTGATATTAAATCTATTGGGTAGATTTGTGATGTGCTTGAATGATTATGCACTTTATTGTAACTTACTTTGCCAGATTCTAAAATTAAAAAAAAATAGAAAAGGATGAAGAAAAAAAGAAGAAAAAAACTAAGAAAATAAGATAGCATGACAATTCACATTAAAAAAATTTGTCATGTTTAACTTACAAAAAAAGGATTGAATGAATGTTGAATTAAAGAAGCAGAAAATGAATATTTTATTGTAATCATATTGATAGGTTTGGGTTTATATGGGGATGCTAAATTAGTGCGTTAAGTGAGTGAGGTCCTACATGAGTGTAAACTCAAACTCAGGATAGATAGTTTGTTGAAGGCTAGTGAGGAGAGAGCCAAAAGCTCACTTTTCATTATTCAAATGTACCATATTGTCTTAAGCCTACGCTAAGACCGTAAAGACCTCGTGATTTCTAGATACATAGTGGAATAACATGTCTTCTAATTGGAGTGATTTAAGTGGAGTGCACAAAAAAAGTAAAGAATAGGGAACACCCTATAGCCACCATCTCGAGCTAAGTATCAAGTGTAATTTTCTAACACTGTTATTTGGAACCGAAATTTTCCACGTGTTTGATTTTGTATGATAAGTGTATGTGTGCATTAGTTCTTAGGTTATACTATATGAGATTTGTATTAAGTTTTTCTTTGGGGTTATTCTTTGGATTCTGCATTTGCTTTACGTTATACCTCTACTTTTTTTCTTACTTTGTTGGAACGACAAAGATTTGAGTTAGGGGTATTGATATCTCTCTTTCTGTGAGAAAAAAACACCCTTAGATACAACATTTAAGGTTGAAATTGGACTTAGTTAATAGACTTATTTTCATATATAATGCACTTTTTTCCTTCATATTTGACTAATTGTCACTTTGGAGCTTTTGCGCGTTAAATTGTGTATTTAGTGTGAAGTTATTAAGTATATGGTTGCTAGGAGGCACCAAGATGAAGAGAATAAGTGAATTTTAAAGTCCAAGATCAAGAGAAAACACTGAAGGAGCGAAAAACATCACTTTAGTGAGGTGGAGAAGCGTTGAAAACTATAAATTCATCTTTTCTAGCCCTTCCTAAGCCCAAATGGTGCAGAATCTGATCTGTTCGTTCAAATGAAAAAGATGCACCTCTGAGTTGCGAAATTTAAGAAGTGGTTTCATTTGATTTAGACTTATAATGTGAAATTTACACCTGTTTTACTGAACTGTGTACAGCAGATGCGGGAAAAGTAAACGAATTTGGGATCTTAATCAGTTAATTAGACCCAAGTTAGACCTAATCTTTATATTTCCATATCTTAGCTTTTCCTTTCTTATTTCCAATTTCCATGCATATCTTCTTTCCTTTATCTCTTAGAATTGATGTGGCATCTAATTAATCACCATATATATCTTTAAAGCTTCACAATTAACAAACAATTAAACCAAATATGCTCTAAAAATAATAAATCATTAAATCAAGACAAGAAATAGGAAAGTGCACTAATACATATGAAAATCGAGTATTTGGACTTCTAAAACACTAAAAATGATGTCTCCAACTAATATTAAATCATCACAAATGGGGAGACATCACTCGGCAATATACCGTGGTGACAAACCGTCGCCACGGTTTTGGACCTGTGGTGTACCGCAGCTTATGAATTGGTGGTCCTTTGTGTGTTCTAAAAATAATGCAATAAGGAAAAGAGAACCACAACTGCAAGTGTACAGTTGTCCCAAGTAATATATGTGATAAACAGATTCGTTCTCAGGGACGGATTGGTTGACTCTAATGCTTATCAAATAGTGAGTAATTGCACGTAAAAGTAAATAAACGATTTTAAGATTGGTTGTTTGTTTTTCTATAACTAAGACAATGAATTAAAAGATTAAAGTAATGTAAATATTGAGCTGGACGCGAGAAAACAAAATAGCTAGACGCAAGGTATGAAAGGTAGTACTTGAGTAACGCTAGGATTTCAACTAAATCTATTGATTCCATGTATTGTTTAAGGGACGAATTGGTAAATAATAGTGGTCGGGATTCAGGATTCTCCTTACCCCCGTCATGATGGACTAAGGAGCTATTCTTTGGTGCTAAAAACCCCGTCAGGGTGAATATAGTCCACCTTCGAATGACTAAGTTCTAATTACTCAATTGTCCAAAGGATTAATTAAGCCTGTCAAGGTCAAATAATTTATATCCTACATTCATTAATTATGTCTGTACCTAGACCCCACGTCAAGGTGATCCATATGCCACTATATGGAATAGTCTAAATACTAAATCTTGTTGTTGATTCATGACTTCAATAATAGTTGATAAATGCAAATTACAGAAAAATACTAATTACCCAATTCGATTTCAATTATAATAATCTCAAAACCGAAAACATGAAATGAAATAAATTGGGGCTTAACCCATTAATGCGTTCTCAAGTACTAATTAAATTTAGCTCATACTGATATTAAAAACAAAATTAAAACAGAAAGAATTCATGTTCTTCAATTACAGAAATAAAAGATAGAACCTAATTAGGAATTGGGTTTGACTGTGATTTGGAGAAGACGACTTTCTCCAGCTCTTAGCTTTCTCCTTTTCCTTGCTGCTGAATTTCTCTCTGGACACTCTCTTCTAAGGATGTCTAAAATCGGACTAGGGCTTTTACTTAGGTTAATTAGTCAAATATTAAAAAACTCAAGTCCATAATTTAAGTCCAAATCCCGTAACTGCTGTACACCCTTCACTAAAACGGGTGTAACTTGCTCATTTCAACTCGGAATTGATCCATCCAACTTGCTAAATCTTCATAACTCAACAAGGAATCTAATCTCTTCACAACTCAGCTGCTGAATCCTCGTTTAAATGGCTCAAAATCAGCAATCTTCAGCATCCTTCCAGATTTGCAGTTTCCTAAATCAACTCTACGGAATATTTCTTCACGTCTTTGACTTCTTTACACGATCTATGACTTTAATCCATGATTCCCCTCCTTGCTAGCATTTCCAACCTATCAAATTTTCACTTAAAGTAAACCATATTACGAGCAAAAGCTTAATAAATCCAAAAATACTAATTTCCATGGAGTGAAATTGAAATATAGCAAATAATCATTAAAAGTCTATCATATTAGTTCATATTTCACCTAATTTGATGTCTCCTAAGCATATAAATATAGATCAAAAAGGGAGACATCAAGACCCCAAACTCAAACCTTTGTTGTCCCGACAAAGTAAATTAAAAACTATGGTCTTAAGGTGAATTGCAGAGAATATAGAAGCTAGCAAATAAACTCAAAGCAACACTTCAAACAAACCTCATATAGAAAATATTAGAAGTTAATATACACATACACTAATCATGCAAAAGTCAAACACAAATAATATCAATCATAAAATTAAAGTCGCAATGCTATAAGGTTACACTTGTACTCGCTTTGGACGCTCCACTAAGCATACTCCCTATTAGCTGAATTACAAACATACTATGTACCTAGGAATCACGAGGTCTTTATGGTTTTAGCATAGGCTTAAGGACGGTGTGATATATAAATTTGGTAAATTTGAAGTGAACTTTTGGCTCTCTCCTCACTTACCATCAACAACTGTCCACGAGCTTGAGTTTACACTCATATACTGTTCCCACTCAACCCATTTGACGCGCTAATGTAGCGTCCCCATGTAAACCCAATAAATAATAAGATGATTTTCAGAAACATTCCACTTTGCCGAATATTTTATTCTTTCTTTCTTTATATTTTTCTTTTTCATTTCTATTCTTTTTTCTTCTTTTTTTTTTCCTTTTTTTTCTTTTTTTTCAATCCCAGCAAAGGGTTACAAATAATAATATCATCTTAATTTTTGTGCCTCAATACAAACACATAAGTTCCCACCCAATGACGTTTCCCATAAATGGATCCACCACCCCAAACTCAAACTCGAGACAGGTCTCAGGATCGTGATTCAAGTGCGGGTCATATGGTCATTCCTAATAATCTAAGGGGATATGGGATTATATTGTGGTGACAAAAGAAAGGCTTAAGGCTCAAAATTGGGCTAAGACGGATATAATTAATACAAGGGATAGAAGGCTAAAGAGGCTTCAAATGGCTAACAAAGAACTACCCTTATCATTTTCCTAACTACATAGCTTGCCTCTAGTTCATATCTAAGTGGGTTCTCTACTAATTTGGATCTCACTTTCTACACACCAAACATTTTTCTTAAGTACAAGTTTACTTCTTTTGCATTTTTCATTAATTCTTCCTATCAATTACCTATGTTTTTATGCAATTAAACTGCGTTTTATACTAATCCCTAAAGTCCACTGTTTACTATCATAGATTCATATAAAGCATGCTTAAAGGGAACATTTAAGATCTTCTACAGTCAAACGCAACCCCTAATTAATTTTATTGAAAGCAAATAACACATAAAATTGGGATGAGGCAACGAACCCCACCCCAAACTCAAAAATGAGTCGTGTCCCCACGACTCGAAAAGACTCAAAGCAAATAAACTAATCTACACTAAATGAGAAGGGATAGAAAACGTAGCATAACCAGCATGAGGCTGGTTGTCAGTGTTGCGTCCAGGTTGAGGTTTTGAATTCATCTTCATCAATGGTTGCATTTAAAGTGTTCTTCATCACCTTGAACTTTTTGTCAAATTTCCCACGTTTTCATCTATTCCTACCTCTCTAATCATCATCTCCTCTACGAAAATCTTCCCTCCATACCCAATTTTCTCTCTTCATCATGTTCTTTGTACCTTTTCCAACCTTCATGGTCATATTTGATGACCCCAAACTCAAAGCTTCAAGAACTCTCAAAAATTTTAGATGAAATTGTGATTTTAGTGTTCTTGAAGGTGTATGGATATGAACTCTTGTGTATTCTGAGTTGGGTCATAAATATTTCAAGTTTTGGGAAAGGTTTAATGGATAACTTTAAGCTTTGGTGAAAGAAAAATTGGGATGAAAGTGTGAATTCGTTTGTGCTTTGTGAAGATTTATGATATGATTGTGTGTTTGGATGATGTTTAGACAGGAGGATTGGTGATATTTTGGTGTTTTGATGATGGAATTTGAGTGTTTTTGGAACTTTAGTTCGTCATCAATGGTGTTTCATATGTGGGAGACCAAAGGAAAGGAAAAGATAAGGTTTTTGTAAGGTTTAGGTCAATTTTTGCCAAAGATAACCGGACGCCCGTTTGTGCTAACTGGGTACCGGGTCAGGTTTTTTTTTCTTTCAGACGCAACATCCTTGCGTCTTTGCCTACGCAGGGGTCAGAGTGTTGGCTTTTGCGAACGTTTTTTTTAGACGCAACATCCTTGCGTCTTAGCCTACGCAAGTGTCAGAGTGTTGGCTTATTCGAACGGGTTCCCGACTAGTGACGAACGGGTTGGCTATTCGCGCGCAAATTGCCAACTCGCTGGACGCAAGGTGTTGCGTATTCGCGCAGAAAATTCCCATTTTGTTCTTCGATTTCTCCTTACCTACACCTCGTATTTTTGCGAACCTCATACTCATTTTTATTGGAAATTGCGCTCCCGGTCCATTGGAGTTACCATTTTTCTCAGAATTCTGTTTTCCTTCATTTTTGCACCACGAGTTGCGTCTATCTATACGCACAGGTCAGAAACTTTTAGTTATGTATCAGAACTTTTTGACTTCACCATTGGATAGAGCTCTAAAAAATAAGTGGTTTAGCTCTATTTTTGTTGTGGCGGAGATTCAACTTCTATTTTATCGTGAACCTTTATTTCTTCAATTGACCCCTCAACCATTTCATATTCATCTTCGTTTTCAACCCAATCTTCCACTATTACCTCATAATATTTTTTCTTTGGATTTCTTATAACCTCGATCACCACCTCTTCTTGTTTGCGTTCTAGATCTTGATCATGTGTATACAACTTAGGAATAGCAATTTCTGTTTCAATTTCTAGGATTTTCGTTGTTACTCCTTCTTCCACCATGCTAACAAGATCCTCAACCACATGGTGGTCTCCATTTATAAGTGGCATGGTGGTCATATAACTATCACTAATATTTTCTTTCAATATTTCCTCCTCAACTATTTCTTCCGGTTGATCTCTTCCATCCCTCGGGGGAGCGGAATCTTCGTAAGACTTACTACCACTTTCAGCTAAGTTTGGAGAGTTGTTTCGGGCCGCTATTTCGTCTATTATCTGTTGTATGAATGCACAGTTGGCTTTGCTTTCCTCTTCTCTTGCCTTATGCTCTGGATCTCTTGCCTTGACTTCCTCGCATAGGCGATTGACTCTCTCTAGTAGTGCCTCTTGCTGATGGTGTTGAGGTGAATAGTGTTGAATGTTTTCAATCCATTGATTGTTCCATTCATGCTCTTGTTGATAGTGATATGATGAGTGATGTTGATTATTCCCGATCCTGATTGTTCTATCGTTGCTCTTGCGGATATTGATAAGGTTGTTGGTAAGGATTAATACCCCATTGTTGTTGTCCCGAGGAGTCTTCCCAATAGTCAAATGAACCGGGATTTGGGTAATGTCCTCTATACATCTTTAACTAAATCTCTTGATCATTACCTGAATAAAGCACCTGTAAAAACAAAACAAACACAAGCGTAAAACTGAAAATAAAAATGCAATTGAACACTAAAGGATAAACACTGTGGTCTCACGCTACCGTCCCCGGCAACGGCGCCAAAAACTCGGTGGTCCTTTTTGTGTTCTAAAAATAATGCAATAAGGAAAAGAGAACCACAACTGCAAGTGTACAGTTGCCCCAAGTAATATATGTGATAAACAGATTCGTTCTCAGGGACGGATTGGTTGACTCTAATGCTTATCAAATAGTGAGTAATTGCACGTAAAAGTAAATAAACGATTTTAAGATTGGTTGTTTGTTTTTCTATAACTAAGACAATGAATTAAAAGATTAAAGTAATGTAAATATTAAGTTGGACGCGAGAAAATAAAATAGCTAGACGCAAGGTATGAAAGGTAGTACTTGAGTAACGCTAGGATTTCACCTAAATCTATTCATTCCATGTATTGTTGAAGGGATGAATTGGTAAATAATAGTGGTCGGGATTCAGGATTCTCCTTACCCCCGTTAGGGTGGACTAAGGAGCTATTCTTAGGTGCTACAAACCCCGTCAGGGTGAATATAGTCCACCTTCGAATGACTAAGTTCTAATTACCCGATTGGCCATAGGATTAATTAAGTCTGTCAAGGTCAAATAATTTCTATCCTACATTCATTAATTATGTTCGTACCTAGACCCCCCGTCAAGGTGATCCATATGCCACTATATGGAATAGCCTAAGTACTAAATCTTGTTGTTGATTCATGACTTCAATAATAGTTGATAAATGCAAATTAAAGAAAAATACTAATTACCCAATTCGATTTCAATTATAATAATCTCAAAACCAAAAACATGAAATGAAATAAATTGGGGCTTAACCCATTAATGCGTTCTCAAGTACTAATTAAATTTAGCTCATACTGATATTAAAAACTAAATTAAAACAGAAAGAATTCATGATCTTCAATTACAGAAATAAAAGATAGAACCTAATTAGGAATTGGGTTTGGTTGTGATTTGGAGAAGACGACTTTCTCCAGCTCTTAGCTTTCTCCTTTTCCTTGCTGCTGACTTTCTCTCTGGACACTCTCTTCTAAGGATGATCTAAAATCGGACTAGGGCTTTTACTTAGGTTTATTAGTCAAATATTAAAAAGCCAAGTCCACAATTTAAGTCCAAATCATGTAACTGCTGTACACCCTTCACTAAAACTCGGAAGTGATCCATTCAACTTTCTAAATCTTCATAACTCAATAAGGAATCTATTCTCTTACAACTCAGCTGTTGAATCCTTGTCAAAATGGCTCAAAATCAGCAATCTTCAGCAGCCTTCCAGATTTGCAGTTTCCTAAATCAACTCTACGGAATATTTCTTCATGCCTTTGACTTCTTTACACGATCTATGACTTTTATCCACGATTCCTCTCCTTGCTATCATTCCAAACCTATCAACTTTTCACTAAAAATAAACCATATTACGCACAAAAGCTTAATAAATCTAAAAATACTAATTTCTAAGGAGTGAAATTGAAATATAGCAAATAATCATTACAAGTCTATCATATTAGTTCATAATTCACCTAATTTGATGTCTCCTAAGCATATAAATATAGAACAAAAAGGGAGACATCAATGGTGCGGTATACCGCACCTAGCTGCTGGTTAGCACATTTTTTTCCTTCCTTTTGACCCCAAACTCAATTCATGCACATGTAACACACTACGTTTCTCTCCTATTAGCTTGTAAACACATTAATAATATACAATAACTTAGAATTATACACTACAAAACATAAAATTAACAAGAAAGCAATTAAAACAAGGGGTGTCTCCCAAGAGCACTTTGTTTAACGTCTTTTAAAGTTAGACGTGTACCTCGGGTTAAGCGTGTTCTTCTAGATGGATTGTCTCCTCTCGTACAAGGTCCTCACTATCATGGTATATCTTCAAGCGCTGACCATTCACCATGAATGTCCTTTTCTCGATTGGATGTTCAATTTCTATCGCTCCATGAGGTGTGACTTTTGTAATTATATAAGGTCCTCCCCAACTAGATTAAAGCTTACCCAGATAGTTCGAGAATCTACAGTTGTATAATAGTACCTTTTGTCCTCTCTCGAATCTCTTTGGACGAATCCGTTTATCATGACATCTTTTTGTTTTTTCCTTGTAAAGACGTGAATTATCATAGGCATGGAAACGAAACTCATCGAACTCATTTAGTTGCATCATCCCTTTGTTTTTCCTCCAAGTCTGGGTTTAGATTCATAGTTTTAATAGCCCAGAAGGCACGGGATTCAATCTCAATAGGAAGATGACACGCTTTGCCGTAGACCATGTGGTAAGGAGATGCCTCAACTGGTGTTTTGAATATTGTTCAGTAAGCCCAGAGAGCATCATCTAATTTTAATGACCAATCTTTCCTTGATTTGTTTACGGTCTTCTCTAGAATAGACTTGATTTCTCTGTTAGAAACCTAAGCTTGACCGTTAGTTTGGGGATGATAACCGGTTGAAGTGCAGTGTCTCACCCCCAACTTACGAAGGGCAGCTTGCAACTAAAAGTTAATCAAGTAGGTACCTTTATCGCTGATGAGAACACGTGGCGTACCATGACTTAAAAAGATATTTGTTTTAAGGAATGATATAACTATTTTAGCATCATTCTTTGGTGTTGCCACTGCTTCCACCCACTTCGACACGTAATCTACTGCTAGCAAAATATAAAGATCACCATGGGAAGATAGGAAAGGTCCTATGAAATCTATTCCCCATACATCAAAGATTTCGACTTCTGAGACATTGTTAAGCGGCATCTCGTCTCTTTTTGATATATTTCCAGTGAACTGGTATCTTTGACAAGTCTGGACGAATTGATGACAATCTTTGTGTAGGGTAGGGCAATAGAAACTGGATTGAAGAATTTTAGTTGTAGTTCTATCGCCTTTAAAGTGGCCACCATATGGTGAGCCATGATAGCTTGCCAATATCTTAATAATTTCGCCCTCATAGATGCATTATCTGATAACTTGATCACTGCAAACTTTGAAGAGGTGTGGTTCATCCCAAAAGAATTATTTGGCTATATGACTCAGCCTGTGTCTTTGTTGTGGATTAAAATCCGAAAGGAATACACCATTCACGATAAGTTTAACTATATTTGTATACCAAGGCACAAACGCATCTTCTTTGCAAAAAGTTGTTCATCAGGGAATACCTCTTTAACCAGTTCTGGTTCCTTGTTGGCATCAGATCTTTCGAGTCGGGATAAATGATCAGCTACTTGATTCTTGCATCCTTTTCAGTCTTGAATATCCATGTCAAATTCTTGTAACAGCAATATCCATCTGATAAGACGCGGCTTAGCGTCCTTCTTTGTCATGAGATACTTGATTGCTGAATAATCCGTGTATATAATAGTTTTCATTCCAAGCAGATAGGAACGAAATTTATCGAAAGCGTATACCACGGCTAATAACTCTTTCTCTGTTACTGTATAATTAACTAGGCAGCGTTAAAGGTCTTACTTGAATAGTAAATCATATGGAAGATCTTTTCTATCCTCTGGCCTAACACAACACCCATTGCGTGATCACTTGCATCGCACATAAGTTCAAACGGAGCATTCCAATCTGGAGGTATGACAATTGGTGTGGATATGAGTTTCTCTTTGTCAAAAATGCTTTGAGACATTTCTAATTAAAATTAAAAGGGGTATCCTTTTTAAGCAAAGAGCAAAGCGGTTTTGCGATCTTGGAGAAATCTTTAAGAAACCTTAGATAAAATCATGTGTGACCCAAGAAAGTTCTCACTCCTTTAATAGAAACCGGAGATGGAAAGCTTTTTATAACCTCAATCTTAGCACAACCAACCTCCATCCCTGCACTCGAAACTTTATGTCCCAACACAATCCCCTCTCGAACCATGACGTGGCATTTTTCCCAATTAAGCACGATATCTATTTCTTTACATCGCACAAGTACCTTCTCAAGATTGTCGAGGGACTAGTCAAAACTATCTCCAAAACCGAAAAATCATCCATAAAAACCTCCAAGTATTTATCAATCATGTCCCAAAATATAGCCATCATGCACCCCTGGAACGTGGTAGGTGCATTGCATAAACCAAAGGGCATCCTATTGTAAGCAAAGGTGCCAACGGACAAGTAAAAGTTGTTTTGTGTTGATTAGCGGGATCCAACAAATCTGATTATACCCTGAATATTCATCAAGGAAACAATAATATTCTCTTCTGGCGAGTTTGTCAAGCATCTGATCAATGAACGGTAGAGGGAAGTGGTCTTTCTTCGTCGCTTGGTTGAGCTTTCGGTAATCCATGTGTACTCTCCACCCCACAACTATTCTTGATGGAATGGCTTCATTTTGATCATTAAGGATGGTAGTGATACCTCCTTTATTTGGAACACGTTGCATTGGACTCATCCAATCACTTCTTGCAATTGAAAAGATAATACCCGCATCTAATAACTTGATTACCTCCTTCCTTACCACCTCTTTCATTGCTGGCATGAGCCTTCTCTGCCACTCTATAGATCACCCTCCTTCTTTCTCAAGAATAATCTTATGTTTTTAAATGGAAGGACTAATTCCCTTGATATTGGCAATAGTCCACCCAATTGCTTCTTTGTTAGCACGAAGCACATGGAGTAGCTTATCTTCTTGAGGACTTAGCAGAAATAATAACAGGCAAAGTATTGTTCATACCTAAATTCGCATAGCCCAGATGGTCTGGAAGTGGTTTTTCTTTGAGAACAGGTGGATAGATGAAAGATGGTTTCTTCATTGGCTCAATGTCTCCTGTTGTTCTTGAATTGCTCTAGGCCTACCGTCATCTGAGTTTAATGATGCAACTTTGTCAGCTATATCATCGTATATTTCTGGATATTCAAGTGCCAAGGCTGTTGTTAGAGTGTCATCATAGCTTGATACATTGAAGACTTCTTGTATAAGTTTGCAGATGACATCTATCTTTAAGCATTCGTCTTTTGTATCTAGATATTTCATAGCCTTGAACATATTGAATCGTACCTGTTCGTCTTGGACCCTCATGATCACTTCACCATTCTCAACATCTATTAGTGTACGCCCCGTGGCCAAGAATGGTCTACCAAGATGATGGGCACATTCTTATCCGCATCGTAGTCAAGAATAATAAAGTCACAAGGAAATATAAAACTGCAAGCTTTAACTAAAACATCTTCAATTTTACCTACTGGTTGGGAGACAGAGCGATCCGCCATTTGTAATACCACTGAAGTAGGTACTACCTATCCTATGTTGAGATTTTTGAACAGGACTTTGGCATGAGAGTGATACTCGCGCCTAAATCACATAATTCTTTCCCGTCCAACTTTCGCCAATTGCAATGGGAATTTAAAACTTCCGGGATCTTGTAGCATCGGTGGCAACTTGCTTTGACAAATGGCACTATACTCCTCTGGTAATCTAATCATCTCCCCGGTTTCTAAACTTCGTTTGTTAAAAAGAATGTCTTTCATGAATTTCAGATATTTCAACATTCTCTTGAGAGCTTCTACGAACTGAATATTAGTATCTAGCTTGCTCGCCATGTCAAGGAACTTCTTAAATTCTTTTTCATTGTTCTTCTTTTGGACACGTGATGGGTATGGTGGAGGAGGGCATGTATTGTTTTCCGCTGAGCTCTTCTTTTTTCTGGTGTCTTCTATGGGACACTCTTTGGTTCAATCACCTCTTCGGCCCTTTCTTCTAATGTTTCTTCAACCACTTTTTTAGGAATAGAGGTTGGTTCTGTTTCTTCTACTCTAGGCGGAGGTAATTGTTTTCCACTTCTTAATTCAACTGCATGACAAGCATCATCTTCGGGAGCAATAGTATCACTTGGGAGTTGCCCGTTTGGCCTGTTTTGAAGTGTACTCGCCATCTGTGAAATATTATGCTCAAGGTTCTTGAAAATCTTTGATTGGGTTTGAAGTCTTCACTGACTTATCTTCATATTTTCTTCAACTAGTCCCAAAAGTTCATCTATACTCGGATCCATACTCAAAGGTTGTTCTTGTGTAGCTTGTTGCGTTGGATATTGAGGTGGTTCTTGATAAGCTTCTTCATAAATTGGAGCTTCTTGATAGATAGGTTGTGGTTGATAGTAAGATTGAGGTCGGGTTTTATAATTAATCTCTTGATTTCTGACCCAATTTTGATTCTGTAAGGGCTGATATTTAGCGTAACTTCCTTGAGGATGATAATAACCATTAGAATAACGTTTTATTCGATGAGATACGAATGAAATCGAAGCTAGATTATTCATACAATTCTCCCACGAATGATTTCTTGCTCCACAACCAGGACATGAAGGTAAAGTGTGTATTATATTTACCTGAGCTATTTTTCGCGCTTGTTCTTGTAGTTCCTTGACTTGTTGGTTTAAATTCTTTGAACTTTAGAGATTCCAAAGTTTCTTCTTGTTTTTTTAATTCAATCGGCCAACTTCTCTCGGTATCCAGAACTCTTTCCATGATAATATTAGCTTCTTTAGGATCTAATAACACGAAACTTCCATCTCCTAACAAATCTGTTTTTGCCTTGGACTCGTCATCGAGTCCTCCATAGAACATGGTTAATTGATATTCAGGCGAGGAGACATGGAATGGACACCTCGCTTTATTCTCGTTAAAACGTAACCATGCTTCACCAATACTTTCCCCTTCTTATTGCATAAAGTGTTCAAACTCCAGCATATCTTTTAAACGTCTACTAACCAGATGGAATCGGTCTAGGAATTTTCCTGGAGTTTATCCCAATCTGGAATTAATTTAGGGAGTTGGGAACGTACCAATCTCTTGCACCACCAGTTAAGAAGAATTGAAACATGACATAGTACATGTGTTCCTGTGTAACGCCTTTGATGATATAAGCATCATAGTTCTGCATAAATTTTTGAACATACAGAACCGGATCTTGTTGTGCAGCACCAGTAAATTGTCCATGACTTGCAAATTGCGCTATCATTCCTGGATCACAAAACTAAAAACAAAAGCGTAAAATAGAACTAACTAAAATAAAAGCACTAAATAAAAACGCAAGGACTAACGATGCAGTCCCCGGCAGCAGCGCCAAAAACTTGGTGTCGCCTAAGGTGTGATAAAATAATAGGTAAATACGTGCAAATAAACACCCTAGGCTAGCACGGTACTGCAAGTATTACAGGACGTATGCAAGTTTTAATGATAAGTGATATCGTTCCTCAGATACTACGAAAGCTAGAGAGAGCTTGTGCAAATATCAAGTGCAAATAAGAAAGCTAGAATACTACTATGCAAGAAATAAAAGACAAGTAATTTCTGTTTGGTTTTTGTAAGTAAAAAATAAACTAAATAAATTGAAGACAGAAAAGTAAATAAGAGAAGAAACGATAGTATGAGAGATTAGCTCGAGAAGTAGCAAGTAATCCCTACTAGCCTTGTTTACTCTACTTATGTAAGGGAGAATTATGTAGTATTGCAATAACCAGGATTCTAAATTCCTCCCCACCCCCGTCAGGGTAAACTAGGTTGGCGACCTCACAATCACAAGGGGACTTAAATAGGGTGTTCCTACGCCACTAGGTTCCTAGATGAGACTGGCCTTCTAATGATGATCGGTGGTTAAATCATACCCTAATGGTTATCTAGTTAAGCAAGCCCGTCTACCGCACACTAGAGGTTTATGTGGTGTTTCAATAATTAGACACCCCTTCCGGGTGACCATCTAACTACTATTAAGGTAATCCTATGCGTTGTACACCGCAAGGAAAACAGACAATAAGTCAAAGCACATAAAACCGAGAATAAAACAGTTATTCATTTAAATATTTATCATCCCAAATTAAAATAGATGTAAAACAAGTCTAGGGTTCATACCCATATGCTAAATCTCGTGCTATAATAGAATTAGTTCATACTAGAGAAAGAAAAGAAAACAAATACAAATTTGAAGGCTTGTGAAGACATAATGTGACTTTCAGCTCCTTCCAGACTTCTCTTCTCTTGTTGTAAGCTTCCTCTTGGCTTAAGGATTGGCCAAGGATGTGTTTCTACTGATTAAAGGGTGTATTTATTGGGTATAGGAAACCCTAAAACGTTTTCTTGGAGTGGAAGACAAGTATTTGACTTCTAGCCCAACTCAAATTCGTAATCCTAAAATATAGAAAGGTAATAAATTATTGTTGTTTTGTTTTGGTCGTAAATTCTTCAATACAACTCTGATTGACGCGTTCTTCAGATCAAAACTGATCGTCTCGGAAAGCTCTACATCTTTGCTTCAGACCATTCTTCCAAATTCCTAGTCGTGTTTGAGTTATGATCAATTTAATGGACGTAGCTGCTGGAATTCGGATTTATTTGGCAACTTTTCCTTTCCTATTTTATCTTTACTTCCTTTTATCTCCAATTTACATCATTATCTTCTTTCCCTTATCTCTTAGAATAGATTTGGCATCTGATTAATTACCATATATCTGTAAAGTTTCACAATTAACAAACAATTAAACCCAATATCCTCTAAAATAATGAATCATCAAATCAAGACAAGAAATAGGAAAAATAGAATAATTCATATGAAAATCGACAATTAAATTCCTAGATACACTTAAAATGATGTCTCCAACCTATATTAATTCATCACAAATAGGGACATACAATATCACTGCGGCTTACAACTCATTAAGGAGTTCAGCAACAACTCAGTACCATATCATTCTGTTTACAGTTACTCTGCATCATCTATTAGTTCCAACCACATCTTTAATGCACAAAATAGATTGATAATTGTGTTAAACAGCATTCTATAACATAAATGGAAATTTGACATCAACTCATTAATAAGTCCGGCATCGAACTAGTCTGACCATGGACTCTCTATTCCTATAATAAAAGGTACAACACCAAGGAATTTCTAGGTGCGAGTTTTCATGTATGTAAAACTCCTTTTCTATTCAGACCATGCAATAATACACAACTACTAAAATCTATAGGAAAATTTTGAGCCATTTTTTCTTCTATTCTTTCTCAAATTTTCCCCCTACAATTTCGAAAAAAAAAAGTCAAATATATGTGTAACTAATAAAGCTTGTGGATATGATTACATTATAATTAGTTAAAATTTATACTTCGAAGGTTAAAGTAAAAAGTTAGAAGGAAGAAAATGTCATTTTCACCATTTCTCCAAAGCTTTCTCATGGGAGATCATGGGCTAGCGTGAGGGAAATCTGACAGGATATGCTAACTTTGATTTGTAAAACTGGCCTAAGTTTAAATTGAACAACATAATCCTACATGAGTTAAAAAGGTATAATCAATTAGAGTTTATACATTGAACAAAGACCATTAAAGAGTTCTTGAAATACTGATATCTCAAAAACTCATTATATAAAATTTTGTTTCAGCAATAAGCTATACCATATCAAACCCTACAAAAATATTTTATAATATTTCAATTTAAAAAAAAAATTGAATAAGTAAAATTAAACCTCATCAAGGCCATTTGGATGAAGAAGATAGGGACGTTGTAGAAGAGATAACAGGTTTTACTATGTCCCAATCTGGAGGGAGGGGTCATTCTTAGCTCAGTTATTAACATTTGATATCCTATCATCCCTCAACAAATGTAATCAATGGCCACCATTTCAAGTAGACCTGATAAGCAACTACGCAACAATAAGTCTCCACCAATAAATCGGTGTCTTCTTACTTCAAACCCCGAGTTTTACAATATCTGGATACAAATAGACATAAATTCATATATACTTATATGCATATATTTTACTTTGGTTTGTAGCACAAAAGATATAAAAATTTGCTTGAAAAATACAATATAAATCAATAATTCTGTTAATATGTAATAGAGAGAAAAAAATACTTTTATAAGATTTAATAACTTAGTATTAGAGTAGTCAGTATGACGGTGAGACCTGAATCCTAGAGGAGCAGGATTGAGAAGAACATAAGTCGTGGCGGAGAGACCTATAGCCTAGATGGGCATGATTCATAAGAACGAAAAATGAGAAGATGATAAGATAGATAATTACACTCAAATCAATTTTCTACCAAAAAACTAATTTTGCTTTTATATTTAAATTGGATAAAGAAGAAAGAAAATCAAAAGCTGGATTCATCAAACTATTGAATTTCAAATCAAATTAAATTCAGAAAAATCAATATAATCAAAATCGATTAATATCACAATTAATCAAATAATTAAACAAAATATATAATAAATAAAAAATAAAAAATAGTAAAAAGAAGATCTCGCAATTGGACAATTGGATAATGAATGAAGATAAAAGCAATGTCCTCAGCAGCGCATTACTTCTTATATGGTAAAAGGCTTCCAACGATCATAAAATGGCTATTCTAGGATTTGTATAAAAATATATATTAAAATTATACTTAACTCTGATAACTTTATAAAATTGTAAAACTAATGATATCAGGTTATGAAATTTCTTTCATTGCTACACAAATATTGTGGTATACAAAAAAAAATTATGTAATTCTTTAAAATCAAAAGTTACCAATGCATCTGCACATTGAAATTGTACAACTCCGGTTTCGATTGCAATTAGAGCTACTTCAGGAGAAAGAAGAGTTGGTCTTAAA
Organism: Nemophila menziesii; assembly: GCA_029959085.1. Taxonomy (NCBI): domain Eukaryota; kingdom Viridiplantae; phylum Streptophyta; class Magnoliopsida; order Boraginales; family Hydrophyllaceae; genus Nemophila; species Nemophila menziesii. Next base: position 17,169,412 of record JARWIR010000003.1, on the reverse strand, counting down.
TTATTTGATCGATTCCATATATCTATCGATTCTCCATCTCCACTCATCTCTCAAAGAAGTGGAACTCTACAAATCTAACATTAAACAACATGGTTATTATCACGCTTAGTCCCTAAAGTATATAGGAATTTACAAAATATTCCATTACCTAGTTGTCAAATCCAAATGAAATAATTTCTTCTTCAAATACATTGCCAGAAAATCAGATAATTCTATAAAAATTTAAAAGTGGTGAGCTAGGATTTTTTTCTTTAATTGCACCAAAGGTCTCTATGTTGAACATATACCCAAGCTTTATTCTGTTCGCAACACATGCCAAGATGGAAAAATAGGGATTAAAAGGATTAAATCATCTTTATAAATTAGTGAGGTCCTTAACTGAAGTTTTACATGCAATTTGACCACCAGTGACATCTCAAGTCTGCTTCTTGGCATAAAGCAAGTCTACTTGATAAATCTAACTTCTTCACTAAATATATTCTCCCTTGATTCATATGTACGCACCCTCGTTATCCTATAAGATCAGATAAAAATACATACATTTTAAAGAAGAACAAAATAACAAAATTAGGAGAATTCACCTTCTCACTTGATACCAAATTTTTTTCTCAATTTATTAAATGACTTCATCAAAAACAAATGTCCCAATTACTCACCACTATGAAGGCACTTTCTGTTAAAATGGAACAATATGAAGAGAGCTATATAAAGGTGAGAAAATGACAGTGAACAAAGTTCTATTATACTTAAATCATATAATTGTAAGATTCGTATAAAAATATAATAAACACTTATGCTTGATCAGATAAATCTGAAAAATTGTAAAAGTGATGAGATTAGGTTAAAAATTAATTTAATGTTTTACCTTAATTTGGGTTCTTTGATGGTGGAGAATGGTCCCCGAGTGATGTCTCCCTATTTGTTCTAAATATTAGCCCTCTGGAGACATCATTTTAGGTGAATTATTGACTTATTATCTAGAATTTTATGCATAATTTGTCATATTACACTTTTCCCCCTTGGAATTTAATGATTTGCATTTTCTGAGCTTTTGAGCGTAAATTTGACTATTTTTAGTGCAAAGTCAAATAGGTTCTTGAATTTCATGAAAGACCAATCCAAGGAGGAGAAGTGAGTATAAAGTCTTATTGTATTTTAGAGTGTTAGGAAATGTTTTTACTCGAGTTTCTATTTTTAGAGTGCACTTTCCTAATTCTATTTCTTGAATTATTGATTTATTCTTTTTAAGCATATGCGGTTTAATTATTTATTTAATGTGAAGCTTTAAAAGATAAATGGTAATTTCTTAGAGACCAAGTCGAGTTAGAAAAGAAAAAGAAAAGGATTTACATGGAAATAAGAAGATTTAGGAAGGATATATGCAAAGAAGGAAAAGATAAAGCTGCCTTATGAATCTGAAATTCCAACCACGTTTTAAAGATCAGTCCATAACTTACGATTGGCTAGGAATATGGACGAGTGGTCTGCACCAATATAAAGCTTTTTCCAAGACAAGCAGTTTCATATATTGGAACTCCTCAAACGGATAAGTATTGAAAAATATATGACCAAATCAAATCAGCAGCTAAATCTTACCTTTCCTAGAATTTAGGGTTACGAATTTAAGAGTTCTTAACTTGTCTTCAACTCCAAGTAAATTCGACCTAGGGTTCCCTAACACCTATAAATACACCCCTTAACCTCCTCTTTCACACACACTTCATAAAATTATCAAAGAGGCTTAAGGATTCAAGTCAGAGTAAGCAGGAAGGAAGAAAGCTGAAAGTTGGAGACTGTCTATATCTCCAATTCAAGCCAAACCCAACCTCTTCATTAGGTTCATTTATTTTCTTTCTGTAAAACATTATGTCTTTTAATTTCATTGTTTTAGTTTTATTTTCCGTTATGAGCTAAACTTCTTAAGTGCTTGAGAATCGCTGTAAGGGTTGAACCTTAATTTATTTAGTTAATGCTTTCTGATTTGGGATTTTTATAATTTAATTCGAATTGAGTAATTTAGTATTGTTTGTTATCGTAAGTTAATTTCACTATATTTAATTTGGCCAATTAGACATAGGTTTGAGTAATTAGGCTATTCACTTTGGTGGGTAAGTGATCATCTTGACGGGGGGTTTATTTACTGACATAGATAATAAACGTAAGATAGAAATTATTGATCCTGACAGACTTAGTTAATCTTATAGCCAATTGGGTAGAGAACCTGACATTCGAAGGTGGATTATGATCGCCCTGGCGGGGTTTGTAACACCTGAGAATAGCTCCTAAGTCCATCCTGACGGGGCTTAGGAGAATCTAGAATCCCGACTATTACTAGTTACTAATTTGTCCCTTAGAAGAAGCATTGATTAAGTTTATTTTGGTGAAACCTAGCGTGACTCAAGTACTACTCTCTCATCTTTTAGTCTCTTCATATTTACTTCCAAGCATTAGTTTAAATTTTAGTTTAATATTTACTTTAATTGCACTTTAGCCCTTTAATACAAAAACAAAATAAAAATCTATTTCTTTACTTTAATTTTTCTTTCAAGCAATATTGCATAATACTTTAATCATACCTAATCCGTCCCTGAGATCGAAATCCCGTTTACCGGATATTACTTGGACGACCCGTACACTTGCGGTACGTGTCTTGCCTTTTTAGGTGTGTTTATTTAGAACACACTAGGAGACACGAAGTTTTTGGCGCCGCTGCCGGGGACGGTAGCGTGTGACCACGGTGTTAGCCGTAAGTGTTTTAGTTGCTAGCTTTTAGTTTAGTTTTAATTTTTTATTAATTCAGTTTTACGCTTTGGGTTGTTCTTGTTTTCTCAGATTTACAGGTTTTGGTATATGCTTGGAGATATCGTGATCCTTGATAATCCCGAAAGCCTAGTTCGAGAGAAAAACAAAAGAGATAAAGAAGCAAGAGAACAAGCAAGGATAGAAAAAGAAATGGCAAAAGAGAATGCTCAAGATCCCGTGATTCAATTGGATGAAAACGGTCTTCCAATAGCCCCACCAGGACTACCAGCTCCACCAGGGTTACCAGTTCCACCGGTAGGAGTCCAATTACCAGCTCCTCCCGGAAATCAACAACAAGTCAGCAATAATGGTGGAATACCTCACGATCATGGACCGCAGATCTTTCAACCGAACAAACATGGACCCTTTCGTATACAACCACTAGGACTCCGTCCTCCCGCGATTCAAGGAGTTCGATTCAGACCAGGCGCGGGGATGATTAATCAGTTTACACCCGTTGGACAGTATAGTGGTGCAGCTCGTGAAGATCCTATTCGTTCTATGTACAAGTTTATGCAAATCTGTGATGCATATGTCACCCCTGGAGTAACCCAAGAACAAATGTACTTTCATATGTTTCCATTTTTCCTCACCGGAGAAGCGAGTGAGTGGTATGACCAACAGCCACACAACGCGATTGTGACTTGGGATCAACTTCAGACAGCCTTTTTTGATAGGTACTATCCTCAAAGTGTTAGACTCAGTGGGCAATTAGATATTGTTAGTTTCCGCCAAGAGCCAGGAGAAACTGTAGGTGTTGCATGGACTCGTTTTCAATCCTTATTACGCAAGTGCCCATTACATGGGTACTCTCTTGAATTACAGCTTGGAATATTTTATCGAAGTTTAGGTGATGCTGCGAAAGACAAAATCGATACTATGTGCCAAGGTGGTCTCATGATGGTCACAACTGATCAAGCTCTGATTATCATGGACCGAATTGTGAAGAATGAAATGAGTTGGCAATCCTCGAAATCATCGGTTAGAGCTTCTGAAAGAGGTACCTTGAATTTGGATACAGAAACTGCATTGAACGCTAAGATTGCCGCACTTGAGAACAAGTTGAAACAACTATCTATGTCGAATAAAGTTGTGGTAAACATTGTTGATGAACCAGAATTATGCTATAGTTGTGGAGGAGATGATCATGGCTGGGGAGAATGTGCCAACAACCCGGAATCCGTTTATTTCGTCAATCAGCAAGGCAACTATTCAGGTGGTCAAGGGTATGGAAATCAAAACAGAAATCATCCAGGCTTTCAGTATTCAAATCCACATGGGGCAGCCAATCCTGGAACCTATCAACAAAGGCCTCGAGGGAACAACTACCAGTTTCGAACGCAAAACCAATACCAAGGGAATCAACCTAGAACCGATCAAGACGCTTATTCCGACACATTAGCCCAAAAGGCGCTTCCCTCGCGACCTCAAGAAGGCACAACCACTTCGAGTGAGTTAGCACTCACCTTGACACAATACATAGCCAATTCGGATAAGAGGTCATAATGAATCGAAAGCCAGCTATCTCGATTCATGGACGATACCCACACAAGAGAAAATAAGATGAATGAAACATTAAACTCACATTCCGCTTCATTAAAACTCTTAGAGTCTCAAATATCGAAGATCGCCAATAGTTTGAATGTTCGAGGTCAAGGCCAACTCCCGAGTGACACAGAAACTCCTAAACAAAGGGAGGATTGTAACGCGATCACTACCAGAAGTGGTAAGACTGTGCAACCACCACCCTTCCCGGTTATGAAAGAAAAAGAAGTTACTAGAAAAGAAAAACTGTTAGAAGAGGTGGAAGAGAAAGATGAAGAACCTGAAGTGATAGAAGTGGAGAAGATTCCGGAAATTCCGAAAAAGAAAGACGTTGCAGAAACCCGTCCTCCTCCACCTTTCCCTTCAAGAGTTCAGAAGAAAGGAGATATGGTCGAATATCAAAGATTCTTGAATAGAGTGAGAGGCCTCAATATTAACATTCTGTTGTTAGAAGCTATCAAAGACATACCAAAGTACGTGAAGTTTTTAAAGAGAGCCCTCACCAACAAAAGACCGTACTGTGATAATGAAATGGTAGGATTACCTGAAGAGTGTAGTGCCATCTGTCAGAGCAAACTACCACCGAAGCTACTCGATCCTGGAAGTTTTACGCTTCCAATCTCGATTGGTAGTGAGTGGAAGGGGAAAGCTTTATGCGATTTAGGCGCGAGTATTAATCTCATGCCCAAATCAATTTTCGATATGCTAAAGATTGGAGATATGCGACCTACCTCTATGGTCCTACAAATGGCAGATGGATCCCTCGTGCATCCTGAGGGACGAATCGAAGATGTCCTCGTCAAGGCAGGTACGTTATTTTTTCCCATTGATTTTGTTATTCTTGAATACGACGCGGATAGGAATGTCCCCATCATCTTGGGACGACCATTCCTAGCCACGGGGCGTACCTTGATTGATGTAGAAAACGGCGAGTTAACCATGAGAATCCAAGACGAGGAAGTCAAATTCAATGTATTTCGAGCCATGAAATTCCCAGATGTTCCCGGAGATTGTTTCCGAATGGATATAGCAGAACACGCCGCACAAGAGGTATTTGATTGTTTTAATTATGATGACATCTTGCAGGCTGCGTTAACATTAGATATACCGGAAATGATGGAAGAGCTAGCCGAAGCAGTGGCAGCTCTTAACTCTAAGAATCCATAATATAGGCGTCTAGCCTACGAACCATTGCGTGATGCAGGGGAGATTGAGCCTCCAAAGAAACCATCCATTGAATCTCCCCCAAAGCTCGAAGAGAAACCACTTCCGTCCCACTTGAGGTATGCATATTTAGGTGCTAACAATACTCTACCTGTTATTGTTTCAGCTACTTTAACAGGTCCTCAAGAAGACAAATTGTTACGTGTACTAAGAGCGAATAAAGAGGCGATAGGTTGGACTATTGCTGACATCAAAGGTATTAGCCCTTCCTATTTCCAACACAAGATCATTCTGGAGGACAATAGTACACGTTCAGTTGAAGGACAGAGAAGATTGATGCCCGCGATGAAGGAAGTGGTGAAGAAATAAGTGATCAAGCTACTAGATGCGGGGATCATCTACCCCATAGCTAGTAGCGATTGGGTGAGTCCAGTTCAATGCGTACTAAAGAAGGGTGGTATCACTACCATCATGAATGACAAGAATGAAGACATACCCTCGAGGACCGTTGTTGGTTGGAGAGTTTGTATGGACTACCGAAAGTTGAAAAAGGCCACTAGAAAAGACCATTTTCCACTCCCTTTCATTGATCAGATGTTGGACAAGCTAGCCGGTAGAGAGTATTATTGTTTCTTAGATGGGTATTCCGGTTACAATCAAATTTGCGTAGATCCTGATGACCAACATAAGACCACATTCACGTGTCCTTTTGGTACTTTCGCATACCGAAGGATGCCTTTTGGACTATGTAATGCACCTGCTACTTTCCAACGTTGCATGATGGCAATCTTTGGTGATATGATTGATCGATTTCTTGAGGTATTCATGGATGAATTTTCTGTTTTTGGAGATAACTTTGATGATTGTTTGCAGAATCTAGAAAAAGTATTGATTAGATTTAAGGAAACCGATTTGGTCTTGAATTGGGAGAAGTGTCACTTTATGGTTTGTGAAGGCATAGTGTTGGGACACAAAGTATCTAGCGCTGGGTTAGAAGTTGATCGTGCGAAGATTGAAGTTATCAAAACTCTTTCCCCTCCTGTTTCTGTAAAAGGGGTAAGGAGTTTTCTAGGCCATGCTGGGTTTTATCGTCGTTTTATCAAGGACTTCTCGAAAATTTCAAAACCTTTGTGCAACTTACTCGAGAAGGACACCAAATTCCTTTTTGATGAAGCTTGCATGAAGGCATTCCAAGAGCTTAAAGAGAAACTTGTTACTACACCGATTGTGCTACCACCTGATTGGAAAATTCCCTTTGAAGTTATGTGTGATGCTAGTGATTCTGCTATGGGTGCGGTGTTGGGTCAAAGAAAAGATAAAGTGTTCCATTCTATTTATTATGCAAGCAAGACCTTCACCGGTGCTCAGATTAATTACACAGTAACTGAAAAGGAGCTTGTAGCGGTTGTTTATGCCTTTGACAAATTTCGTTCCTATCTCTGTGGGGCAAAAATTGTTGTATTCACCGATCATTCCTCTATTAAATACTTGATGGAGAAGAAAGATGCGAAGCCGCGATTGATCAGATGGGTTTTATTACTACAAGAGTTTGATTTGGAGATTCGAGATAGAAAGGGGTGTGAAAATCAAGTTGCTGATCATCTGTCACGTCTGGAAGGTTCGGAGTCGAATAGTAGTCCTGAGCTAGTTAATGAAACATTCCCCGATGAAGGCCTATTTGCGATTTATGATGCTACCCCGTGGTACACTGATATTGCAAATCTTATTGTAAGTGGTAACTTTCCCGAAGGTGCCACTTCACAAGACAAGAAGAGATTGATGAGCCGTGCTAAACAGTTCTTTTGGGAGGATCCTTTCCTCTACAAAGTGTATGCTGGTCAGATGGTGAGAAGATGTATACCTGAGAAGGAAGTCTTAGGAGTAGTTGCGGGTTGTCACGGTTCACCTTATGGAGGACACTTCAAGGGCGACCGCACAGCTGCTATGGTATTACAATCTGGTTTTTATTGGCCTACATTACATAAGGATTGTCATGAGTATGTTAAGAAATGTCATAGATGCCAGTTTACTTGTAATATATCCAAGAGGGATGAGATGCCGCGTAACAACGTTCTTGAAGTTGAAATATTTGATGTTTGGGGTATTGATTTCATGGATCCCTTTGTACCATCCAACGGAAATCAATACATCCTATTAGTTGTTGATTACGTGTCCAAATGGGTAGAGGCTAAAGCTCTACCAACCAATGATTCGCGAGTGGTGATTAAATTCTTGAAATCTCATATTTTCACTAGACATGGTACACCCAGAGTTATTATCAGTGATGGAGGTTCACGCTTTGTGAAAAAATATCTGAAGACTATGCTAGAGAAGAATGGGATAAGACATCGTGTTTCTACCGCGTATCATCCACAAGCCAACGATCAAGCTGAGGTTTCAAATCGAGAGGTAAAATCTATCCTAGAGAAGACTGTTGGTCCTACAAGAAAATATTGGTCAACGAAGTTAGAGGATGCTTTATGGGCCTATCGTACTGCGTACAAAACTCCTGTTGGTGCATCTCCGTATCGTATGGTCTATGGTAAGGCTTGTCACTTACCTCTTGAACTTGAATTAGGAGCATATTGGGCAATAGCACAGTTGAACTTAGATCCCACTTTGGCCGGTGAGAATCGTATGATGAAATTGAATGAACTTGATGAGTTTCGGTTACATGCCTATGAAAATGCTAAACTCTATAAGGAGAACACTAAGAGATGGCATGATAACCGTATTCACGTGAAAAGGTTTGAAGTTGGACAGAAGGTTCTGAAATACAACTCCAAGTTCAGTAACTATCCGGGAAAGTTGAGATCGAAGTGGTCTGGTCCTTACGTGGTGACCAAAGTTATGCCTCATGGAGCTATAGAGATTGAACATCCAATCGAGCACCGCACCTTTATGGTGAATGGTCATCGATTGAAAGTTTATCATGGAGGCGAGGATACTAATCGCATGGTGGATCCACATCCTGGGGAGGTCATGTACCTCCTTGAAGCCGAATAGTTGCGAGAGGTAACCCGTCGAGCTTAACGACATTAAACAAAAGCCAGTTCATTGTATATTAGTTTATTGCTTTAAGTTTTTCAATTCCTAGTGTATAATTCTAAGTTAGTATCGAGTTTTAGTGTCTACTTTTAAAAATAAATGAGAAAGGTAGTGTGTTAATAGTGTAGGAATCGAGTTTGGGGTGCTAGGAAACGAAAAAGGAATCACTCGGAAAAATTCGCAGTTGGGTCCTGTATACCGCACGATACACCCAGTATACCGCACCTGGAAAAACCCGTGACATGGGTAAGCTAGGTCGGGTTTTATACCGAGAGGAGAAAAATGGAGCATGGCAGGTCCGGTATACCGCGCGATATGTCCGGTATACCGCAGAAGAAAAAACCCGTGCCACGGGTATGAAGCACGGGTTTATTGCCGAGACGAGAAGAAATTGGTCGATGCGCGGTCCGGTATACCGCACGATATTTCCGGTATACCTCAGCTATGTCGGTTTTGAAGAGGTTGTTACCTAATACAACTCTTACCTTATCACAAGCAAACCCTAGCCTCTCCCATACGAATTTTCCAGCTCCCAACCTTATAAATACACTTTGAAGCTTGATTAAACCTCTACAACAAACACAATAACATCAATATTTCTCTCCTCCATCCTCCACAAACACATCTTCTTCATCAAATTCATCACAAAATACCATTAAACACCTTCAAGATCATCAAGCTTCCAAGAATTCTTCCAAGATCCATCAAGAAATCACCTTCCTTCAACTAATCCAAGCAATAAACTCAAGTTATACCAAGTTCTCTTAACTTTATTCTATCCTTGGTATAACTTGAGTTTGGGGTCAAATCAACCATGACAAACATAACAGAGGCTATGGATTACAAGAGGAAGTGTTATACTCTAGGGAAGAACAAGAATTTGCCTGGTTCTACAATTGAAAAGGCCATCAATCTTGATGAGCCTACTGAAGAAAAACAACAAGAAGAGGCACCTGCACAACCACTACACAAGAAATTCACAGCTAGGAGGAAGGTACCATCAAAGCCTAAAGAAAAGACACCAATCCAAGATCAAGGTTCTTCTTCTTCTTCTCCGAATGATTCTTACACACCCCCATGGGCTATCAAATTTCAACAACAAATTGATCATCTAAGAAAGCAAATCATAGCACTTTGGGAGGAAATTGCCATGACGAATTCAACAAGGAGTAAGGTAACATTGAACATGGATATTGATAATAATTCTTCTTCGGAGGAGGAGGATATGATGGATCTTTATGGCGAGGTACCCCATTCTAATTCTTCTTTTTAATTGATGGTAGGCACTAGGTAGATTATTTTTTATTTTAATTGCTTTATTAAGTCTTTTTCGAGTCGTGGGGACACGACTCACTTTTGAGTTTGGGGTGGGGTTCGTTGCCTCATCCCAATTTTTTGTGTTTTACATGCTTTTCAGAAAGAAATTTTTTTTTGGGTTGCGAGTTTGACTGTAGAGTGTTTTAAATTCCCCCACCAAGCATGATTTTTATGAATTTATGATAGAAAATATTTGACTTTAGGAGTTAGTATAAAACACACTTTGATTGCATGCAAACATGAGATAATTGATAGGAAGGATTAATGAACAATGCAAAAGAAGTAAACTTGTGCTTAAGGATAATGGGTGGTTTGTAGAACGTGAGATCTAAATGAGTAGAGAACCCACTTAGGTATGAACTAGAGGCAAGTTGTATAGATAGGAAAATGATAGAGGCAGTTCTTTGTTAGCCCTTTGAATCCTTTTTGGCCGTCTATCCCTGAATTAATTTTATCCTTCTTAGCCAAATTCTTAGCCTTTAAGCCTTTCTTTTGTCGCCACATTATAAGCCAATATCCCTTTAGATTGTTAGGCATGACCATATGACCCGTACTTGAATCACGATCCTGAGACTTCCTGTCTTGAGCTTGAGTTTGGGGTGGTGGGTCCACTATATCGGAATTTACATTGGGTTGGGATTTTTTAGCTTATCAATGATGCTTTGTGCTATACATGATGATGATTCACAGGTTTATTATATTGTAACCCTTTGTCGGGGTAATAGTGAATGGAAAAGAAGCTTCGAGCTCAAGTTATGAATATGCATAACTATGAAAAAAATAGCATGATATCTCCATATTAAAAAGAGAGTCATAGCTATAAGAAAAAAAATGATGATGAATGATTTAAAAAGAAAATATATTCGGACCGGCAAAGTGGAAATTTTTAAGTGAATCATCCTTAGTGCTTATTGGGTTAATTTGGGGGACGTTAATTAAGCGCGTCAATTGGGTTGAGTGAGAACGTTATTCGAGTGTAAACTTAAGCTCTTGGACAGTTTGTTAATGGTAAGTGACGAGAGAGCCAAAAGCTCACTTCAAATTTACCAAATATACATACCATACCATCCTTCAGCCTATGCTAAAACCGTAAAGACCTCGTGATTCCTAGATGCACAGTGAGTTAATAGGGAGTATACTAAGTGGAGCGTTCAAAGCAAGTAAAGATCGAGGAAGACCATATAGCCACCATCTTGAGATAAGTATTAAGCGTAACCTTCTAGCATTGTGAAATTAATTTTGGATTGATATTATTTTGTATTTGATTTTTCATGCTAAGTGTAGGTGTATATTAATTCCTAGAGTAGACTATATGAGATTTGTTTTAAGTTGTGCTTTGGGAATATTTTCTAGATTCTACCTTCTGCATTCACCTAAAAGGGGTCTTTGTTTTTAATTTTACTTTGTCGGGACGACAAAGGTTTGAGTTGGGGATCTTGATGTCTCCCTATTTGTTCTAAATATTAGCCCTCTGGAGACATCATTTTAGGTGAATTATTGACTTATTAGCTAGACTTTTATGCATAATTTGTCATATTACACTTTTCCCCCTTGGAATTTGACGATTTGCATTTTCTGAGCTTTTGAGCGTAAATTTGACTATTTTTAGTGCAAAGTTAAATAGGTTCTTGAATTTCATGAAAGAACAATCCAAGGAGGAGAAGTCAGTATAAAGTCTTAGTGTATTTTAGAGTGTTAGGAAATGTTTTTACTCGAGTTTCTATTTTTAGAGTGCACTTTCCTATTTCTGTTTCTTGAATTATTGATTTATTCTTTTTAAGCATATGCGGTTTAATTATTTATTTAATGTGAAGCTTTAAAGGATAAATGGTAATTTCTTAGAGACCAAGTCGAGTTAGAAAAGGAAAAGAAAAGGATTTACATGGAAATAAGAAGATTTAGGAAGGATATATGCAAAGAAGGAAAAGATAAAGCTGCCTTATGAATCTGAAATTCCAGCCACGTTTTCAAGATCAGTCCATAACTTACGATTGGCTAGGAATCTGGACGAGTGGTCTGCACCAATAGAAAGCTCTTTCCAAGACAAGCAGTTTCATATATTGGAACTCCTCAAACGGATAAGTATTGAAAAATATATGACCAAATCAAATCAGCAGCAAAATCTTACCTTTCCTAGAATTTAGGGTTATGAATTTAAGAGTTCTTAACTTGTCTTCCACTCCAACTAAATTCGACCTAGGGTTCCCTAACACCTATAAATACACCCCTTAACCCCATCTTTCACACACACTTCATATAATTATCAAAGAGGCTTAAGGATTCAACTCAGAGTAAGCAGGAAGGAAGAAAGCTGAAAGCTGGAGGCTGTCTATATCTCCAATTCAAGCCAAACCCAACCTCTTCATTAGGTTTATTTATTTTCTTTCTGTAAAACATTATGTCTTTTAATTTCATTGTTTTAGTTTTATGTTCTGTTATGAGCTAAACTTCTTAAGTGCTTGAGAATCGCTGTAAGGGTTGAACCTTAATTTATTTAGTTAATGCTTTCTGATTTGGGATTTTTATAATTTAATTCGAATTGATTAATTTAGTATTGTTTGTTATCGTAAGTTAATTTCACTATATTTAATTTGGCCAATTAGACATAGGTTTGAGTAATTAGGCTATTCACTTTGGTGGGGAAGTGATCATCTTGACGGGGGGTTTAATTACTGACATAGATAATAAACGTAAGATAGAAATTATTGATCCTGACGGACTTAGTTAATCTTATAGCCAATTGGGTAGAGAACCTGACATTCGAAGGTGGATTATGATCGCCCTGGCGGGGTTTGTAACACCTGAGAATAGCTCCTAAGTCCACCCTGACGGGGGTTAGGAGAATCTAGAATCCCGACTATTACTAGTTACTAATTTGTCCCTTAGAAGAAGCATTGATTAAGTTTATTTTGGTGAAACCTAGCGTGGCTCAAGTACTACTCTCTCATCTTTTAGTCTCTTCATATTTACTTCCTAGCATTAGTTTTAATTTTAGTTTAATATTTACTTTAATTGCACTTTAGCCCTTTAATACAAAAAAAAAATAAAAATCTATTTTTTTACTTTTAATTTTTCTTTCAAGCAACTATTTCTCTTTATTGCATAACACTTTAATCATACCTAATCCGTCCCTGAGATCGAAATCCCGTTTACCGGATATTACTTGGACGACCCGTACACTTGCGGTACGTGTCTTGCCTTTTTAGGTGTGTTTATTTAGAACAAACTTGGAGACACCACCGAGCCCATTTTTCTTATGTAGGAGTGTGTGGAAAGGTAGTGCAATTGTACTTTAATCAGGCAAAAGAAAGGAAATCATTGTTAAGAATTAACAAAAATAGAAAGCTTTAAACATAAACCCTAGATTTCTATTGATTTACCTTAGAGATTGATCCAAGGGGAAAGAAGGGGCAGAGGCACCAGTACACACAATCACAATGCCAGTAAGTTCAACAACTATTATACAAAATTCAAATTATATTATCGTGATGGGGACCATCTTTGAGGGCTATTTTTCACTGCCAGTAAATGAAAATATAAATATCACAAACTTGATAAAAAACAAGAAACCAAAAATTCGTATCCCAAACATTTGATGTATTTGCACCATAGGTCCTTATATTATAAGGAAAACTGCAATACAAATTCTAGTATTAACACTATAATACAGAATAACCTATATTTTATAGTATAAAAAGATCAAAACTTAATAAGATGTATTTTACCTTAATTTGGGTTCTTCGATTGTTGATGGCGTAGCCAAGCCGGGTCAATACGGTACATTTCACTTCTCAAACGGTATTCTTAACGCATTACTTCTCAAACGATAAGTGGGAAGAGATTTTTCAGTGGTCATATATGTACGCTATTCCAACGTATCACTTCACAAACAGTAAAAGACGTTCAGCGGTCACAAAATGACCAATGTAGGGTTTGTATAAAAAATATAATAAACAACACGCACTGTGATTATAACTAAATTAGATAATTCTAGAAAATTATAAAAGTGATGAGATTAGGTTAATAATATTTCAATTTTTTAGAGTTTCAATGGTAAAAAATAATTTTTTTACCTTAATTTGGATTCTTTGTCAGGCCATGTCGGAGGTTTTCTTGTGCAGGAGAACGGCTTGGTGGGAGGGTGGGAGTGTGAAGAGATTTCTTTTTGTTTTTTGTTCCACTGTGAATGTAAAGAAATGAGTTTTATTGAGTGCGAATGTAAAGAGATGAATTTTATTGATGTGTTTTTTCTTCGCCAAACCGGTTGCGGCTTGGTGTGGGAAGGGATTTTTTTAATGTTTTTTTTAATAATGTGAGTGTGAGGAGATGAGTTTAATTTGTGATAATATATTTGGTGATAATATGTTTAAAAAAATATTAAACATGAATGAAAGAAAATAGAATATGCATGTGTAATATAGATGGTATGTTTAGGATTTTATTTAAAAAAATTATTATTAAATAATTAACTATTTTAATGATAAGTATCGGTAAAAACTATCCTGGAAACCACAAGATTAAAGAAAACCTTCTACTAATATAAGTTATTTTATATTATTAAATTTGTTTAATACGGCCCAGGCCCATTAAGTTCGTATCTTGTACGTTTCTCTTCTATAAATAACCCTAATTTACACGAGCAGAGGTTCTGTGTTGGTTATGGACGAGCAATTCATATTGAGAGTAACACCTTCTATTGCTGAGCGTATTGAACTCCTATTGAATGAGAACGCACCATCATCTTCGTCCAATTCTTCAGAAGACAAGTCCTTGGATTTGTCTTTCTCTGGTTAGATTCTTAACTTTTCATTTAATTTCAATTATATATTTTTCAGATCATCAATTCACGATAAATCCCATTTTCATTTCTTATTTCAGTTTGTAAACCCAAATCTTAGGCCATGATATTAACAATTGAAGTCATCTGATACTAATTTGGGGAATTTGTTACGTTATTCTTAAGCTAGGAATTATGATTAGCCTCGTCCTGTGGGTAGAGAACTATAGAATTTAATTTTAATTTCATAAGAAATAAATAAAGAGTAGACGAGTATGAGATTTTGATTTTTCATTAGTTTTGAACATATAACTTGAATTTTGTTTACTTGAATTTTGTTTACTTGATAATAGTCCTCTGGTTAGCTATTAAAAGTGGCAATAACTGTGGAGTTAAGCATCAAGTGACATTTGTGTTCATAGATTTTGATTACAAGTATTTCAATTTCCAACTCTTTATACTTCAAAATTACTATATTGTATATAATATCTATAGATTAGGCATCATGTAATGTTGTGGATTTTGGGAATAGATTTCAACTTTTTAATATATTTGGTTATTCAACTGGTTTCTTTCTAAAAGAAGAAAGATTAGTAATGACTCAAAATATTTGTGTTGTGATTACTAAGCTTGTATGAATTTAGCATGAACTTAGTGTTGTTGTATGTGCAGAAAATGGGAGGACTGGTACATTTTCAATAGGTGATGAACATTTTCCTGCATCTCTATTGGATCTTCCTTGCATTGTGGAGTCATACAAGACTTATGATGATAATGTGCTAATCAAAACTGCAGATATTGGCCAAGTAAGTTTCTTTAAACGTGTTATACCTTATAACTTGTAAGACTTGTAAGAGTAAAAGGGTATTTCGGTAATTTACAGATGATAATGGTGAGAGAAGAGGGAGATAATAATAATCCCACAGAGGTGGTAGAGTATAGACATGGGCTTACTCCTTCTATGAGAGATGCTCGAAGGAGAAGATTTCGAAGAGAACCTGATCTTAATGTAAGTGTTCTTTGTTTTGTTCTTGATAAATGATGTGATAAATATTTTTTTTTATTGCAGCCTGAACTTGTGAGACGTGTTGAAAAAGATTTGATAAATATTATGGCTGGAGGAACTGTTGGAACAGTTGATATCCTTTAATATATTTTATTACATTTTACATGTGTTTATTTATATTTTATTTAATATCCTTGACTAGTGAAGTGATTTTACATGTGGAAATGGCTGAACAAGAAGAAGATGGTTCGAATAAAAAAGAAGTGACTAATAAGCCTGCAGAAAAGCCTGATGTACGAGAAGCTGATGTAACTGCTGGGGAGCCTGAAAGGAGTGATTCTGATGACTCTGATGATTCAATATAATTTGGTCCAAGTTTTGTTAATTACTTTATTATTTCCATTTTGTCTTGGCAGATTTAATGTAACTTACTGTTTTGTTAGCATTATTATTATCTTCTTGTGTAATTTGGTGAAGTTCTTTTCATAACTTTCTCACTCATTATTATCTCAATTCTGTTTTGCAATTAAAGGTTCTAAAATTCTATTTAGTATGTGGTTCCTTCAAAAATCTTTGATTCCTTTGATAATCTATCTAGTGCTACCTCCAAAGTTGCAACACTTTCCAGATTATGACATTGCTTTTATTTTCTACTACCTGATTGTAAGCTAATTGGTGTGTCATGCATGCTTACTGACATAAAATGTCTTATCTTAATCTTGATTTCCAACAAAAACTGCTAACGAAGAATAGGTTCTTAACTTTCCATTTTAAATTTCGCTAAGACATGCCACCTCTAGATGCCGAGAGAATTTTCTGATTTATTTTTTAAAAATGTTAGTAAAAGTTTTTATTAGTCCTCCCATCCCTGCTCTTCCCCTTGAGCTTAAATGTTTATTCCATGAAAACTCTCGAGTCTAAATATAATATTTTTAGTCCTCGTGAAATTGAAGTTAATCCCAAATGTTTTAATATTTGGGTCCCTAGAAAAACTTTGGATATGCTCCTGGTTCTAAAATGCAATTTGTTAGAAAGCCACTCTATTGTGTAGCTAGAAGGTTTTTTAGATATCTGCCTAACTCGAATAATTGATCGATAAATTGATTGCTAGACTGATTAGATGACTCACTTGTTGATAATTTTTTTTCATTTGAGACTTAAGTTGGCGTCTTAAGTCACACGAGAGATACTTGTTCTTGTGCGTAACTGACATGTGATATGCTTGATATAGGTAGGTATGGTTTTTATTATGTCTTGGTTTGATTATGTGAAGCATAAATGTTCTATCAAATCAGTGGTTAGGTATGACCCCTTTTCATACTTCGGGGTAGTGGGTGTCGGGTGTCCGAATGACAGTCCTTCTCCATTGGTATCAGAGTCTACACGTCTCTAGTCAAACCAAAAACAGTTGAGGTTGTAGGGGGCATACTAGTTTAGTATTTATGTGGACTCACCACCCCCAAGGGGATAACGTCGGACATGTGGTTCATCATTCCCCTACGTGCGGGTGAAAGTCGATTCGGCTCCTATCGAGTTTCCGCAAAATTGGGCAGAGGTTGATACGCGCGCGTGTTCAAGGTATACGAAGGTAGAGATGACATGTTTCCGCAGTGATGGAGACAAATTTGGTGTTATTTGTTTTCTCTGGTCTACATGGTTATGTAAATATTCTTGGTGAATATGGCAGTATTCTTGGGGTCTGGCGTGGTTCTTCAAAGTCGACAATAAAATAGTTTGGTGGTCATGTGGACTTACCAATCCCAAGGGAACAATGTTGGATAGGTGGTTGATCATCCCTCTACGTGTGGATGAAAGTCGAATCCGTTCTTGCCGAGCTTCTGCAAGATTGATTACATTTTCATCGTTCCTTTGTCACATCTTTAATTTTATAATACACTTTATATATTATGTGCACATTGTAGACATATAGTATGATTCAAACTTTTTGGCTTTCTAGTTATACCATTGATGGAGGACTTGCAAGACTATATGAAGTTAACATTTATTTAGTTCCAAATGGTAATAACCTACAACAATATTTTCACTTATTGTCAAATAAGGCTGATATGTGAATATTAGGGCGAGCATGATCCAGTTCGACTCGTTTTTTAGCCAAAATCAAGATTGAAACCGAATAGTTAGGTTTTAAAGGTTGTCGTACTAAACTAGACGGTTTATATTAGTCCGATTTTGTTGGTTATCGGTTCGATATATTTGGTTGTTTCGGTTTTTGTATTAATTAGTAAGGTGTGTGCTCGGTTCCGTTCTGTTTTGGGTGCTTGGGTTAATAGGTTTTGTCAGTGTTTTGTAAATCAGGAGATGGCTCGAGGAATTTCCAACTCGGAAAATTGCGTATATTAGTAGGGAATATAACATTATTGCGGATGCGTTTGCAAAATGTGTTAGAAAGAACGTCAACCTTGCGGGATGGAAGGACTTATCGGCTTCCGGCTCTTTTAGATTTCTGTATAGTCGTTGGAATAGTTAAGCATTTTCTTTCCTTTGTCAAAAAAAAAGTCAGTGTTTTGTTAGTCTTTTTCTAATTTAGTTTTACCCCCATTATTAAAATACGTGTTTTATGGGATACTAATTAATTTTTTACGTGTCTAATAACAGTGTACAATATTCAGAGATCAATTAATTAAAACGTCTATGTTGAAAATATAAAGGGTGAATTATACATAGGGTATTAGAGACACTATTTTTTTTCTATAGAGTAGTGTCTAGAAATCTGTTCTTATTAGGGACCTCATTTTTTACAATTGTCTTTCCTACCCTTACTAACACTAAAAGACAAGGAAGTGTGATGTCAATGTTTCTCTCTTTACTACCACTACCCACCTACCTCCGACCACCGACCATCGACCTCCGACCACCGACCACCGACCTCCGACCACCAGTCACCGGTCGCCGGAAAAAACATAGAGTATCGGATAAAATTGATGAGTATCGGAAAAACTAAGAGTACTCTATAAATTTGCTGAGTACTCTATAAATTTTGATGAGTACTCCGTAAATTTAATGAGTACTCAGTCAATTTGATGAGTACTCAGTCAAATTTATGAGTATTATTAAAAAAACAAGGCATAAATAGTCAAAAAAACCTTTATTCATCTTTATTACACATTTTTAAATAATTAAAAATTAATATACAATTAAAAATAATAAAAAAACCTAACTAATATTTTGTTTGACCAGATCTGGAAAAAAAAAAACAAAAGTCGTCGATGAAGCAATCCACCACCACCACCAGCTTCCTCTTCTCCATCGAAGCAATCCACCACCACCACCAGGTTCTTCTTCTCCACCGAAGCAGTCCAGCCATGGAAGCATCCATGGTCTTCTTCTCCATCGAAGCAGTCCAGACATGGAAGCTTCTTCTTCTCGACGAGATGCTTGAAGAAGCACCGACAATGAGCTGCAACTCCCTTGGAACGCGTGGCTATGCTGTGGTGGTTTGACGGAGATCTCGAGTGGTGGTGCTCGGCGCTGCAGCTGGAGAGAAACTCAGGCGAGCTGCAAACTTCTTCACTGCGGAGCACCACGAGCTTCAAGCTTCTGCAACAGAATCAATGCTGCGAAAGGAGAAGAAGACAGCAGCATCGACCTGCTTGACGGCGAGGCTGTGCGGGGCAGTGGTGGTGGTCTTCTCACTGGAACTGTCGCCACTGGACATCGACCTTCTTCTCGACGAAAGCTTCACCATGGCTGCGGATCTCGAGTTGTATTTTTATTTTGTAATGGCTGCAGATCTGGTTTAGTTATTTTTTAACATTTTCGGTGGTGGTGATTGTGTTATGGTGGTGGTGGCGGCGGTTTGGGAGCTGAGGTAGCACACGGAAGAGTGGAGTGGGGAGGAGAGAGAGAGGTGAGAGAAATTAGATCTGAAATTATAATAGTAGGGTTTCTAAATTAGTATATATAGAAGACAAAAAATAAAACGAGGGTAGTATTGTAAATGAGGTTTTTGGTTTCATGTGCTAAATTCTTGTTGAGGTCTTTAGTAAAAAGAGACTCCTCGAGGAGGGGTGTGTTTGGCATTTTCTCAAATATAAATGGATATTCGTACTCCATCCTTTTTTATTAGTATGATGATTTAAAATGGGGTCAACCCTTATGGAAGAATTTTAAACTAAGCAAAATATCGTGGGATCTTACACAAGAAACTTTAATTATCAAGCAAAAGAAAAAAATCATAAGGAGTTCTGACTTGATACTGATAGTATACACGGGCCATCATGATATGCATGACAAATCCATTAGTGAGCAGATATGAAATCGATCCTATCTGGCTTTACTTTGACCAGTATGCATGCCCAAATTCTTAACTATTGACTTTAGAATGTAGTTTTAACCAATGGTATATTTTAAAATTTATATAAATTGAATTACAAAAGTATCGGTAAAAGGTAATTAAAATGTTGTTTATTAGCCCAAAATGAAATATTTCCATTGAGCTTAGATATTTAGTTAATAATATTTTATTTTATTTTATTTTATTTTATTTTAGTTCTTAGCCAGATCTCTATCTCGATCACCCTAGGGTGAATTCAAGATATTTCATTAATAAGGAATTAAAACTATAAAATGCATTAAATTAATCTAAACATTAAGGTTTTGGATCCCAAAAAAAACAATGCAAGGCATCGCTAGAAATTATTTTTTTTCAGGGTAATTTGTATATATACATAATTTAAGAGGGGATAAAAAGTTTTAAAAATATTAAATACATCTATGGTTTCCGTACAAAAATTCGCCAATTGGCATTGGCCAGGGGAATTCGTGGGCGCTGCAATGCCTCAATATATCCAACTACTCTTGTTTGGTTTTAGGCAACGCGTTTTCGTACTCAGTTTCCCAAAGTTTATAGGGTAAAGCCCTCGTATGGCTCCTTAACTATGCCCAAAGTGTACGGGCCGCCCCTGATCTTCAAAATTACCCTTTTACGCCCCGTATCTTCACCTTTTGTGACACCGTTAGCCCTTTTTTCATTTTTCTGTCAGTTGACCGTTAGTCAACGACACATGGTGCCACGTCAGTGCCACATCACCGCCACGTCCGCTCCACGTATGCATGACGCCAACCTCATTTCCACGTCATTTTTTAAAAAACTTTTTTTAATTTTTTTTTTAATACGCCTCCTTCTTCTTTCTTGCTCCACCACCATCATCAATTGAACCCAAATTATCGAACCCAAAATAGTCACTCCAACAGGCCTCACACCAAGCCGCTCGCTGCACAAGTAAACCGCCGCCACATATGGTCCCTTCTCCTCCACCATTAACCGGCTTGGATACGCCATCAACATTCAACAATTGAAGAATCCAAAATAAGGTAAATAAATTAATTTAATCATGGGTTGTAGCAATTGGGTACATGAATTTCTTTCGTACTATAAATTGGGGGTGAAAAAACATCTTCTCCATCAGGCGCTCTTTTTGTTTTCAACTTCTATTCTGTAAATACGAACACTATTCTCGAAAACCGAAGCCAAAAGAGTGAGAAAGATGGAGAGTACAGAAGAGATTGTTGAAATGAAATCTCAAAAGCCACATCTCGCTATCCGGGGCGCTAAAGCCTCAATTTGGCTTTCATCGCTGAAAAATTTGCTCAATTCTACTAATCATCACCAATTTCAGGTAGATATACCGTTAAGTGTATGTATAAATATAATGAATGTATCACTATATATTGATGAGTGTAGAAATTATTATCTAATTTTGAATTGGTTATAGAAGGATGAAGATAACGAGGAGGTGGAGTTGCTAAAAGTGGAATTGCTAAAAGAAAAGATGAAGAATAAGAAGTGAAAGTGTGCAGTATGATGGATTTTTTTTTTGCAGATTCTGCTTTTGCTCTCTTTCTGGACTCTATTCTTGCTCTTGGTGTTCAATTTCCTGGTTGACATTTGAAATCTGTAATCACATAACAAAAAAGAGTATAACGATATATGTTAGTTTTGAATAATTTGTAATATAAGTTGAATTTTCCTGTTCATGATTTGATGTTTGAGTTTGATGTCTTATAACAGTTTTGTTTGGTATTATGGAGTTAAAAGTTTTTGTATCTCCAGTTATAGAGCATTTAAACTGTCTTGGTGCAAGGCTCATAAATGAATGTTGTCTTTGACGTATAATTGGGTGTGTATTCAAGTATAAATTTTCATATGAATATCTGTATAACAACTAGTTGAGCTTTAAGTTAAATTTGTGATTTATCAATTACCTTTAAAAATGTTTCTTGAGGCTAATAAACTATCTCAACCTGTTTGGACCACTCAACTAATTGAAGCATTAGTTTATTAAAATAGTTCCAAATCAAGCATTTTGTTGAAACGAATCACGTGCATATGCAAGAGTATAACGGTCAATTTCTCACTTATTTACTTTTAGTCCCCAATACATTTTATCACAAAAATATTTGTAATTACACAAAAGCCCCAACAATTTTTAGTAGATATAAACCATTCCCCCAAGTTTTTTTAACACCCGAAGAGTTGATTTGGCACCATTTTGATAAACAGATGGTTTGTTTTGGAAGCTTTATCAGTTAAGTGTTCCAAACATGATAGTTGTGATAGTTGAATGACCCCCAAGAAACATTTGCCCCGTTGTTAAACACTATGAATTTCATTATAAGTTTTATTATGATCGGGATCAAAATTGAGTGAAGTGTAGAGAAAATATCAAAGTTTTTGTTGGAGAATCTAATCACACACAGGGGTTAAGTAAGGAGGAAAGGGATATCATAAAATGAAGCTTGTCTCATCTACTGTCTGCCTTTACAAGGATCACAAATACCAAACCAGAGAAACGTAAACATACATGTATGATGCTATTATACACCAAATCAGTTACTTAGACAAGGATAAAAATAGTGGCAAGGGAAATATTCTGAGTTTTACATATGTGTAGGAATTATTATTTACAAAAGAATATCATCAACGCTGCCTATATGTGAAGCCTTATGGTCGATGAGAAGTGACAAGTCTTATTCGTATATGCAGCTGCAAAAACAAAGAGCAATTTGGATGTTAGAGCGAGAATAAAAAGAGAGACTTTATGAGAAATATACAACACACAAGTTCTTAATCTATATTAAATTTTGATGCACAAGTTTACCATGGTCAAGAAAGCATCAACTATATAAGTAGGTTTAGTCAAATGTATAGGGATCATCTGCATATGGATTTAGAGATCCTTCTGAGAATAAATCACCTATGTTAGAAGGTGTAGTTGACTTAATGCCTGTCTTTATACCCTGCACAGTACATACCAAAAAAGCATGTTCTTCCTGTATGCAAACTGTATACTTCTTTGACTCCTCTTTGCATTCTTCAAGCTGTTGAGCATGTTTTTTTTTCCAGTTCCCCAATTACTTTCCCAGCCTAAAGTTTAAAAGCAAAATTACATATTAATAACCTCAACAAATGATAAATAAAAAAAATTGAATGTCTTTAAATTTTCCCTGTAGAGTATTTTAATTAATTGCACTACAAGTCCCTATATTATACAAAATTGAGCTTACATGGCCGTGACGTTCAATATGCCAAATTCGAGCAGTTTGATCCACAGAACCTGAAGCTAATTTCATCCCTGTACAGTTCCATGCCACTGAGTACACCTATTATAAACATACCCAATAAAAATTAAAGATCAATTGTAAAAAGATCAATCTCTTAATTAATTTGATTTTTACTTACATTTTGATCAAGGTCTGAAACATAGACAGTTCGTCTAATACTATCTTCTCTTTGAGCCTTAAAGACTCGACCATTCAATCTTTTTCTACCCTGATTATAATTATTTCTTCTCTGGAAACAACAAAATATAGAAAATTGGTAAAATCATATTAACAAACATATGGAGCTCAATAAGGAAACATTGAATTACCAACATGAATCAAATCCAATAGCGAATATTAACGTAATAAGAATTGTGTTTAATACCCTTCGGTGATTAGTCGGGGAATCATCGTTGTTTGAAATCTTATTAGGTGAGACAATAACAAAATTGTTAAGACCCGATGGATCACGATTATGCGAAGAAGGAAAGAACTCTTTCGCCATTGGATTTAGCTTGAGTATCTTCAACATGTCAGAAACGTAATCATCATTTTCCGACACCTTAACACTACTGTCTCATCGTTCACCTCTGCAATTGCGTATCAAACTCGGCTTTGCAGCTTCTCAGAACCTCCGCAGCTAATTTGATTCTTAATCGGCTTGGTGTGGGACCCGGTTGGAGTTAGCTATTTTGGGTTCGATAGATAATGATGGTGCAGAGAACGGATTGGTGTGAGGGAGGTTGAAGGAAGGAGGCATATAATAAAGTAAAAAAAAAAAAAAATTAAACAATAATTTTAAAAAAAAAAATTAAAAAAAATGACATGGATACTCTGAAGACCTCATGCTGAGTTGGCACTGAGTTGGCGCTGATGTGGCACTGATGTGGCGCCATGTGGCGTTGACTAACGGTCAACTGACAGAAAAATGAAAAAAGGGCTAACGGTGTCACAAAAGGTGAAGATATGGAGCGTAAAAGGGTAATTTTGATGATAAGGGGCGGCCCGTGCACTTTGGGCATAGTTAAGGGACCATACGAGGGCTTTACCCAAGTTTATACAATACCTAGTTTCCCAAAGTTTATATAATACTCTACTGTTTTCTCTTGTTATAGTATTAACTATTCGTATAAGACAAGCATTTTATGATTTGGAACAAAAAAACGAAGAAAGACAAGCATTTTTTTTCTCAAAGTGATATCGACTTGGATAATTTCTGAAATAATAATTAAAAATCACTTTTTTTTTCTTCCAAACAAACTTTTGTCTTCTATCTCTGAATGAGGATGACAGTTGGAACAAAAAAAAAGAATGAGGATGACAGTGTGTCTGTTGGCAGCACCGGGCATTAAATTGGCTTAACTTTTTTATTTTTTTATCATATACTTTCTCCCTTCTATAATACTCTTTCCGTTTCAAAATGTTTGTCCACTTTGCATTTCACACAAATTAAGAAATATAATTAATGCACTCCCTATTATAAAAATACCCTTCATAAAGTGTCTTGATATTTTAAATGTGTATTAGAAACATAAATTTTAATTTTTTAATAGGGGTAATAGTGGAAAAAAAAGGTAAAAAGTGTCTTGATATTTTAAATGGACAAACATTTTGAAACTACATTTTTAGTAAGTGGACAAACATTATGAAACAGAGGGAGTATTTGATTTTTTAAAGTTTTTCATACATATTAAAAAACCTAAAAAATAAATAAAATTTAGTTCAAAATAACCAACATATTCTTAATTATAAAAAAGAGAAAATTAAATATTTAGTTAGTAAATTTTTTTAAAAAGATGATAGAATAGGAAAGACATTATTTATATTGCTATGGAACTTTAAAAGTGACATATATTATGAAATATGATTTTTTGGCTAAAAAGACTATTATTATAAAATGAAGATAATACTAAAGATAAATCACATCCTCTATCATCATCCAATTCTAATCCTATTGAACAAGTTTACCAACTCATGCCATGTATTCTTGTCAAGTCCGACGATCGTATACATAGCGTATTTTACAAACTTGTCTATACATTTGTTTAGTATATGATTAAACCTGGGCCATAAAGTTCCGCCAGCCGATTGATTTTCCTTAACATCGGATGTATCTTCCAAATTGTCGCTATCAAACGCCTAATAACCCTGAATTAATTAAATTAGCTTAATTTAGCGTTTTTATTATGTATTGTCGCATAAATCATATGGTGGAACTCTTTTTCCACTCTGAAATGTGAAACACTAGGTAAAGTTCACTAGTAAACACAACAAAAATAGATTAGATCTCGTTTCTTCCACTTGTGTGACATGAATAGGTAAGAAAAGAAAGTAAATGATACAACGATTTATGTAGAAAATCCTCCAAGCTATGTTGTAGATCTTCCCACCTAGGCGTCAACTCTCCTCTCAACCGCTTACGCCTAATTAAAATTCTAGGTGTTTTTTCCTAGCGCCTTAGTCGCCGTGGAATAGGCGCCTAACCCGTTTAGGCACCGATTAATGGCAAAAAAATGGCTGCCTAGGCGCCGATTAATGAAAAAACATGCCCGCATACATCTTTTTGTTATTTTTCTTATTCTCGAGATTTTTTTAGCTGATATTATAACTCAACTTTTTGTATTTTTATATTTACTATAGTGTTGTTTAAAGAAATTTTATGCCTTGAACAGTTAAAATTGTTATAATTACTACATATATATTACTAAATATACAAAGTTACACATCGGGATTCAAAACCGTATAAAACCGCCTAGGCCCTGTGTAATCCCGCCTAGGCGCTAGGCCTCGGTGGACCGCCTAGCCCCCAAAACCGAGATCTACAGCATAGCCTCCAAGGCGAAGGTAAAAAACACGGGCGGACCAAGGGTCCAAAGTACTCTACTATAACAATATAATAATAGATTACAATAGGTCCTCTTTAGACAACACTAAAGGATTAGCGAATATATCAACTAATGAAATACACAAATTTGGAACAAACTCACCTGCTTGAAATGAGGCTATAACTTCAGTTATGGGCGTTAGTACGACATTCCCACTGTTAGGTCTGAACTTCAATGTGTTAGGAACACTAAGTCAAAATTTTGTGTCGGATGAGCTTGATTTGACCATCTAACCAAGGCTCTCAATATTCAGTCGTAGAAGGATTTATAAAATTTTTAGATTTTACTCCTTTACGGATTTCACTAGTTTGTGTTCTTTAATTCACTCTCTTAGTGTTTCTCTCTTGCTTTAGCTTGCTGAAAATGATAACTAATAGTCCGCTTTATATAGGACCCAAGAAGAGAACGCATTCAACACCTAGATTAATGGAGTAAATATTATAAAGCTCACATGTACATCTCCAATAGACACTTTCTCAATTCCAAGACTTGACTTCATTGTTTCCAATGAGATTTTCATATACTAAGGTGTGTGTTGTCATCCAATAGAGAGGAACCAACCCCAACAAATATCCTCCTTCCGAATTAGTTGGGAGGAACGACCAACCTGATCTTCGAACAACACATCTCAAACCTCTTTAACAAAATATTCTCTGTCATCATATCTGACCCATTATCGTCCATATGGATCTTCATGAGTTGAAACAAATCCGAATCAAGCTAGTCTTGTATCCCATGATACCTTACATCGATATTCTTGATGATAAGCTGGATTCTTGGCCAAGTAAATTGCACTCTGTAAAGGATGAAGTCTTCTTGTATAGGTACCAATTATTTTAAGAAATTTTGCATCCATAGTAACTCTTTGCAAGCTTTGGTTGCAGCGATGTACTTAGCCTCGGTAGTTAATAAAGTGACACACTTCTATATTTTTATTGCCACGTTATGGCCCCCTTGCAAAGGCAATCACGTATCCTGATGTGGATTGCAAAAATCCTAATCACTAGCCATATCACCATCTGTTTACCCATCTAACACGGGCTCCCCAGAGTCAAAACACAACCACGTCTTTGAAGGTCCTCGAAGATACCTGAAAATCCATTGAACAACATCTCAATATGCCTTGTCTGGATTTGATACGTAACGACTTACAACTCCCACGATATATGCTAAACCGGGTTTCATACATACCATCGCATACATCAAGCTACCAAAGACTGATGCATATGGAACATTACCCATCTTTACTTGATATCCTTTGCTCGTAGGACATTGCTTCGAGCTTAATTTAAAGTGTCCATCAAGTGGAGAACTAGCTAGTTTCGAATTGTCCATGTTGAACTTCTGCAACACATTATTGATGTACCTCTCTTATGATAACCACAACATCTTATAAGTACGGTTCCTAGAAATTCTCCTACCTAACATTTGTCTAGCTGGTCTCTAATCTTTCATAGAAAAATATTTGTTCAAGGCATTCTTAGTAATCTTCTTCGTGCTCCGACCTACGATAAACATACCATCGACATAAAGGAGAAGAATGATAATATCATCATTCCCGTACCTCTTCATGAGTACACAGTGGTCGGTCAACTTTTTTTGAACCCATGTTCTATCATGAAATATTCTAACTTCATGTACCACTGCTGAGGTGCTTGTAACAATCCATATAAACTTTTATTCAATCGGTATACCAAGACTTCTTTACCCCCAAACATAAATCCCTCAGGTTGATCCATGTAGATTTTCTCCTCGAGGTCGCAATGTAGGAAAGCAGTCTTAATATCGAGTTGTTCAATCTCCAAATCCATGCTAGCAGCTAAAGCAAGGATAACTAAGATAGAATACATTTTTACCACTGGGGAAAAAATTCATTAAAACATATTCCTTTCTTTAGACTAAAGCCCTTCACAACTAGTCTTGCCTTGTACCTTGGTTGTGGATTACCCTCTCCAGTCTTCAACCTGTAAAACCATTTGTTCTTCAACAAACGTATATTTTCTGGCAAAGGGACTAACTCGAATATGTAGTTCTCGTGCAAAGAACTGATCTCTTCTTGCACGGATTTTAACCACTCTAGACATTGTAAATCTAACGTAGCTTCATCAAATATTTAGGGCTCACCCTAATCTGTCATCATCTCATACTCGTTTTCTGGATACCTCATATTCTGACTTTGGATTCTAGTACCCCGAATTGGTGGTTTTTATGTACATGTCGATTTGATTCACCTTCTTGTTCATGATCAATATTATCATTGATATTTTATTGGTCCTCCCCAAATTATTCGTCTATCATTATAGTTTAATTAGTTCCAAGTTCACTGGAATGGAAGGAATAGAAGACTATGGGTTTTCTGATTTCTCAAAGTCTTTTCCTATCCGGTCTTCAAAGAATACCACATCTCTACTTCGTAAAATTTTCTTAGCAACAGGATCCCACAATCTATAACCAAATTCTTTTTGAGGATAACCCAAGAGTATACATTTCTTGGTCTTGCTGTCAAGTTTTGATTTTTTGTCCTGCGAAATATGCACGAAGGCTCTACACCCAAACATCTTCATATGTTCGTAAATATCTCTTCTAGTACAAACTCTCTTGGATATAACCGTCTAAAGAAAATGAAGAATAATGATTGATCAAATACAAGACACTGTTCATAGCCTTGTCTCTAAATGACTTTGATAGCTTTGCATGATATAGCATAATTCAGATACGCTCAAAGATGGTTTGATTAATTCTTTCTGCTATACCATTCTGTTGTGGTGTCTCAAGGATAGTCTTTTTTAGCTTTATACCCTGTTCTCGACAATACTCTTTGAAAGTTCCTTAATTTTCAACACTGTTGTCTACTCGAATAACCTTTAGCTTCTTGCTAATTTCTCGTTCCACCTTGGCATGGAAGTTCTTGAATTTCTTAAGAACTTGATTCTTGGTCATTAGGGGAAAGGCCCACACTTTCCTGGAATGATCATTAATAATACTCCCTCTGTCCATAAATGTTTGTCACAATTTCTAAAAGTATATGTCCACAAAAGGTTGTCCATTAAGATACCAATGAAATTTTTTACCTTTTTTACCAATTTTATCCCTATTAAATGTTCAAAAACTTGTCATCATTATATGCATTTACTTATTTGGTTGGGGGTAGTTTAGTAAAAATAGAGAAAATTAATTGCTTTTCTTAATTTGTGTGAAAAAAGTATGACAAACATTTATGGACGGGGGAGGGGGGGGGAGGGGGTAGTAACAAAATACTGTACACCACCAAGCAATCTATTTGTCATGGAGTCAACATCAGTATGAAGAAGATCAAGGATATTCTTTCTTCTCGATGAAAAAGTTCCATGGAACGCTATAAGATGTTTCTTACCTGCCAAACAATCAACACAGGGTGTTAAATAAGTATTTCTATACCTAGAATAAGGTTCTTCCTCGAGAGAATTTGCAAACCTTTTTCACTCATATGCACGAGATGCTTATGCCATAGTTCAGTATTATCCTCGACAATATTGATTTCTCTATTCTCGATCTTTGCTTGCATCATATAAAGGATCCTCTGTTTATTACCTCGAGCTACGATTTGTTGGACAAATGGGATTCTACCCAAGTGTTGACCATGTTTACGATGTTAGTCGGTGACTCAATTTAATGAAATGATTTAGATATTAATACGTTTATTCAAGTTGTAAAGATTAACGTAATATATTCACTTGGTTAAAATCATTTGAAATTGAACGAGAAACCGAGTCATGTAATTTGGAGAAATTAAAAGGAAAAAAAAACAATATAATGTTATTTTATTTCTTTTTGTTATAAAGCCAAGAAAGAAAAAAAAATGCCTAGTAGGGGTTGAACCTGGACCATTAGCTTTGTTGGGATTTTGGATTTTAGGTAATATCTTTGTTGGGCCTTAGGTAAGGTATGAACTTGGACCATCAGCTTTGTTGGGCTTTTGGGCCTTAGGTTCATACCATCTGGACCAACCCAAGTTTTTTGGTCTTCTAAGTAAACATTGTATCTTAAATTAATACAACGTAACTCCAAAATGAAACATCACAACCTTTGGCAAGCCACCTTTTCATTTTCTATAAATAGTTGGCCAACTAAACCATTTTCTTCATTCATTTTTTTAAAAGCATTAAAAATATAAGAGAGAGAGATAGAAAAAAGCAGCATTATTAAGTTCGTTGAAATTCTTAAGAATTCGTGTGTCAGTTTCTTATGAATAGTTTTGTCGTTGTATCCTAGAGGTTGAAGCCAGTAAACGTAAGACACCTGTACGTGGCCTAAATACCTTAAAGACATCGGATCCAATCCGAGCCTCGACGAGTAAAGTTATTTATTTATTTACTTTTATTTTATTCCTGCATTAGTTTCTATATTGTTTTACTGGTTTATACAAAAAAAACACAACAGTTTAAGGTATTTATGATTCACGTTGTATAAACCAGAAAACATTTTCTTTTTATGTTTTTATAAACTTTACTTTTGCAAAATTTTTGGGTCTGTGTATACAGAACATGAATATCACATTCTATTTCTTTTCTCTTATTTTGATTTCTAGGCTTGTGTATACATACTAGAAAAATACTCGCTTACTAACGTCATATTATGTTGTAATATTAGTGTTTTTTTAACAACTAATATCAATCTTGCTAGTATCTGCATACTTGTCGAACCTTGTGGTTTGAAAATTTTCTGCTTAAAGAATTCTTAATTGATTGAGATTCTCCTTTTACGTGAATTGATTATTTCTTTAATTTCTTCGATCCTCTACAACAAGAATATAAAAACTTGGGAAAGTAAAATTAACTTAATTATTTTGTCGTAAGAGAGAATTTTTTTTGTGTTGTCTTTTAGTGAGAAATGTTAAATAATTTGTTTGTTTGAATTATCTATAATATTGTGTAATCCTTGGTGATTAAAATAGTGTCTACCAAGATAAACAATATGTCCAAAAATGATGGAATCGGTAACAACATACCATCAGCATTTTCACTTATAATAAATACATTTGTGGGACATGATCCCGACTCTTATAGACCCGTTGAGGAGTCTAAGAGGTTAAATGGAAATGACTATCTGTGTAAAGAAACAGATGGTCGAAATCACAGAGAAAGGGTAAAGGCAATTCCATGAAAGGAAAACATGGCCAAGCAACCATGACTAATATAAAATAAGATTGATTTTACTATAGTAGTTTCTAAAGTAAATTTGGTTGGCAATACCAAACACTGGTGGGTGGATACTGGCGTCACCTAAAATGTATGTTCAAGACATACAAAGTTGCAACTACTGAAGAGACTATATGTATGGGAAATTTCTCTACATCAAAAGTAGTTGGATATGGAATCATTATTAGAATAATAACTTATGGAAAAGAGTTGAGTCTCTATAACGTTCTCCATGTGCCTGTCATTAGAAGGAATCTAGTTTCAGGATCATTATTGAGTAAGAATGGCTTCAAACTAGTATTTAAGTCTGATGAATTTATTCTTAATAAAGGTGGGATATTTGTGGCCAAAGGGTACCTATGTGATGGTTTATTTAAGATGAATGTAATGACCGTATTACCTACCAAAATGTAACCGAGAAAGTAATATATCCCTGACTCACCTAATTTATAGTACAATAGATTAGAAGATGTTAATTTTGGTTCATTAAATTAGTTAGTAAACGTCGGGTTACTATCTAATGTGAACTTAAATTCTCAAAAAAAAAATGTGAAGTATGCGTTGAGTCAAAATTAACAAAAAAAACTCATTTAAATCTATAGAAAGGACTTCGGTACCTTTAGAGTTTAATCACAGTGACATATGTGACTTGAAATTTGTGCAAACTAGAAGTTGTAAAAGTATTTCATAACCTTCATTGACGATTGCACAAGGTATTGTCAAATATACTTGCTTTGAAGTAAGGATGACGCTTTAGAAGCATTTATGCAATAAAAAACTGAAGTTGAGAATCAACTAAATAAAAAGATTAAGAATCTTAGAACAGATAGGGGAGGAGAATATGTGTCTCCTTTTGAGGTGTTTTGCGCTAAACATGGAATCATCCATCAAACCACGGCCCCCTACTTGCCTCAACAAAATGGGATTGTTGAACGTAAGAACCGCACGTTGAAGGAAATAATGAATGCCTTGTTGATTAACTCAAGGTTACCACAGAACTTGTGGGGAGAGGCTTTGCTCACCGCAAAATACACCC
Source organism: Nemophila menziesii (assembly GCA_029959085.1). Taxonomy (NCBI): domain Eukaryota; kingdom Viridiplantae; phylum Streptophyta; class Magnoliopsida; order Boraginales; family Hydrophyllaceae; genus Nemophila; species Nemophila menziesii. The sequence continues at coordinate 17,137,092 of JARWIR010000003.1, read as the reverse complement.
TCAGCAAGGTACCACACAAGAAGTTAGAAAAATCTCCTTACGAATTATGGAAAGGAAAACAGCCTTCCTTCAAATATTTAAAAGTGTGGGGATGCTTGGCAAAGGTATCAATTCCTGCTCCTAAAATGGTCAAAATAGGACCAACGACCATCGATTGCTTCGTTATTGGATATGCTCACAACAGTGTTGCATATAGATTCCTGGTACACAAATCTTGTCATGTTGACATTAACGTCAATACGGTTATTGAATTAAGAAATTCACATTTCTTTGAAACAACCTTTCCGTACAAGACCACACCAGAATCTGGTTCCTTAAAAAGAACACGTGATGCAATTGAAGAAGAGCAAGATCAAGAATCATTTCCAAATGAAGGAGAACCAAGAAGAAGTAAGCGGATTAGAACTTCTACATCTTTTGGTCCTGACTTTCTATCTTACATGCTAGATGACGAACCGCGAACATTCAAGGAGGCTATGTCAAACCCTGACGCCCCATACTGGAAAGAAGCGGTAAATAGCGAGATAGATTCCATTATGCAAAACCATACATGGGAACTAGTGGATCTCGCTCCTGGGAATATACCACTTGGATGCAAATGGATATTAAAGAAGAAACTAAAGACCGATGGGTCTATTGGAAAATACAAGGCTCACCTTGTTGTTAAAGGTTATAGTAAAAAAGAAGGACCTGAGTATTTTGATACTTATTCTCCAGTCACGAGAATATCATCCATTCGAATGTTGATCGCTATAGCTTCAATATACAAGCTCGAAATACATCAAATGGATGTAAAAATCGCCTTCCTAAATGGACACCTAAATGGAGAACTAAATGAAGAGATATATATGGAACAACCTGAGGGTTACGTAGTTCTAGGTAAGGAGAAGCAAGTATGTAAGCTTGTTGAATCTTTATATGGTTTAAAGCAGGCACCGAAGCAATGGCATGACAAATTTGATAGATTCATGATCTCAAATGATTTCAAGATCAATGAATGTGACAAATGCGTTTATGTAAAATGAAATGAGACAGGATATGTCATTGTCTGTTTATATGTGGATGATATGTTAATCATTGGAAGTAATAATGATGTGATCAAATTCACCAAAAGGATGCTTTCAAGTAAGTTTAACATGAAATGTCTAGGCCTTTCAAATGTTATTTTGGGTATCAAGGTTCTCCGAACATCTGAAGGTATTATACTATCTCAGTCACTATATTGAGAAAGTATTAAACAAATTCAGTAATGGCGACACAAATATCGCTAAGACACCTGTTGATGTAAATTTACATCTTGCTAAGAACACTAGTGATATGATCAACCAGTTGGAGTACTCTCGGATTATTGGGAGTCTCATCTACTTAACGAACTGCACTAGGCCAGATATAGAACATGCAGTAAGCAAGCTAAGTAGGTTTACACATAATCCAGGGAAGAACCACTGGATTGCTATTGTAAGAGTTCTAAGGTATCTTAGATACACTATGAACGAAGGGCTGTTGTACACAGGATATCCAGTTGTACTAGAAGGATACAGTGATGCAAACTGGATATCAGACTCCACCGACTCAAAATCCACAAGTGGATTTGTCTACATGTTAGGGGGAGCAGTTGTGTCTTGGAAATCCACTAAGCAAACGTGCATAGCTAGATCCACTATGGAATCCGAGTTTATAGCTTTAGACAAAGCTGCTGAAGAAGCCGAGTGGCTTCGGAATTTCTTAGAGGATATTCCTAATTGGCCAAAGCCTATGTCATCTATCTGCATACATTGCGATAGTCAAAGTTCCATTGGTAGGGCACTAAACGAAATGTATAACGTTAAGTCTAGACACATACGTCGTAAACACAATACCGTTAGACAACTACTCTCAAACGGAGTTATCACAGTTGATTATGTTCGATCAAAGGATAATATAGCGGTTCCACTGATCAAAGGTCTACAAAGAGAGCAAGTGCAAGTGTTGTCAAGGGGAATGGGTCTTAAGCCTACGAAAGCTGAGTTTCCATGATGGGAACCCTACCTAGCACAGTGGAGATCCCACAATCTAGGTTCAAAGGGAAAACTGAATTATGAAACTGTAACTTGGTGCGACGCACTAAGGGGAGACCTCCCCAAACCATTCCTAGGACAAAATTAAACAGTGCTACTTGTAAAAGTGAAGGATAAGTTAAACTTTTAATGGTTCTTGTATCTTTGATAACATAAGATAGAGTAATGCATAATACTCTCGACAAGAGACCACCTATATGAATAACATGGGTAGGGCCGCCCTACAATAATTTTTAAAGGCGAAATTCTCCGACGGTTATTCATGAAATACCAAGAGTTGTCCAGGGCCGTAAATGGACACAACCGTGAGAACCAAATAATGTTTGGAAGTATACTATGTAATTTTTATTGTCTTGGTCTACACAAAAGCTGAATAGTTCAAGACATCATGTTCACTAGTTAGCAAGTAAACCCGATAGCTCTTACTACAGAAGGTTCAAGGCCAAACGCTACCTTTCTCGATGTAGTATTCTTCTACGCTTCTCTCTCGCTCTTTCTCAAGTGTTTAGCATTCTTTTGCATAATTTTTTAAGGTGGTTAGTCAATTTCCATTCATGTGGGGATTGTTGGACAAATGGGATTCTACCCAAGTGTTGACCATGTTTACGATGTTAGTCGGTGACTAAATTTAATGAAATGATTCAGATATTAATACGTTTATTCAAGTGGTAAAGATTAACGTAATATATTAACTTGGTTAAAATCATTTGAAATTGAACGAGAAACTGAGTCATGTAATTTGGAGAAATTAAAATAGAAAAAAACAATATATGTTATTTTATTTCTTTTTGTTATAAAGCCAAGAAAGAAAAAAAAGACCTAGTAGGGGTTGAACCTGGACCATTAGCTTTGTTGGGCTTTTTGGCCTTAGGTAATATCTTTGTTGGGCCTTAGGTGAGGTATGAACTTGGACCATCAGCTTTGTTGGGCTTTTGGGCCTTAGGTTCATACCATCTGGACTAGCCCAAGTTTTTTGGTCTTCTAACTAAACGTTGTATCTTAAATTAATACAACGTAACTCCAAAATGAAACATCTCAACCTTTGGCAAGCCACCTTTTCATTTTCTATAAATAGTTGGCCAACTAAACCATTTTCTTGATTCATTTTTTTAAAAGCATTAAAATTATAAGAGAGAGATATAAAGAAGCAGCATTATTAAGTTTGTTGAAATTCTTAAGAATTCGTGTATCGATTTCTTTTGAATAGTTTTTTCGTTGTATTCCGGAGGTTGAAGCCAGTAAACGTAAGACACCTGTACGTGGCCTCAATACCTTAAAGACATCAGATCCAATCCGAGCCTCGATAAGTAAAGTTATTTATTTATTTACTTTTATTTTATTCCTGCATTAGTTTCTATATTGTTTTACTGGTTTATACAAATAAACACAACACGATTAATGATACATTTGTGAGGTTCCATTTTACTCTATCGAAATAGCTCAAGTAGCCTTTATCATCTTGTTTCCCTATAGATATTAGATTCATCCGAATATCTTGGACATTGCTCACATCTCATTATGTCAACCTAAAACCAGTATTAGTCTCCAAACAATCATTACCAATACCTAGGATTTTATAAAAACCATCGTTTCCCATTCTTAAATGCCTAAAGTCACCAGAAGTATAAGAATAGAAGAAATTACGATGTGAGGCACCAGAGTCAGTAACACACGAACAGTCTTCACAAGAAAGAGTAAGGAACCGTCATTACTAATGAGAAACATTTCTTCGTTGGTTGCAATAGCCGATTCATTACTTTTTTAATTTTGTTCAGATTTGTTGACAACCTTGTCTAGGTTAATGTTTTCTTGATTACGCTTAAACTTCAGACACTCGTTTTTTATCCCCTCGTGTGATGTATATGTCCACAACAAAGGAGTGACGTATCCGCAAGTGTACAGAAGTGTTGTCAAGTAATAAAATGTGATAAGTAAAAGGGGAATATCGTCTACACATGGACTACCAAACTTAAATCAATGTATTTTGAAAGTATAAAAATGTAATGTTTCAAAGGTTAATGAGATGAAAATAAAAACAATATTTATTTGGTTTTTAATGATTAATAAACTAAGGCAATAAATTGAAATAAGAAGTAATCCCCTATGTAGCTGATCTTATGTTTCGATGAATAAGGGTGAAGTGGCAATTTCACATTAGTCAGGATTCAAAAATCTCTCTAACTCCCTCCCGGATAGCTTATAAAGAAACCTTAACATTACTAGGGGACTTGGGTAAGGAGATCCTAAGAAATGATTAGTGGTTAATTCTAATCCTATTGACTATCTAGCTAGGCAAGCCTTTCCTATCAATATCGTACACTAGACGTCTATATCATATATCTACAATTAACCCACATTCTTGGGTGATAACCTAATTACTCAAGCTACTCACTACTTGGCCAAAGTATGAATAGTATTTATAAAAAAAAACATATAGTCAATGGAAATACAATACTCGCTTTAAATAAATAAAATTGCAACTTTAATATAACGTTATATAATCTAACATAGGTTCATACAAATAGAAATTCTCAAGCAATGAGGGTTTAGTTCATAATTCAAAAATAGAAACTAATGAAAAATAATGCAGAAATCACGTTTAAAATCTAAAATAAAATAAATATACTCTAAGAATCAGAATAAAATGATGGATAAATGGTGAAGAATGATTGGGTTTTGTGGAAAAACCTTTCTCCTCTTCTCTTCAGCTCTTCTCCAGGCGTTCTCCTCTTAAAAATATGAAATGTATTGAGAGATTATGATTTTGGAGCTTCTAAATGACTTAAATACTAGCTAAAAATGTTTGGGACCTCCATGGGCTCACTAGGTAGGTTAAAAATAGCGCAACACGTTTTTTGCTATTGTTGGACTGGTTCAAGTCATGGTGGAAGAAAATAGCATAACTTCTTCATATCAACTCCAAAATGACTTCAATATCTATCCAAATAAAAATAAATTAAGACCAAAGATCTGACCAATTAATCTTGGTAACTGAAACAATATGACACTAAGATTTCTATGGTAAACGTTCTAACTTCCAAAAGTGACTTTAAGCTCCTTCTACGCCTTGTTTGGGGGTTTGTATTGAATTTTTAACTTATTCTCATCCTGTTGGAATCTTTTGTCAACCATGTACCTAAAATCTACATATTTAACACAAAACTAAGGCACAAAAGCTCTATAAATAGCAATATGTCCAAAATAGGCGAGAAAAGTACAATATATCAAATACTAGGGAAAAATCCCTCACTTAGTCCCAATAAAATCCCAAAAAACATGTCTTGTTAATAGATTAATCTACCAAAAAAGAGTATACATCAAGTTTCCATAGATCATTTGTTTTTACTCGATCACTCCTCTATGAGGGTTCGACCGAGGCTTACTTTAAGAGATGATCATTAAGAAAAAAATTACTTGATGTCTCCCTATTTGTGATGTAATAACCTTGGTTGGAGACATCATGCTAGGTGTATTTTATTGATTAATTATAGATTTATATTCGCATTTTGATATTTTCTTATTTCTTGTCTTGATTTGATGAATTATTATTTTTAGAGCATATTTGGTTTAATTTGTGTGTTAATGTGAAGATTTAAAGATTTATGGAATTTAATTAGATTCCAAATCAATTATAACGATAGAAAGAAAGAAGATATGGAAGGAATCAAGAGATAAAAGGAAGTAGAGATAAAATAGGAAAATAAAAGTTGTCATGTAAATCTAAAATTCTGCAGCTACATACACTAAAGTGAAGATAACTCTAAATAGGCTAGGAATTTGGATGAGCATTTAAACTAGTAAACTTACTTTTCTCCGCGGTCGTGTCAATATAAAGTAGGCGAAAACCGGACTAATAAAGAAGAAGATATAATTAAAACAGTGAACAGTGTTTAGTTTCTCCTATATTTCAAGAAACGAATTTGAATTGGAAAGGATTCAAATTACTTGCCTTCTACTCACAAATTTCGACCAAGGGTCTTCTTAAACCTATACACTCTCTTATCATTTTAAATATGTCCTTGCTCAGTTCTAAACCTTGGATCAATCCTTAGTCATTCAAGAGAAGAAACAAGATATGTAGAGAGAAAGACAAGAAGTTAGAAAGTAACAAACTCCTCTTCTCCATCATCTCTCTATCATTAGGGTAATTTGTATTAGATTCTTTAGCTTATCTTTGTTTCTAATCACTTTTATCCTTAGTTTATTTCTATGTCTTTAGATATGAACTAATTTTCCCATAGCTTGGATCTTCATATGTATAATCTTTGATTTATAATTCTTTATTTGTTTTTATGTTGTTTGGGAAAACCTTTTTAAATTGATTCTAGCTTTTTAACTATATATTTCTTTTATGTGCTCTGAAACATCATACTAGTGGTCCAGAAGGGATTTCCTAACTAGATAATCATTAGGGTTTGAGATTTAACCACCGATCATTACGCAGGGTGCGCAGGGTCCCCTTACCCAAGTCCCCTGGTAATTGTTAGGTCGCCACCTAAGTCCACCCGGAAGGGGATTAGGAGGAATATAGAATCCTGGCTATTTATCTAAGAGCTTTAATCACCCTTATAACTAGAATATTGATTTAGAAGGATTAGTGCATACTAGCAACCTTAAGCTATATTTCTCATCTCCATTCTTTGGTATATTATTTATTTTGCATTATTATCTTTTCTATCAACAAACTAAATAAATATTATTTATTTCATTATCTTTTAATCAAACAAGTAAATTCTCCTACATTTCTTATATACACAAGTAGATCTAACAGATTAAATCCCTGCGAATGAACTTTACTTACTAACTAAACTTCCAAACAATCTGTAATACTTGTAGTGAGTTTCTCGTGGTAGTCAAGGGTATGTACCTTATTATTATCTTTATTTATCTTTTTATTTATCACATCTTTTCCCCCACCATTACTCAATGACCACTTTTTTAGGATTAGATCGGGGTTTATTCTAATAAAAGATCATTAGGATCATTTGGTTTTAATCGATGACCCCTTTGTGAGGGTTAGATCGAGGTTTATTTTGATAGATTTAATTTGCATTATTTGTTTTACTAGATGACCCTTTTGTGAGGGGTAGATCGAGGTTTATTTTAAGATATGCTCATTTAGATCAATTGGTTTTACTCGATGACCTCTTTTTTAGTGTTAGATCGAGTTTTATTTTTAGATATGATCATTTGATTCTACTTGATGACCTTTTAGTGAGGGCTAGATAAAATTTTATTTTAAGAGATGATCATTAATATAATTTATTTTAATTGTCAACCCTTTAGGTTTTAACGTGTTAAAAGGTGATCATTAAGATATTTTGATTTTACAACAACCCCTTTGGTGGGGAGGGGTTAGATCAAGGTTTTATTTTAAAAATGATCATTAGGATCATTTGATTTTACTCGATCACCCATTTGTGAGTATTAGAATGAGTTTTTAATGTTTTAAGAAGTGGTCATTAAGATCTTTTGATTTTACTCGAGGAAACCTTTGTGAGGGTTAGACAAAGATTTATTTTAAAGGATGTGGATCATTTGGTTTTACTCAATGACCCATTTGGGAGTAATAGATTAAGGTTTTATTTTAAGATATGATCATTATGATCTTTTGATTTTACTCGAAGACCCCTCTATGAGGGTTAGATCGAGCTATATTGTGTGAGGTGATCTTGATATTTTCACCCCCATTAGTTTGAATTTTTGTTTTCCTAAATAACTTGAAGGGTCGTTCGCCAAAGCAGATAGGTTCTTTACTACTCAACAGATCATACTTAAGATTCTTTTGACAAAAAGCATTAAATGCCAAAATTCTACCCCAAGCATTGGAGATAATTGGCTAGTATTCAAAGCGTAAATTATCAAGAGGTCATATATGAAAAGAACAAATGTATATCTCATCCCCATATAAAAAATAACATATAACACTATGTCACCCTCATAACCCTCACATGCTCGCTTTGGATTATTCGGACTCCTAATTCATACCCCTTGGGATATATCCCAGTAGAAAGTAAAAGGTTCACGATCTTATCTGTCAAACTCATATTATTATTATTATCTAAATTGAGGTTAGATCTTAAGGTTATTCTTACCCTACTGACAGGGAGAAAATATTTTAGTCTCGAGGTATTTAGACATAATGTCAAAAGAGCGGTTATCGTACGATAAGGGCCACTATATCTAGTCGAACATAGCCTTGTCAGAGTGAAGAAAATATAAGAAATGGATGTTCCCACATATATAGAATACTACCCTCTAAATGGTTAAGTCCATGACTGAGGAGAAGCAAACGTGGGTGTCAAGAATAACCGCCCCACTACCCATTATCAAGAGTATCGCGTGTCACTAGTAAAGGGGCTCGAGCGAGAACATTATAAATAGAAGTGTAATAATGTATAGAGACACATGTAATTACTTAAATTATTATTAAAGCTATATTATCAATAGAGTTTACTTTTATCTAATTTAGCTTCTCTATCTTCTCATTTGGTATCAATATTAATAACGCTTACTTCGTCTAAACAACTCAAACACACTACACTTCACTCAAATCCACGATAAACTATAACTGGTAAAATCTATTATATCACCTACAATTAGACAAATGGGTAGGGTATTATACCTAAATTTAAAATCTTCAACTTTCCTTAATAGGGGATTGTCACCTACATCTGGATATAAATAATTTATTGAAGTACTAGCTATTATGGGGCCCTAAGGGTTAAAGAACTATTTGCTGAAAATTATGGTTCACCTTTAGTACAGTTACACGCATAAAATATAGAAGACCCATGCATGGGTTTATCATGATAATTTATGGTATAAGCTTCCAAATATGAAGAAATTATAAGAAAATGATGTGAAGATATGAAGATTGACCTTGAAAAGAATGGAAGTTTGAAGGATGTCCACAAAGAATATCCACTCAAAGAGACTTGAGATATGGATGGCGAAGAGAAGTAAACAAAACCTTTGTGTATCCTACACGATTCAATCTATATGTATATAAGGAAAAACATGTGGAATTCGAATTACCCATCAGTGTATGAAATCTCGGAATGTACTACTTTAATAGTGTTGATTTCACTATCTCCATCATCAACGAATATATCAGGTGTTGGAATTTTTTAAATAAAGACAATTTATTTTATTAATTCTTTCATGTTTTTGGAAGAAGTGGAAAATACCATTTGTGTATAATAGTCCCACTTTATTATTTGGGGAAAAACCCCATTAGAATTATTCCTTATTCTTCATTATGGATTAATGGTTCTTTATATATTAGTTGTTATGGGAGTTACAAAAACTTGATAAAGAAAAAAACGGACGACTTTAATATGAGCATTAATGTGACGGTTTTCTTGTCTTGCTTTTTCTTCTATAAATAGTGACTTTGTCACTTTCATTTGAAGAGGAGAAGAAAAACGATTATTCTTGAGAGAATGGAAAAAACTAGAGAGAATAGAAAGAAAAAAAATTCTAGAGAGAATAAAGAATAGAATGTAGAACAAAACTAAGAATTAGAAAGACTATTATATTTCTCTCTCAAATATTCTAGTATAATATTTCTATAGAGTAGATTTTTTGTTAGAGATAACCGGCACGACCGGAATATCTTTTTAACACCATTTTACATTCCATGTAATAGTTCTTTTCTCGTATTTTCCATGTAAGTTTCGTTATTTTCAATTTATTGTAATAGTGTAGTATTACTTTAATTGAATATTATATTTTGTTTTACTTTTGAAGTTCCATTTCTCTTTTTTAAAACCAGTGATATTGTGGTTTTTCCAACAATTTAAAAAGATTACTTTTATATCACTGGTTGTTTTAGAAATGCTTTTTCCTATCTCGGCAGTTGCTTCATTATTGAATGCAAAGGTCATTGCCGACGTGACTAAGTTGGAGCCTTTCAATGGTTCCAACTACAAACGTTGGGCACAAAAGCCACCGATATGCCTTGAACAACATGAACTAGACCTTGCCGTTCTTGAGGTACTCTCCGCCATTGAGGCAAATGGGGAATATACCAAAGAACTACATGCTAGGTTTCTGGCTCTAAAAGTTGGGTTCAAGAAAGATAATTCAGTGGTTAGGGGATGGATCTTGGATATTGTGACGAACCCCACCTATTATCTGTGTGCCGTTGAGAAGTCAATAAAGACTATCCGTGAAACGGTTTAGAAAAAACACGAGGGTGATGATTCTGATGAGAATAAGTATGTCACCGGGAAATGACCCGACAAGATCTAATTAGTCCCATACAAGTCAAAAAGTGAATCGACTCAAGGATAAGACCTTATTTTTCCATATTTATTTAAGTTTTAGGATTACTTTGACCCTTACTCACTTATAAAACCACCCTTCAACTCTTGTTGCGCTAACTATCATTCACAAACATGATTATACGCCAGTTGGATGTTAAATCTATATGTGAGTAAAAATATAGATGAAGATATCTACATAGTGCAACTTGAAGGGTTGGTGGTTTTTGGTCAAGGGGATAAACTATGAAAACTTAGGAAATTGTTTTGGGTTTTTAAACGACCACCTTGCTAATGAAATAGTACCTTAATAAAAGATGGATCAGTTTGTGTTGCACTTTTGATAATAGGTGTATGGCATGATCCACTTTTGGTACTTTCATTAATGGGACTTACTTCTTTTATTTTTATTTGTGAATAAAAGATGTGGGAGAAGATGATCCTAAGGAAAAATTCATTTGAGTAAATTATAGTATTTAACTTAGTTAGTCTCACTTTGTTGGAAAGGTTTGACTCCGTTGATATAATATCTAGTAAAAAAAATCTTTATAATTCTAGTATTCATTAATAAGAGAATTGTGGGGGGTGTGTACCCCCTAATGAATATAAAATAATTATAATGATTATGATGCTCTTAATGAATAAAACCCAACTTGGTATTGTCCATATTGTAAAGAGACTCAAGTGGTGACCATTAAGTTATCATTTTTCATTTAATAAAGTACGAGAGATGTACTATTAATCTATATGATTCACTAACTTCTCATCCATATAATGTAAATTGTGCATACATGAGCAAATTAAAACTTAATGAATTCATAGCCATGTGTGGTGGTCCTATTGAGACGGACTTGATGAATTCACCGTTTAGGTTGTTATATATTCCTCATACTTAATGAATTCATAGCCATGTGTGGTGGTCCTTTTGAGACGGATTTGATGAATTCACCGTTGAGGTTGTTGTATATTGCTCATAATATGATTACAAGGAGACGTCCTTGATGTTCCCAAGGGATGACTTGTTAGAATCACCACAAATTCATAGCCCGTAAGGGTGGTCCTAAAGCGAAAGGATTTGATGAATTAGAGAGACACATAATGAGGATGAGCTTTATTGCTCTTAATGATCTCGAAATCTGAGAGGGTCGGCTAATGAGGCTAGACGCTCTTGGAGATCACCTATGTGCATGGAAAGGGTGATGTTTGAGGAATCTGTAACTATCAGCCGGGTAGAGTTTGTGCTGTGAGGGTCTTGATCGAAAACTATCAAGTTCAAGAGTACGTTCACTTGATATGTTTTTGGTGGTTGCCTCAGTTCACTACGTGTCAATTCAAATCGAAAGATATTGCCACTTAAGTACAATTCACCCAAACGCTGATATTTATGGAAACCTGTTCACCTTCTTTCCCAAAGAACATGAGTGGGGGATTGTTGGAATTTTTTAAATAAAGACAATTTATTTTATTAATTCTTTCATGTTTTTGGAAGAAGTGGAAAATACCATTTGTGTATAATAGTCCCACTTTATTATTTGGGGAAAAACCCCATTAGAATTATTCCTTATTCTTCATTATGGATTAATGGTTCTTTATATATTAGTTGTTATGGGAGTTACAAAAACTTGATAAAGAAAAAAACGGACGACTTTAATATGAGCATTAATGTGACGGTTTTCTTGTCTTACTTTTTCTTCTATAAATAGTGACTTTGTCACTTTCATTTGAAGAGGAGAAGAAAAACGATTATTCTTGAGAGAATGGAAAAAACTAGAGAGAATAGAAAGAAAAAAAATTCTAGAGAGAATAAAGAATAGAAGGTAGAACAAAACTAAGAATTAGAAAGACTATTATATTTCTCTCTCAAATATTCTAGTATAATATTTCTATAGAGTAGAATTTTTGTTAGAGATAACCGGCACGACCGGAATATCTTTTTAACACCATTTTACATTCCATGTAATAGTTCTTTTCTCGTATTTTCCATGTAAGTTTCGTTATTTTCAATTTATTGTAATAGTGTAGTATTACTTTAATTGAATATTATATTTTGTTTTACTTTTGAAGTTCCATTTCTCTTTTTTAAAACCAGTGATATTGTGGTTTTTCCAACATCAGGAACCCAAAGAAGCGACATGATAGTTATCTTCTTGGTAACCATAAATATAAACTATTGAATATTTCATCAATCTTATCAAAGTAGAGAAAGAAAGGATCAACCAAGCGAGGTATAAGGAGAATTCGAACATCTAGTAAACCTTACTCCTTACAAACGAGAACATCTTACAGTTTAAAGGGGTCATTGATAAGGAAAAATATCCTTAAACTCGTATAATAAAAGATATGTTATCACTTTACAACCAAAATAAGCATATTAACTAGAGGTACGAAGAGAATTCAGACACTACCTTGAGGAAGCGATTATGACAAAAAAAACCACTCAATCTTATCTGATCAACAATTTAATACGTCAGGTGGCGTCATCAACATTAACTTCTGGTTTTGTGGTCCAAATTCAACAACAATATGTACATATGTCAATATGTAAGGTGTCAATGAGATGGTTATTAGTAGCTTCCTAGATAGATCTATATATAGGAGCAATATTGTAAGATATATAACGAATGTAATTCAGGCTTCTATGCAATATTCATTTGTAATAAAGATATTTTATATTTTTTCATATTCATTGTTATACTTATTAGATTCATGTCAAACTCAACCATTGTTATTGCTATATTTTCTAACGGGTAGAATGTGTTCTATCAGGTAGCAAAAGTATGAACATAACATAACTTCATATAACCTGCAATATAAAATTAATGGGAACTTCATTAACAACGAGAAAAAAGATTTTCCTTCCCTTCCTATGAACTTCAGTTAAATTTCTCACTTGTCCATTATGAAACTTCCACTTTAATATCAATTGTGTCCTCCATTGACATCCTTGAAGTTCTTTTAGAGATGCAAGCACTAGATTTATAAAGGTTCACTTGCTGATCAGATTAGAAGGGCTAATGATTGGGGTGAGCATGATTCGGTTTGTTTTGGTATTTGGCCAAAACCGGAACCGAACCAAATGCTTTTCTTTTTTATAATTTTAAAACAAAACTGGACGGTTTGCATTTGGTTTCACATTCTGTTTTTGGTCCTGAATTGGTTCGTTTAAGTTCAGTTTATTGTTCGATTCGAATTCAGGTGCTTGGACAATAATCTTTGTCATCCCATTTTTGAAATATATTATCCAATAGAAACTAATATTCTAATACAATATGCTACTATTACATTCCCACCATGATCTATTAATATGTCAATTAAATAAAACCATATAATTTAACAACAATGATCTTAATTTACAATACAAAATAAATTTATAAAAATAAAATTATTACTTCCGAATTCAGACATTCATAATTAATAATATCACTAGTAATATATACATACGAATATAATTTTAAGTGATACAAAAAAAATTCTCACTAACAACACTGCCCAATAGTAAATGAAAAATTCCATTTAGATGATAAATTTTCACCAATAGTTTTTTCCACATAATTTTTATAAAAAATCACATTCCCAATATATTTCTTTCGTCGGTCCGGATTTTTTTGGGTTCGGTTTTTGCATAATAAATCGAACCGAAAAAAATATTCGAATTTTGAAAAATTAAAAACAAACCATTTGGTTTTTTGGTTTTTTTGTTTTGGGGTTTTCTGATTTTTTTCAGTTCTATATGGTTTTTTGGTTGTCATTTGCTCAACTCTAGCTAATGATATAGGGTTCCTTAAGCTGAAATATTTTGTGGTGATTAATCTAAAAGAAAAAGAGAATCATATGCAAAAAGATGGCGAGTAAGTTAAAAAGCATTCCTACTTATCATTATTCATATTATATTATTAATGGACTTAAAGTATCATAGAGTGATATATGCCCTTAGTTCTAAAACAAAAGAGGAAATGGACGAGTAGGTCCTCTTCTTAAGACCTCGTCATAAAAAGGTCGGCTTTTGCATTGTCGTGGCATGAAGTTACTCAAAAGACCAATTTTTGCGTTGTCATATCACAAAATTATCTAAAAAGCCTGACTCGTACGTTGGCAAATTATCCAAATGATCAAAAGATCGATTATCCTAGATGACCAGATCTCGTGTTAGCGCTTTATGAAAATGTAAATTAATCTTTCGATCAACCCAAAAAGGTAAACATTGATCGTACAAATTTAAGAGGAGTATTGATGAGCCATTATGCACTGCCGATAATAATTGGGCGAAATAAGGCTATATATAAAGATAAGGCTACAATCAAAGTTTACCACCCTAATCGAGTATGTATAATGGCTAATATGATCCAGCCAATGGAATAAATATATATGTCAAATGAACAAAAAGGGATCGACTCCATGCATCATAAACAGCACAAACGCGGTAGGGGACCAAAAAGCCTTTCCTTGACCAAGATATCTATGAATAACCCACGCACACCTCCCAAAACGGGTACGCTTTATTCATTGATATATTCAGTGATCTATTCATTTCTATTTCATTAATACTGTCAAAACCTCTGAATCTCTCTCTTTGTCAGGTCGTAAAAGTAACCTCAGTCATAATACTGACTTGAGTGTTGGAGTTCCATCAAGAGCAAATCTCCCTTTGGTCTTGACTCGGTGTCTAGTGTATAGAATCTTTAGCCACAAGAAGTAAGAAATCATCGGAATCTTATGAAGAGACATTGAGTAAGCCTTCTCTTACCTCATACTCCTCCCGAATTTCACATAATCAGATCTCAAGTTATTCCGAATATTATATAAATAAATTATGTTGGTGAAGTTTTTGTGCTCTATCAATTGGCATTATATGTGGGAGTTGAGTTTTGGTTCCCATTTAGATAATACATGGTGTTAACACGATTGGCGAGAAATTTGTCAAGACAAATGGAAGAAAAGGTCGTACCAAATGTAACTTCAGTTAGTGGGAGAAGATCTCTCTTTGTGCCATTTATTACCTAATTTCTTAGTAATATGTAGTGATCAGAGCTGCTCCTCTGCACTCCTTTCCCCATGAGGGTTTTTATTGAGACAGGATATCAAGGATACGTCGATTGTCATAATAAATCTTGTATGAATTTATAAATCATTCAAGAATTTCAACTAATTCATGACCGGGAAAGGTCAAAAGACAAAAACTTTCATCCAAACTCTTACGTTTGTAAACTCACTGGTCGGACAATCAAATTCCTGACCTAAAAATATCAAAGTGCCAACAATTTTCATCTGACCTCTTACGTTCGTAAACTAGTGGGTAGTCAACAAAAGACTGACCTAAAAAGGCTGAAAGACCAAAACTTTCATTAGACCTCTTACATTCATAAACTAGGTTTCGGTTAATGATTTCCCAGCCTAAAAAGGTCAAAAGACTAAAACTTTTAGCCGACCTTTTATGTTCCTAACCTAGAGGTCGGATAATGAATTCCATACCTGAAAAGCCAAAAGACCAAAAGTTTCCAACTAACCGCTTATATTCGTAAGCTAGAGGGGTAGGACAAACAAAAACCTGACCTAGAAAAGTCGAAAGACCAAAAAATTTCATCTGAGCACTTTACATTCATAAAACTGGGGGGTCAGTCAACGAATTCCCAACCTAAAAAAGTTGAAACTTTTCATCCGACCTCTTATATTCGTAAACTAGATGGTCGACCAATAGAATTCCTGACCTACAAAAGTCAAAAGACCAAAAAATATCACCCAACCTCTTACATTGTAAACTAGGGGCTCAGCCAATCGATTTTCTGACCTAAAAAGGTTGAAAGACCAAAAAATTTCACAGGATCTCTTACGTTCATAAACTAGGGGTCTTGCAGTCAAATTCCCACATTAAAATGTTGATATATGGATTTTTTTTTTTTACCATATCTCGTAAGCTCAAAAACTAGGGCGTTGGTTAAAGAGAATTCTCAGCCTAAAAATGTTGAAAGATCAAAATTGTTTAAAGATCGTCTTTCACGACGTCATATTTAGAAATCATTTGTATATCAAGCCATTTATCGGCTCAAAATGAGTTCTCAAAAATCTGATCATCGTATCGACACCATGTGAGGATAAATACTTATCTTCAGAATATTATTTGAAAATACGAAGCCGAAGGCAGGCACCCAATAGCAACAATTGTCAAAAGATACAAATCCAGGATTGAGATTAATCCAATATGTTCTCAGCTTCAAAATGTCGAGCAACTATATCCTCAATCCAAAAAAGAAATAAACTGAAACATATCTAATTTTATGAAGATCAAAGGAATATATGGCTATACTTTGGAAAAAATAAGAAGAATCCAGTATTCAATACTTAAAAGTAAATAACAGTGAAAGCAAAATCTTTCATCTTCCGCTGAGTAATGGGGTATGGAGAAGGATAAATAAATAGCAACACTTCTGAATCTTTAAAGAAGTGGTGAACAGAATACACAAACCACCAAAAAGCAAGTGTAAAAAGAAAAATAAGAGGTTTTTTATTCATCAGAAGTTATATCTTTACAATAGGGGTGAGAAAGCTTCCCAACATTACAATAGGAGCAGAAAATATCTTTGAATTAAGCAAAAAAAATAAACAAAGCTATTCTAAAAGGTTAACTATAATATTCAGACGGTCGCTCCCTGCAAACAAATCGATACCGGCATATTTGCATACTTTTAAGCATTTGCACCTAAGAACAACTCGACCCCAGTACCTATTAGAAAGAAATCTTAGAATAGCTTGGTCTGGTCACACACACACACACATATATATATAGGGGTGATGCCCAATAAACCCTAACATCCTTGTGCACTATTCCGTTAAAGGCATGGTCTTTTTACCATCCTTAAGAGATCTTGACTTCGCTTAAATTACCTTAAATGGATACATCAAAAAATTGTACAAAAATATCATTGAAAAACGAGTTTTTAATTATTTTAAATACAAAATGATATGTATCAGATAAATTTTTTTTTCAAAATACAAAAATACAGCAAAAAAGAGAAATAATTTGAGTTTTGGAAAAATTCCTAAACTTCAATATGTTCTTCAAATTAAAGGTTAAATACATAAAAATATGATATCTATATTATATGGGACAAGTCGAAAGTCAAAGAGTGGCCATGATTTATCTAGAGCAAAAATATATGGCATCTATAACCATCTAGATCTTGCCACATGTATTCTAACCATAATACATCCAACTACTACAACCACTACTTCCTTCCTAACTACAAAATATTTATTTTATTCTATGAGTTTTCTATATTTAACGGATCAATGGCTAAATATGTAATGTTTTTCAAATAAGTAAAATTATTTGTGTAAAAAACATAATTTGTGTTAATTTTTTTTAATATTAGTTATCAACTAAACAATACAAATTCATTTGTACAAAATTCATTTTTGAGGATCTTTCATAATATCAGAGAACTAAAATTTCTAAAATATGTATATGGAAATCTAATTTAATGATTTTTAAATGTTCATATAAGTTTTATTTATTTATAACTATATTGTTAGATTTTTAATTGGAAGAAATATTATCAGATTTTTTTAAGGTGTTGTAATTATATTGTCAAATATTCTTTGGTTAGATATATGAGACTATTTAATTTTTTAATGCATGGACAACAAATTTCACTTGTGTATTTTATTTATGTGTTCTCTATATTTAACAGATCGATGACCATATATCACTACAGCAGGTCGAAGATTTACAGACGACAGCTGTCGTCGGTAAAAAGTACGATTTCGTCGGTAAAATTGTTTACCGACGAGTGGTCGTCGGTAAGCTGTCGTCCCTAGAAGTTGGTCGGTAAAATCAAGCTTACCGACGGCGCATTTGGCTTCTCGTCGATAAACATTATATTTTACCGACGAAAATCATTTTGTCGGTAAACTATCTCTTACCGACGACTCTTTGTTTGGTCGCCGGTAATAAGCATTACTTTACCGACGACGTATGTTGTCGGTAAATATATATTTTACCGACGACAGTGTTGTCGGTATCCTAGTAAATAAATTTTTTTATTTTTATTCTAAATTGTTTACCGACGACATTTATCACATGAATGTCGTCGGTATACTTTAATATTTTATTTTTTTTAAAACTATTACCGTGTCGTCGTTAAACTTTTTTTTATTTTTTTTTTGAAAACTTTACCGACGACATTCATGTGATGAATGTCGTCGGTATTCTTATTATTTTTTTTATTTTATTTTTTTTAATTTTAATTTTAATTTAATTTGGTTTTTCGTTTTTAAAAAAAATAATGTAATAGAAATCATGAATATAACGTGAAAACTGGAATTATATTCATAAAATATAAATAAACCCGGGTAGTCAAAACCCGGGCAATAAAGTCAAACCCCGGGAATAAAGTCAAACTCCCGGAGTTAAAAGTCAAAATATTACATAAAAACTTGAAAAAAAGTCATGAATATAAACGTAAATAAAATCAAAGTCGTAAATAAACATAGGAAAATATTAATCAATCACGGGCCCGAAAGATCTTCTCCTCGATCACTAGCTTCACTCTCTTCATCTTCATCTTCATCGGAGACCGGATCGAGACCATTTTTTTCAAGAGATTCGTTGAGGCCTTTGAGCATCTTCGCGAAAAAATCATCGGACCTAGAGGAGGAGCTCGGTGGAGCATCGTCATCCGGCATAGGAGGTAATCCTTGGACTGCGTGGAGCTCGTTCATCCCGTCAAATATCCGCTGGATCTTTCTCGCATTCTTCTTAGCGAGCTCGTCCGAAACAGGCGGCTTCGGGTCCTTCTTTTTCTTGAAGACACCTCCGATTGACGGGATCCAATGTCTGCCGATTCTTCTTATTAATCTCCGCCTGAGCCTATTACGATTCAAGATAAAAAATTAATTAAACACTAATTTAATAATAAAATAATTAATTTAAGATTTTACCTTCTTCTGAGGGTCATTCATCATCTCTTCGGTCAACTTCCAGTGATCGGGAAGCACATCCGGGGGACACTCGCCCGTGCCCAAGTAATCAGCCTTCAGGTCGCTCTTCCACCGCCTGTAGGCTGCGGACTGAGACTGCGTTAGCTTCCCGCTGATTAAGGGCCAATCTCTGCGGGCCCTCCACTCTTCGAGGTTGAAGAACTCCTCCAGTTTTCCGAGAATCGAGACTTTAAGTCCCCTTGGCACAGCACTCCACGATCTGTAGTAGGGGGGACTGTTTCACGAACCGCGAGACCCACCACTTGGGCCACGTGCTTCCCATATTCTCCGTATGGGTTCCACGTGTCATCTAAAATGCAGAAGTCCACTGGAAGGGGCCCACCTAGCTTCTCCTTCGCATCGTTTGCGGTTTTGAGGGTCGAGACATTTCGGGGTCTCCTCTTTCGCCTAACTGTTTAATAAAATTATGTTAAATAGATTACTAACATATATTAAATGAATTTTATAAAATAATAAATATTACCGGGTGGCTGGTTACAGTCATTGAGGTTTGGGGGTTGATTCCGATTCGGATCTTCACCACTCCCATCACCCCGGTGGTAATTGGACATCACATCGGCCATCTGTAATTTAAATAAAATTAATAAAATTGCATTTTAGACCTTTTTTTATTAAAAATTACAAAAATACCCGTGTAAATTTGAAAAATAATATGTTTTAAGTCCTTATATGTTATATAATTACATAAAAACCCCTAAAGTCCATAATATTTTTTTTCTAAGTTTTTTAATTTGCAATTTAGTCCTTATACATTATTTATATAAAAAAATACCCTAAAGTCCATATAAATTTTTTGTTCTAATTTTATAATTTGCAATTTAGTCCCTAAATTTGATATATTTACAAAAAATACCCTAAAGTCATAAAAATTGCAAAGTTGATTAAATTGCATTTTAGTCCTCAATAAATTGCATTCTAGTCCATTAATTATTCTTATTTACAAAAAAAAACCGTAAATTTAACAAACACCTAAAGTAATAAACATACACAAATTTGAAAAAATGAATTCCATAACACAAATCTACTGTTTAATCCAATAACATGAATAAAGTAACAAAAAATCCAAAAATTATTCAAAACCCTAATTTTGCCAAAAATTACAAAAACTTCTAATTACATGGTGTATTTAACTAACAAAAACGTTTAAACAAACACTAACATTAACATAATAACTCGGAAATCATAAAAACACATATACAAATCCGGAAAAAAATGCAATTCTTAAAAAAAAAAATAGAGTTTAGATAGGATTTCGTGTACCTATTACGTGAAATTTGTGTTGAGGATGTCCAGGAATCCATGCCACGCAAGAAAGGAAGAAGGACAAAAACAACAAAAAAGTTAGGATTTGATTTAGAAAAATAGGAAAAAAATTGAAAAACCAATTGATTTTGGCATGAAAACACTTACATTTGATGTAGTTTGCTTGTGGGGATGCCTCGGAATAGCTCCTTGTTGCTCAATATCGAATTTCTGGAGAGTGTTTTGAAGCTTTTGTGTTTCAGAAATGAGCTCGGCAGGGTTTAATAGATAAATTGTTTACCGACGACACGCAAGTCGTCGGTAAACAGGTCAAACTCGTCGGTAACTGTGTCACGCGTCAAACAGTCGTACGCACGACTGTTGCGTGTCCTGGTTTACCGACGACTTCTTTTCGCTAGTCGTCGGTAAATCCTTGGGCGGGAAAAATGAACCGCCCATTTTGGCCAATAATATTTGGATTTGGGTTTACCGACGACTAGGTTCCTTGAATGTCGTCGTTAAAGCTTTACCGACGATATTCATACATTGAATGTCGTCGGTAAATATTTAACGACGACATTCAAGTCAAGAATGTCGTCGGTAAATCCTTGAATGTTGTCGGTAAACCTTTTTTTTTTTTTTTAATTATTTTTTACCTGATTTCTTTTCTTTTTCTATTCTTATTGGAATTAAGATATACACACACAAATTTGTTTGAGGAATTTGGTCAATAGTTAAGGGTCAAATGTTAGTGTTCGGGGTGTTTAGTCAACAGTTAGGGTCAAATGTTAGTGTTCGAGGTGTTTAGTCAACAGTTAGGGTCAAATGTTAGTGTTCGAGGTGTTTAGTCAACAGTTAAGGGTCAAATGTTAGTGTTCGAGGTGTTTAGTCAACAGTTATGGTCAAATGTTAGTTTTCGAGGTGTTTAGTCAACAGTTAAGGGTCAAATGTTAGTGTTCGAGGTGTTTAGTCAACAGTTAAGGGTCAAATGTTAGTGTTCGAGGTGTTTAGTCAACAGTTATGGTCAAACTTGAGTGTTCGAGGTGTTTAGTCAACAGTTATGGTCAAACTTGAGTGTTCGAGGTGTTTAGTCAACAGTTATGGTCAAACTTGAGTGTTCGAGGTGTTTAGTCAACAGTTAAGGGTCAAATGTTAGTGTTCGAGGTGTTTAGTCAACAGTTATGGTCAAACTTGAGTGTTCGAGGTGTTTAGTCAACAGTTAAGGGTCAAATGTTAGTGTTCGAGGTGTTTAGTCAACAGTTAAGGGTCAAATGTTAGTGTTCGAGGTGTTTAGTCAACAGTTAAGGGTCAAATGTTAGTGTTCGAGGTGTTTAGTCAACAGTTAAGGTCAAACCTGAGTGTTCGAGGTGTTTAGTCAACAGTTAAGGGTCAAATGTTAGTGTTCGAGGTGTTTAGTCAACAGTTATGGTCAAATGTTAGTGTTCGAGGTGTTTAGTCAACAGTTATGGTCAAACTTGAGTGTTCGAGGTGTTTAGTCAATAGTTAAGGGTCAAATGTTAGTGTTCGAGGTGTTTAGTCAACAGTTAAGGGTCAAATGTTAGTGTTCGAGGTGTTTAGTCAACAGTTATGGTCAAACTTGAGTGTTCGAGGTGTTTAGTCAACAGTTAAGAGTCAAATGTTAGTGTTCGAGGTGTTTAGTCAACAGTTATGGTCAAATGTTAGTGTTCGAGGTGTTTAGTCAACAGTTATGGTCAAACTTGAGTGTTCGAGGTGTTTAGTCAACAGTTATGGTCAAACTTGAGTGTTCGAGGTGTTTAGTCAACAGTTATGGTCAAACTTGAGTGTTCGAGGTGTTTAGTCAACAGTTATGGTCAAACTAAGTAATATTATTTGTGTAGAAAAATTACTTAGTGTTTATTTACATTAATGCTAATCAATTATATCTTAACATGATATATGAGTTTTATATTTTTTTAACCAAATTAAGTTAGAGACATGGATGACCAAATATGTAAATTTTTTGTACAAAACGTAAAATTTACATTTGTTTTTATATATTTATTTGAATATAAAATCAATTGTGCATCGTCTAACCTTTAAAAAATATGTTATTCTGAGTAAGTAGTTGTTAAATTTACACATATTTTTATATATTTATTTGAATATAATTTAATATATTTTTAAAATAATGATTATTTGCTACTTTGTAAGTTTTCTATTTTTTTCTTTCAAATGTTCCACATTTAAGGTAACTATTTCTTCTTACTCAATATAGTTTCTTATGTTATATTATTTAGTAGTTTTGTCTTATTAACATAGTTTTGTCTTAAAGTGAACTGGAATTATTTGCTACATTTTTTCCGATAATTTATTAATGAATGAACTAAAGTTACTGACTATGCAAAAACCATATGGATGTTAATATTAAGCAAAAGCAACAATAACTTTCTTTTGTTTTATGATCGTGATTCTTTGTGACTAATAAAAATTATGTAGCGTTATAGATTTAGTGAAGGGTAATTATGTTTTAAGTTTTCTAATATTGTAACGCACTTCATTGATTTGCAAAAAAACATTAATATAAGATACTAAATAATCTTGAGGGAAATAACACATGTTTTTATTTATATAGGGTATATGTAAATAGTTTAACGACTCAATGTAGCTTTAAGGATTAACTCTTAACATTGGATACTATTTGCTTTTATCAATTAAAATAGTAGAACATTGTTATATATACAAGAATGAAAAACTAATAGTTATTCTCTCTAATGTAAGTTTATTTACCAAATTATTACTTACAATAAAATTATAGACTTATACTTTATATATCAACCAATTGTTAACCCAGTTGTGTCATAAGCATTTGAGCAAACCTAGGCTCACTCAAAAATATAAAAGTTATAAAATTATCAAATCTACCTCAACCTTGGCCAATTGCGATATTAGTCAAAATTTGATTAAAGGATCAAACATTGGCAAACCACGATTTTAACTATAATGTGATTAAAAGATCGAACATTCCCATAATATTCAGTTATAGACTTATGATTTAGATATCAACCAACTACTATTTGTGTAACAACTATTTGAGCACTCCCAAGTTCACTCAAGAATATATAAGTTATGAAATTAGTAAATCTACTCCTTTCTTAGTCAATCGAGATATTAACTAAAATATATTTAAGGATCCTACATTGCTAAAATATTAATATTATACAATACAAAGAAATTGAAAATAGATTTTTCATTGAATAGACTTGATGAATGTTTATTCTATATTTCTTTAAATTATATATTTTTTTATTTTTTTTAATATAAAAATTTACTCAATGCTAATGAAAAATATGTGAATATAAATTTTAGAAGTTTCACTATAATTATCATACTCATTAAATAATCTTTCTATTAATGTATTTTTGTAAATGTAATGAATTGGGCATGATTAAATCAAATTATAAGAAGATAAAATAAGAAACCCATTATATTTATTTGTTTAATTAAAAATAGATCAACTTTTGTATAGTGTCCTCGGGCACGGGTTATATCTAGTATATATATATATATATATATATATATATATATATATATATATATATATATATATATATATATATATATATATATATTATGATACATACTTATTGTTTGATAATTCACAAACAATAAAAAAGAACTAAAAAATCTAAACAATACAAAAAAAATAGCAAAAAGAAGAACAATTTTAGTTTTGGGAAAATTTCAAAAACTCAGAATCTGAGTTTTGGGATTTTTTCCAAAACTCAAACTATTCTTCAAATCAAAGGTAAAATACATTAAAAAAATTACTATATATCATATATTATGATCTATGATGTAGAAATCGACGCATAGGCGCGCCTAGGCGCCACTTAGGCGTCAACTCCCCCTCAACCGCTCACGCCTAGGTAAAGTGCTAGAAGTTTTTTTCTAGCGCCTTAGTCGCCGTGGAAGAGGCATCTAGCCGCCTAGGCGCCAATTAATGGCAAAAAATTACCGCCTAGAATTTTTTTTTATTTTTCTTATTCTCGAGAATTATTGAATTGATATTATAACTCATATTTTTGTATTTTTATTTTTACAATAGAGTTGTTATATGAATTTTATGACTTAAATAATTAAATTTTTTATAATTACTACATATATATTACTTCATATACAAAATTACACATTAGGATTCAAAATCGCCTAATTCTGCCTAGGCCCCGTATAACCTAGGCGCTAGGTCTTGGTCTACCGCCTAGGCCGCGAAACCGAGATCTACAACATAGATTATGGTACATACTTATTGTTTATTACTTCACAAACAATAAAAAAGAATAAAAAAATCCAAACAATATGAAAGTATAAGAAAAGAAGAATAGATTGAGTTTTGAGAAAATTCTCAAAATTCAGAATCAGAGTTTTTAGAATTTTCCCAAAACATTAGTTGATCTTCAAACTTGGAATCTGAGTTTTGGCTTCAATTCTAACTAGTCATGGTGTACCATCCAAATGATTTGGTCAGCTCTTTAGTTGCAAAACTTGTGTCATTGAACTATAGCTTATAAAATAACCTCTGAAGAGCTAATCTACAAGGTTTTCAGTGAAACACTCGATAGTCAATTTTCTGATGTTAATAGAGCTTCACTTGTGGCACCTTTCACTAAATGCTATAACACTGATGCTTTATTACTAAACCTGTGGGATGGACCATGGCTAGTATTTATGTTTTGTGAAGATTTTTATTGGGAAATATACAGATTAGTGTGATGGTGAATGTTGGGGATAAGACTGATTGCTTAGCATTTATTTACGGAGGACAAATTCAAAGAACATCTATTGTAATAGGAGCATATCAAATGGGGAACCATCTTTTGGAATTTGATCTTGCTACTTCACACTAGAAATCAATTCAAAATCTTGATTGGTATAGTGCAAAATGTAGCAACTTTAATTTCTGAAAAATCAACCTGCATTTGCATTAAATATAACAAACTTAAAATTAAGAAATTATAATATCCAAAGATATAACGGCTGTGTTTTTTTCAGTTATAACTATATCAAATGGTTTAGAAGTATGGAAGGTGCTGGAAAAGATGGGAATGTTGACAACAGATGTGGTAAAAAAGGCCAAAGAAGAAAATAACCAAATGTATGGTGTCTTTTATGGGAGAATAAATGATGACTGTGGTAAGGAAGAATTATAATTAGCGTGAGATATTTATTGGGCATTAATTCATATATATATAAGTTTGGCTTCCACTCCAGTTGACCTCTCTTGTTTCCATCCCCCCGTGAGAAGGTAAAGAGCAAAACCAAGCCAGAAAACCACTAAACCTATGCCCCTATTTAGTAAAGCTCCTTTGTGTCAGCTAACTTCATCTCCTTTAGCTGTTGGCTTTGGGCCCAAGCATTTCCAGGTGATGCATCCGGATGTTTTTAGGATGATGATGATCATGTCTCGGAGGGATGAGGAATTTTTGATGTTCTCTTTCTTTTTTTGCATTAAAGTACACTCAATCCACTTATTTCTCTTTTGAATATGGTCTTATCGACTCAGATATCCTCCCTAAGAGAGAGAGAGAGAGAGAGAGTAAGGCCACTACACACAAACACGCAAACAATTTCAAGGATCAAACATATCAAACAGAAATAAACAAATCATTAAGAAGCATCACCCTCGGTAGCATCCACAAATCTGGCCTCACCCTCGGAAAGAATCCCCACGATATCTCCTTCTACACATCGAATTCAAAAATCGGATAATAAAGAAAAAGTAAACCAAAAAAAGAATAAAGAAATACATGAGAATTATAAAATTTTATTGGCTAGGGATCTTTGTAAAGTGGAGGTTCCAATGAAAATTAGCATATATCAATAGACACGCCAAAATTTGGGAGATGACATGGAATCTAAAGGTAATGTAGAAAATTAAAAAATTTATAAGGAGGCTATTAAATATCTTCTCCTTATTGAAGAGCACTTGTATTTATGGAAAGTTACTAAAAATAAAGATTACAAAATTTGTAATTGGGGTATTAAATCAGTGAAACACATGTTATTTGCATGCCCGGGGGAAATCCATTTGTTTTGTTTCTCCACTAAAATTATATACTTGTAACTCAAGCAATAATAGGAATATAATTTCCTTATGAGTACTATGAAGGTGATGAATGAGATTGTTACTAAAAAGGAGATAATTATTTAAGTTGTTTATACTATAGCATGTCATATTTGGAAAAATAGAATATGATGAAGGAAAACTGATTACGTTGAACACACTTGAGAAGGCTATCAAAATTTCTAAATAATAGATAAATATAAATTACCCTAATGATTAAAATGACTCTCTGAAAGGTATAAAAAGTTTACATGCAACTTAAGGTACTTATTGAATCATGTGTACTCAGTTCAGTACATGTACAAAATAAGTTAAATACTTTAGAATGAATGTGTAATAACTTAAGTGGATTAGCACCAACAGGTATAACAATCTCAAAGGGTGAATCAACTTCAAATACTAATTATGGAAAAAAGTCATATTGGGTTAAAATAGTCCAAATCAAACGTAGTGCAGTTACATGTAAAATACGTAAAGTTAATTTTCTCCCACTTAAATCCACCAAGGAGTTAAAAATACTACTAGTAGTTTATGGACCCTCTCTCTCCCCTCTCTCTCCCATGGTCCTCTGAATCTTGTACAAGTTAATTGTGATGTCTCATACACAAGTAGTAAAGTTGTTAATCCTTGTGTTATCATGGGCTACTTTGTAAAATTGTTGAAGATAGAATGGAGTATTGTAGTTGAATCCTCTGAAGAAATCGAGGCTCTAGAAATTCTGAAGGCTTCTATTTTGGCTAAAAATATTAAAGAGATGAAGGTTATCATTGACAACTTGTCAATATATCATGTGACCTCTGGCAAATAAATTTTTATTGATAAACCATCGGTTTGTAATATTATAAAAACATATATTTTGTAGCAGAATAATGCAATCCTATCTTTCTTTTGTTAGCGGATTAGGTTGCTAAACACGAGTTTACAAGTACTGTGTTTGGTAATCAGAGTGCAGTGACAACTTAGTTTGCAAAACTTATGGAACTTAACTACCTTCTTAGAGGAGTTGGATAATTTGTAATTTTAAATGTTTATTTTAATGGAATGCTTAAAAAAATTGTGCCAAAATCACCCACAACTCTCCGACTGAATATAGTATTCTAAAATAAATTAATTCGAATATCAAATCAACATATTTTAAAATTTCAAAGTAATGACATAAAAAATTTGTCTACAATTCATTAAAAAAATCTAATAATTTATATAAAAAATTGAAATTTTCTATAACAATTATTAATTCATATAAATCTAATAATGACCTTCATTCAAGTAACTTATAATTCATGTAAATATTTATAGATTAAATATAAACCCACATATGAATGCGTATATTTTTCTTATAAAAAGTGAAGAAAAAGATATAATTATGTGAAATTTCAAATGTTTGCGATATTTTCAATATGAATATCCTTTGTTTCTTGTATAGGCACGTATGACCTATGTAATCAAGGTTTTGTTTTTATTAGCTAATTAATCCTATTTTTTTACGGAAAAAGTACTAAACATTCAACATATCTACAAAATCAAATATTTTTATCAATTTTCACCGTCTCGAAGTATATGTTCAAAATTTTCCGTTAATGAAGTTCTTGCCGTCGTCATATGCCTAACTTGTTTTGCAAGCTTGTCTGTACAAAAATTAAGATGTCGAGAAATATGTTGAATATGATTGGCCCCTTGAGTCTGTATATGAATGATCTTCCTCAACATCTGTCGTTTTTTTAACTTGCAACTGACAATCACCTAATACCTTAAATCTATTCAAGGTTCTTAGTGAAGATCATCTTCTCTTCATTTTCAAACTGCATGAAGAGTTCTACTACTTTTGGTAAAACATGAACACCCCCTTCAATAAATGATTTGCAGAAGTCTATTTTATAATGATTAGTTTTGATACCACTGTGTTTATGAATTTATATGATATCGATTTCTGTTGGATTATAAGGCTGATTAAATGATGTATCGGTGTCGCATGTGAAAGCAATGTTTGTTCGTATATGAATTGCCTTCCTTCATAGTATGTGTTTGAAGTTGATCAATTGTTGTAGTCGATATTTGATTTATTAAGCCTGGTCCAAATAATTCCCTCATATTAACATTTGTTGTGGCGATGATGTTGTGAAATTACAAAGCTTTATTCTCGTGCCTACTTTTTATTTTTGCTTTATAAATATTCTATATCATCATGATAACATATGTTGTTATGATTATAATTTGCCAGCCTTTATCCATATATGATTGAATAATTTTTAAAATCCAGTCTACAATGTCCATTGTGTTGTTACTTTGTATTTTGATTTGTATAGTTGATCTAGCCCAAATTATTTGGCAAAATATACACATGAGTAATAGATTTTCAATTGTTTCTTCCCCATTGTGGCACCAACTACATTCACATGTTAGTGAATATATACTTCTTTTCATGTTCTTACCTATGGGTATAGCCTTATTGCATGCTTTATAAAAAAATTCTTGCTTTTGTTGGAATGTTTGCATTCTATCTGCTTTTCCATAACACCGATTTTATTCTATCGATTGTTCTTGACATTTGTAGTTCACCACAAATTTCTTTGTCTGTGAGAATCTTGTATCCCGTATTTGTAACATAAACCCCATCCTTCGAGTGTGGCTAGATGAAACAATCATTAATCTCTGGTTGTATTATATTTGTTTGAATAATCTGTGGTATTGTCAGACCTAGGAATATGTCATATAGCATATCCGTTTCACTCTGTTGTACCTTCATACCATAAATCTAATACCTTTTCCAAGCAACAATTTGTTGGTCTTTTCAATTTCCATTGTAAATATAAACATTTTTTCGTTCAGAATGTCAATGTATTTTCCGTTCGTAATCCGATAAATCCCATTATCTCTAAAAAAATCCATGTCTTCTAATAAACTAGACCATGACTTGTTCGACTTTGTCTAAGTTTTACATTTGATTTTGAAAAGTAAATACATTAAAGAAGTCTTGAGGACAAAATATTTGGTTTTTTTAAGAATTCTCCATGCACGTGCCATAAGAAAACAAGTAGTCATTCTCTTGAAATCCCAAAACCCATCCCTTTAAGCTGTTTCTCGACAACTTACTTCTCCCATGCGAGCAAATGTATCCAGTTTTGCTCCCGGAATTCCACCAAAAATTTGAAATAGCCGAAACCAATTTATTACAAAAAGATATAGGCAAAGAGAAAACGGACACTGTGTATGCCAATATATCCTATAGAACTGCTTTAATTAGAACTTTCTTACCACCTTCTGGTACAAGTTAAGCTTTCGAGACTTCTTTTATTTTTTATTTTTTTTTTTGTAATTCACGTGAGAGTTTCCAACTTTGACCTGTTATGGCATAGTGGAATGCCTAGATATTTCCCCAGGTCATCAGTTTCCTCAATGTGGATTATTTATGTCATGGTATCCCGAAGTTCATCTGGGGTATCGCGGATAAAACAAATCGAATACTTAGTAAAATTTCTATTTTATCTCGATCCTTCACAATAGATACTTATAGATTCTTGAAAAGACTGAATCTCAAGCTCTTCGAGCGTTAGAATTATCCGCAAATTATAAATGAGTCAAGATAGCAGAATTCTGGATATTTGAATTCCGTTAATTATTTTTTGCGACACCTTATTTTCAGTTAAACTAATAAGAGATTATGTCATTAACGAAAATAAGAAAGGTGATAATGGATCTCATGTCTTAGATAAATTTTTAATTCTTTCACCATTAAAATTGAGTTAAAAAGAAACCGATGAAATATAGTTTTTAATCAAAAAAATTCACTTGTCACAAAAAACAAATTTTCTTAATACTATTAAAATGAAATCACTACGTACCTGATCATATGCCTTAACCATATCCATTTAATTATATGTCATATTATTTGGATTTTTCCTACTTATTTTTATATAAAATGAGACTTCTTGGGCTACTATGCTATCCTGAATAGAGTGTCCTTTAATGAATGTCTTTTGAGTGGGAGATTTAATATTATTCATGTAAACTTGCAATAGGTCGGCCAGAATTTTTGCAATAATTTTATACCCAAAATTGACACACAAAATAGGTCTATAGTCACCTATTTTTCTTATTGTTCTCTTTTCGGAATCAATGTCATCGACGTATCATTAAGTTTTTATAAATGTATAATATTCTTAAAGAAATAATGAACCATTATCAACACATCCTATTTGAAAAATTTATTGTTAAGTCTATCCGGTCCTAGTGATTTTTCCAGTGACATGTCAATGATTGCCTTTTGAACTTCGTCGATCATCGATTTTCTAGTTAAATCATTGTTCATTTCCTCCGTTACCTTTGTTGGGACCCATTCATTTTCTTATATAGCTTGCTGATGACTAATTTCTTCAAACAAGTCCTTGTAAAGTTCCCGAAAACAATTACTAAAATCAGGTACTCCCTCCTTCCAATCCCCATTGGTATCTTTAACTCGTAAAATTTTATTTGCATGCCTTCTTTTGTATTGCCGGCATGTGAAAAAAATTTGTATTCCTATCTCCACACTTAATCCATATTTGTCGAGCTCAATCTACCGATACATCTCTTCATTTTCATATGAAATTCTAATTCGGTGTCTGATGCATGCATCTTTTTATTGTAATGTCCTTGTCGGTTTTTTGTTTGTTATTTATACTTGTCTATTTTGCGATTTTTTAATCTTAATCTCTTGATTAGCAAAAGATCTCTTGCTCCATCTTTTGAGGGTCGTAATCGTACTATCTTTTTTTCCACAAAAAATTCCAGCAATTCTTCAGTACCCGGTTCACCCCAAGCTGTTTTAACCACTTTTGAATATAGTACGTGGTCATCCAAAACAAATAAAATCTTGAACCGCTTTTTACCTTGTCTCGTGATGAGTTATATTGTAAAATAAGTGGCGAATGATCTGATCTAATGACTGGGGAATGAAAACTTGTGCATTGCTTTACCTGCTAATCCATCATTTGAAGCAAAGGACCAATCAAGTTTAACCTTGACAAGATTATCATCGTTACTATGATTAGTCCATGTATAAAAACAACCATAAGAATGAATTTCTGCAAGACCATGATTCTAAATAAGTTTTTTGGATTCCAAGATATGCCTACAATTAGCAGGAGTATTACTATATATTTCATTATTATTTAAAATATCATTAAAATCACCAATATTAATTCAAAGTTTGTAATGATTTAATTTTCAGTTAGTAGTTGTATACTATAAATTGACTCGATCTTTTAAATTATTAGAAGGATGCACGCATACAATCTAATAGTGAAAACAATTATCATTATTACGCAAAATAACATGAAAATGACTAGAAAAAACAATATTAAGTCTCCTGATGCTTTACAAAAAACAAAAAATGCCCATAGAATGATAGGAATGATCGGTACAGTCTATAACAAATTGATTTTCATAATTAATTTTTTTCATAACGTTGTAAGAGTCCCTGGCTCAAAGCATGGTTTCAAAAAAAACAAGCAAGCACTGACTTAAACTTCCCCAAAAAGAATTTAATTGTTGAATTCATCAAAGTTGCTTGAATTCTTTGACAGTTCCTGATACATGTTGTCATTTCTATTTGGCGACAACTCTTGAGGAGTTGTCGCATCCCTTCAGATTCATACTTTCATTTCTTTTGCAATTTTTTTTTTTAAATGAGATTGATACTTGTCTAAATATCTATCATTCTCCGAATCCTTGCTACCAATATCATATGTGTTGTCCTCTCCACTATAAATGTTTAACGAGTCGTTCTGCTCAGGATCTTCCTGAGACTCTGACCCCTTAAAGTCCTCGTTACGAAAGTCGAATAACTCATTATCCGATAAATCCAAAAATTTGTATCAATTCTCGCTATCTTCTTCACAAAACATCCATCTTTATCCATAGACTCCTCATCGATCCTAACATGTGTGACTTGATAGACCTTATCAAATTACTTCCTTTGTTTGTTATTTCCTCTTAATTTCCTTATATAATCTATCCTTGTTTTTACTTCACTACTCCAGCCTTTCTCACCACACGACTTGTCTTTATTATTCATGCTCATCCCAAAATTCTCATTTACCTTATTACAAAACTTGTCTTCCCCACCCCCTTGATTCGAAACCAAGATATTTGGAATGATGTTAGATCCAACTAACCCTAATTTTGTAACGCCTCATTCTTTCGTCTCATCAATAGTCACATCTCCCACCTACTTAGCCACGGGTTTTTCCTCTATCACAGAAGGCCCTTGTTGCGTTAAAATATTTCCTTTAAGATTACGAAGCCTCGAAAATCATGCCCTCCTTTCTCACCGAATCTATGGTCCCTACCTTCCTTGGTCATTTGTCGTTATACTATTTTTTTAAAATTAGTATAACCACATCCACATTCATTACAAAAATGATAACCAAATCTGCATCCATTAACCATTAGATTTTAAAATTATTTTACCAAATCCACATCTACAACCGATGCAGTTTTTCACATCCGCATTCACAATAGTTTAATAATTTAAATAAAATAATATAATATAATATTTTTAAATTTCTAATATTAGCTACATAATTATTGAGAAACTATAAATACGTATTACGTAATATAGTAATAAACTAGATATATTATGTATGAAATTTGTTTATATAAAATATATATTTGTATATTTTTATTTAAATTTAAGATTATTCAGACAATTGATTAACTATTTTTTATGAAAATTAAACTCTTATGAATACACTATCTATTCTATTTACGAATACTTATTGGATCGAATATCGATTAATTACATGTATTTTAACTATTATAATCCTTATAGAAGAATATTACATGGAAATTTCAAATCGTTAAATTGAATTGAGCTAGTATCACTTTCTGAATTATATTAGCGGGCCCACTCCAAGCAAGCAAACCACATTAATGTTCACCAACCCAAGTATATAATATCATCAAGTAACCACAAACACAAGCCAGCACATTTATACAAGTGAAAGCTTAGTTTTGTCCAAAACACTTGACTTGGTTTGATTTTAATAGTTTGACTTGTAATTTACATACATTACAGTGATTACACGTACCTTCCTAAATGCTTGAAGGTTAAGCTAGGTTTTTTTGTATTTTTTTGGTCGAAAGCTACGTTTTTCTTTTACTTGGAGAACTAGCAAATGACATAAGCAAGGTCGGCTCTTAATTTTTTTTTGATCGTGTAAAAAAGTTAAAAAAACAAAACAAAATAAAACACACAATTAAACATCCCCAACCAGTCAAACGGGGCGTGAATGCGAGATGCCAGTGGAATGATCGGTCGGACAGGGGCTAGGGCTGTTTCTATGGCCGATCCTAGGATAAGGCCAGTTTAAGGCCTTCTCCCAAATCTTATAATGTATAAACCCTTTAATTTTTCTTTCATTTGAAATAATTTTTTTTTTCCAACCTAAAAACAAAATGTTAGACTATCCTCTTCTCAAAAAAAATCTTCTAGTTTATATATATTTATTTGAAATATCACCGTCTATACAAGATTTTTTTTTCTAAATTATTTTTTAACTAATGATGGTATTATTTTATAAATTTTATATCTATTTTATTATTTATATTTTTTTAATAATTAGATTTATGATAACAAAATTGGTAAATATATAGATTTATTTTATATAATTGATAATATTTTTTTTGAAGGGTTTATTTTTTTAAGTTCGCTTTAGGCCCTGAAAATGTCAGGACCGGCCTTGGTCTGCTTCCTTCCCACCAAAACTTCTTAACCGTTCCCTAGTCTATGAAAATCTGCAACTATCCAGGCTTTTTTACTAGTCATCTTGCTTCTACCATGTGCCTTGCCATGTTTACTTATTTGTAATCCCGTCCGTTACATCGTAGAATGTGTTTGAAACTGATCGAACCTATTTCCACTGCCAATTTGTTGATATGCCTCAATAGTGGTTTGAGTCAGTTCTTAATTTTTTGAGGTATATATTTTTAATGTCTTAAAAGGGGGAACATAAATTTTCAAAGAATTAATTAACCTTTTGTTTTTCAAAAGATCTCGTTCGAACTCACTCATGTGTATAAAGGAGGAAAATCATGCGCGGAATGAATGATAAAGATAGGAGTATTGTTAAGGAAGGCATCAGTTTCCTATAGAGATCCACCGGATAGTCTTTGGAGACTTTTGACATGAGATAGGTGCGGTTGGGTTACACCTGTACTATAGTAGGCACTCCTTCGAAAGTTAAGTAAGTTTTAGTACTTACCACTCTTGTATTAGGCCTCAATTGTATTAAAAAAGACCTAGCTAACTAAATAGATCACAAAAGTTGTCCTCTCTTATTTAAAATTTATTATAAGTATTGTATAAAACTATTATGAATAAATCATATTATTAATTGTCGATGTTCAAAGGGTTATGGTTTTATATATACAATTCATGGGTTATAAGTATGTCAAGTGGAGGGTCTTTCATTACCCTATAATTATAAGTCGTTTTATTGTAATAGGATTAGTTCATGTTGAAATATAAGAACAATATTCTCTCTATATGTTTATCTTTTCTCCTTCATTTTATAACACGTTATCAACACGAATAGGTCATGAGATTGTTTGCGTTCAAATCACGAACTGGTTATTTTAATTTTATGTCTAATATTTTTATTTGATTAATAGTTTGTAATTTTCATTTTATTCTTATTGTGTTAAATTTGGTGTTTGTGATTTT
Organism: Nemophila menziesii; assembly: GCA_029959085.1. NCBI lineage: Eukaryota > Viridiplantae > Streptophyta > Magnoliopsida > Boraginales > Hydrophyllaceae > Nemophila > Nemophila menziesii. Next base: position 17,101,749 of record JARWIR010000003.1, on the reverse strand, counting down.
TTTTTTGTTAAAGTATTTCAACTGTCGGAAGCCTATATGTAATTTTTATTAAAAGGCCTGAAGCCTATATGTATTTTAGAAGGCTGAAGCTGATATTTAATTCTAAAAGGGCTAGAACCCTTTATTAAAATTCAAAATCCTAAAGATAAGATTAATATAGTAGACTCGAAGTATCAATTTCAATTCAAAATCTCAAAGCTAAGATTAATGTTGTAGACTCGAAGTCTCAGTTTTGATTGATATAGATGATTTTATATGTATATTTATTTATTATCGTGAAATAAAAATAGAATCGATAAAGTTTTGAGTAACATGAGGGACTTGAACTTGAGACCTTAGATAGTAGAGTGTTAGCGTACAACCGCTAGACTATGGATATATTTGTAATATACCAATAATTCTTGTTGAATATAATATATAGTTCTACATTTTGTTATATATTATTCATATTCTACAATTTATATGTCTGAAGCCAACAAAGAATATTATATGCCAAAAGTATATAACAATTTTATAGGCCATGAACCTATCACGAATTTTATATATCGGATAAATATAACAAATCCCATAGGCTCCAAGCCTAGAATACAATTTATATGTCCGAAGTACAGGGGTAAAAAATTATCTAAAGGCTTGAAGCCTAGATCAAATATCAAAGGTTTGAAGTCTATATCAATTTTGTTATAATTTGCACAAAATAATTGAGGAATAAAATTTAACTTATAAAAAAAATCGTTCGTTCATCTCCTGAAGATAACCTTATTGAATATAAATTATGACTCTCAATTCACTGAAGTGAATGATATTGAGTTCTTGAATAATTTTATTTTTTTGAAATGAATAAAATTTGTTGGTACGAATACAACAAATTCTACATGTCAGAAGTATATCCGGAAATTTAGTGGCCTGAAGCCTACAACAAATTTATAGGACGGAAGCATAAGAGAAATTATATAGGCTCGAAACCTACACTGAACTGTATACTAAATATATATGCCAAAAGCATATAAGATAATTTACAGGCTTGAAGTCTGCATCATATTTTATATGACAGAATTATAAGACAAATTTTATTGGCCCGAAACATCAAATTTTGTATGCCGGAAGCATATACCAAATTTTGTAAACCCGAACTCTATAACACAATTATATGCCCAAAGTATAAAACTAATTATCTTGAGATTTGAAATCAAGATCAACTTTTAATGACTTGAAGCATATATCAACTTTTTTTAAAGGCTCGAAGCCCATGTCAAATTTTTAAAGGGTAAAGTTTGAATTAAATATTAAAGACTCGAACCTATATGGATTTTTAAAGACTTAAAGGCTAGATTAGATTTTAACGGCTCGAAATCTAAAAAAAATTGCAAAGACTTGAAGTCTTGATTCACATTTATGGATTTGAAGAAAATAAAGGTATTATATGATATAAAAAAAACTCATATGGATATCATGGATATTATTGTGTCATATGTAATACATTCATAAAAAGTACATAAAATTAGAGCGAGATAAGTTGGACTATATAATTTTATGAAGTGCACCATCTTTTGGGATAATTTTTGCAAAGTTTACATGATAAAGGTTTCGAATCTGCAACCTCTCTTATAAATGTTAATAATCTTACCATTTGGACAATCTAATCATTTGTTAGTAAATTGGACAAAAGGAAATTTTGGTACAAGTTCAGGTACTACTAAATTAAATATGGATTTCAAGTAGGCAGGGTGGAACAAATATTCATCTTCTTGTATCATATCACACATATACTCCTGATGTAAGTATATCGCGAATAAAGGTTTTACAAAATATTATGAGATTGTTTATCTCATAAGCAAGCAAAGTAATAAATGGTTGATATAAAAATCATAATTCATGTTCCATTTACATAGTCCTATTCCTTGAAGTGATTAGAATTACATTTTCATAACGAATGCAATAATTTTAAAATCGGACGAGATGTCTACATCTTTCTATCAGAAGTTTCGGGAATCGGATGGGACAATGGTGTGTAAATTTGGTGAGACAATGTGTCAGCACTAGTGAGATACTTCTGGGTCATAACGACACACTCATACATCTAATCCTAAAAGTTACTAATCTAGAAAAGGTTAGCCATTTCTGTCTTATAAGCCTAATATTGGTACCAGTGAAAATTATTATGACAACGATAGTGAATGAATTGTCCCCATTGTTGGCGACTATATTGGTCCTAATAAAACAAGCTTTCTTCCTGGATGTTCCACCATAGACAAGATAGTACTGGTACAAGAAATAGCGGCTCGAACGTATAGGAAAACAGGTAAATGAGGGTTCATGGAAGCTAACTTCAATTTCCCACCTTCTTGGATACATCTTATTATATCTCATATGAGCTCTAATTTATGCAGTTCTATGGAATAGTGCTTCTTTTGATCTGTTAATACCGAGAAGAGGAATTCGTCAAGGAGATACCCTATTCACATATCTCTTTCCATGTGTATTGAACGTCTAACCCTGTTGATTTAGAACCTTTGCGGTAGTGGTGAATGATCCCTAGTTCGTATTTAGAAACAAGGTCCCCCGGTTTCTCATGTGTTCTTTGCAGATGATGTGATATTATTTGTGGAGGCGTCGGAAAGACAAGTGGATTTTATGCAAGGGGTTATGAAATCTTTTTGTAAGGAAGCCGGACAAATAATAAGTGAGAAAAAATCGATAATTTTATTCTCTAAGAATGTTCCTCAAGAGAGAACGATGGATTTAACTGTAAGGAGCGGCTTCGTGGTTAGTGGTTTCTCTAGGATTGTATTTGGAACTCCTATTTTTTTCCAGCCGTCTACCGAGAGGTTTTTATAGAAGGATAGTAATGAACATGAAGGATTAAATACCGAATTGGAAATTACAAAACTTGACGCTAGCATTGGTGGGTAACTTTGGCACAGACGTTGTTGAGTTCCATACCTACTTGTACTATGCAAACGATGAAGCTTACGACCCACATTTGTAATGAAATTGATAAAATCATTCAAGATTCCATTTGGGGTACAAAAGGCGCGGAAAGGAAAATTCATTGGTTATCCTGGGAGAAATTGTGCATAAGTTAGAAAGATGGGGCTTAGGCTTTCGTGATGTGAAGATATTTAATTGAGCTTTACTCACAAAATTAGGGTAGAAGATATTTAAGGGCGATCAGGCTCTCTGAGATGTAGCTCTGAAACATATATACTTTGAGGAGGGACACATTAATCGTGTAGCAAAACAATCGAATACGAGAATTTGTAAGAGTATACTTAAAAGACGTGATGCAGTGTAAAACGAGCTTGATGAGGTGCAAAATAAACAGTGTTATTGGTATATATAAAATTGGATGTGTCAGGTGTCCTTTTAGTTGAATCTTCGTATAACGCGCATAAGGAGACCTCCTTTGTGGGATATTTTAAGTAGGAAAAGCTTGGTTCGTTAAAGTATCCACAAAAAGTACGATTACTACTTTGGCGAGCAGAATGGGAGCATCTACCAGCGTCGAATAATCTTGCAAAACAGGGAGTGGGTGCTTTTTGGGTTTGTAAAAGTTGTGGCGCGACAAGAGAAACAATTGTTCATTTGTTTATGGATTGTAATAAATATCATGCTATTTAAGAGGTATGGCTGGAGCTTGATAAGATAAGGAAAGAATAAAGGATTCTTGCAGGCAAGGAGTTAAATAATAGGATTAACAGAAGTGTAATTGTTGAAAGAAACAGTAGAGGACATGGCCTAGAAAGTATACTTGTCGATGGTTTCTTTTGGGAAGCAGGTGCTGGAGATGTGAATTGGACAGGTAGAAGTGTCAATAACGATATTTCCAGGGAGAAAATTAGTTTGCATCATGCAGATAATTGCAGTGACATTTCTGATCGATATATATCAGAAACTTTACATTAGGAACTATCAGAAGAAGTAACAAATGCTCCTATGAGGACACCAGGTGATGTTGATTTAGGTTGGTGGAGGTCAATTATCGCTTATAGAGGTATGTAAAATGGAATTGAACTAGTGGTAATAGCTTTAGCTGCTTGCTGGTATATATGGATTGCACAAAATGAGTTGTATTTTGAAGGGAATGAACTGATAAAATCAGGGAAAGTAGTGAGAAATATGGTTGAAAATACAACGAAAGGTAATATCAGAGCTTGGGGGAGGAGCGCGACGGAGGGGGGATTGTCTCGGCATGGAGTACGCTAATTAAATGGGTCAAACTGACTCATGGTATTTAGTGTAATGTTGATGGATGCTTAGTAAAAGACTCCAATAGAACGGGAGTAGGGGGCTTTTCCGGGATAGTTATAGAGACTACATAGGAGGCTTCATGGGATTTTGTAAAGTAAAATCGGTATTCCAAGCCGAGCTTTTTGCTTTATACATTGGTCTTTGTATGGCGATTAATCGAAAATATGATATAGTGTTCATTCAGACCGATTCGTTTAAGTTACACGCGCTAGTGAAGGACGGTAGGAACAAAGGGGATTGGACGGATAAAATAATCGTATATTTTGAGTTTAATCATGTGTATCGAGAGGCGAATGCATGTGCGAATTGGTTAACGAAGATGGGAGCGACATCAAGGGAGACACGGAGCCCATATATGGACCCACCGGATAGACTATAGCAGTATTTAATGCGTGATAGAAATGGTTGCACCACACCACGTGCTATAGTGAAGGTTTCCTCGAGAGTTTAGTAAATTTAACTGTACTTACTGGTCTTTTAGGCCTCAGATGTATTTTAAAAAATTATGAAAGATAAGAAAGTAATATAAAATCTAGGAAACTTTATCTCAAGCTTTTCATGATCCAATAATTAAGTTAGTATATATATGATAATTAAATATTATAAAGAACTAAGCGATTAAAAGAATATTATACATAATTAGATATGGTAATTATCTCTTTATTAAAATAAAATTGTCCGCTATATTGAATCTTTTTTTAACAAAATTGTATCAAACTTCCTAATATTTAACATGGAAATATTAGTTATTCTATTCAATTCATTTCATAAATATATTTAATAATTTAGGTTCTTCATTCATACCTTCTAAACTCAAATAATCTTGAAATCATTCAAGATATGAAGCGTTTATCAGAGTTTAGCTGGTTTATTAGACTTTTACTTGGATCAAGGAATTAGGTAACATGTTTGACATTGTGTCTTTTCATTATATTCCAAGATTTCATGTATACCTTTCCAAAATTAGAAATTAGATAAAAAAAACAAAAATTAAGAAGGATTGAATACCAAAGCAATGGCAGAAAAAAGACTCAAGGTTTTAAGTAATGGTCTTATAAATTTATCTGCTAAGTTGAATGTGGATATATAAAAAAAATGTAATGTTAGATATAAAAAAAATTATCATTCATATGTAATTTTGTAATGTAGACTTTAAATTATTTAATTATATTAATTTTCTTTTATAGAATAAATAAATTTTTTTAAGTTATGTATTAAATTATGGGACAACGTTTAGTTAATTACGCAGAGAGCATAAGATTTCTCAATTAATTAAAATTTTAACTTAATTCCCACTTAAATACAAAAAATTGGAAGATTACAAAAATACCCACAGGCCTATTAATTAATTATAATAATATTTATTTTTATTTTTTATTTTTTTCCGAATTATTTTTTTCCTATTTTATTTTTCGAATTTTTTTTTTTCGATTTTTTTTTTGAAAATCTTTTTTTTTCGATATCCCCCCCCCTAAATTTTGTGTTCCATGAACACGCAATACTGAGATTTGTTTGTTCAGGAATACACATAATTGGACCAACCAAAATCAAGTTTTGTGTATTCAAGGAATACATAAGTTCGAGTTTTATGTGTTCCATGAATACATAAGTTCGAGTTTTATGTGTTCCATGAATACACAAATTTGAGTTTTATGTGTTGCAAGAATACATAAATTTGAGTTTTCTGTGTTCCATGAATACATAAATTTGATTTTTATGTGTTCCATGAACACACAAATTTGAGCTTTATGTGTTCCAATTCCGTGGAACACACAAATTTGAGAGTTGTGTGTTCCATGAATACGCAAATCTTAGATTTGTGTGTTCGTTAGATTTCTGTGTTCCAAGAATACACAATTCTGAGATTTGTGTGTTCCAGAAATACATAATTCTGAGATTTGTGTGTTCCACGAAAATGGAACTAACAAAATCAAGTTTTGTGTATTACATGAATACATAATTTGAGTTTTATGTGTTCTGTGAATACACACAAATGAGTTTTGTGTGTTCTAAGAATACACAATTTGAGATTTGTGTGTTCTTGGAATACACATAATTTGAAGAAACAAAATCAAGTTTTGTGTGACCTAGGTCACACAAAACCCTAAAATATAAAACACACAAAAATAGCAAAAAAAGTGTTGCACAAAAAGACAATATATCAAGATTGTAAAAACGAGTAAAAATAGGGTGTATGCAATTAATAAAGAGAATAAAAATAAATTCGTTAAAAAATAGAATCTTTTATATCGATTTTGTGTGTTACAGGAACACATAAACCTATATTTGTGTGTGGTAGCAACACACAAACCAGAATTTCGATTTTCAAAAAGAAAAATTTTGAGAAAAAAATTTCGAAAAAAAAGAATAAGAAAAAAATTGAATTTTTTTTTTTAAAAAAATTCAAAAAAAAAAATTAAAGAAAAAGATCGAAAAAATAAAATAAAAAATCATATAAAGGTAATAATGGAAGGTAAATATGACAATATTTTTAATTGGGAATTAAGTTATTAATTTGTAAGTAAGTAGGAAGTAATTTGCTCTTTTTTTTTTTGAAAATGAAAAGCGTAAAAGTGTAATTAATTGAGAATTATTTCTTAAATTATTTGTTGTTCAAAAAAATTATATTATTAAGATTCAGAGTAATATTTGAAGAGAAAATGCCACTTAGGGTCTTGAACACACACCCCTCTTCGAGATAGCAACCCCTCTAGGAGTCTCTTCTTATTAAAGACCTCAAAAAGAATTTAACGCATGAAACCCAAAACCCCTATTACCTTACTACCCTCTTTTGTTTTTTCTTTTCATATATATACTAAATATATCATTTTCTGAATTGTAAAACAAAGCACAACCAAACCCTAGAAAATAGAACCTCTCATCTCCCTCCTCTCAATACCACCGAAATGCCCACCACCATCAACAACCTCTCTCCTCCTCTTCATTGCCGGAGATCTCAACCAAAGGGTTTCTCGCCGAAGAAGACAAGTCATGGCCGGAGTTGGCTGGTTCGAGTGGTGCAGGGTTCACGAGATTTGCGTGCCGCCATTGTTGCTGAAGAGTAAGGTACTGTTCAAAGCTCGAATCATCCATCGAAGCCATGGAGGTGGTGGTAAACGGAGTCGCACATGAACGGAGCAGCAGCCGAGGTCTTCGCCGGAGCAGCAGCAGCAGTCTCCTTCTCTGTTTCCGTTCGTTGTAGTGGCGGTGGCTTCCTTCGGTGGAGGACCAGAGCTCGCGAAGAACAGCAGCACCGGAGCTCGCGAACAGATCTAAGGAGAAGAAGGAGCTGCGCGAACAGATCTGAAGTGAAGAAGGAAGTGTGTAGCACTTGCAGCGAGATGAAGACCACTTCTCCTGGTGGCAGCACAACACTTGCAGCGAGAAGAAGAGCTTCGTGTCTGGTGTTGGTCGGTGTTGAACTCTTGGTGTTGGTGGTGCTCGACGGCGTGGAGTTGGTGTTGATCGACGGCGGTGGTCAAACCAGAGACGAGAAGGGCTCCATCGGTTGTGGTGGTGTTGAACTCCTCTTCTGCAATGGTGTTTCGATCTCCTTTTTTTTTGTTATCAACTTTGTTGACCAGATCTGGTCAACCTTGTTTTTAGTTTAGGTTTTTTTATTTATCTATTGTAAATGGTTTACAGTTTGAATGAAATGGTATTAAATACACTTTGATTTTTATAGAGTATTCATTTAATTTCAAAGAACTCCTAATATTTTATAGAGTTCTCCGACTATTTTTATAGAGTATTCGTTTAATTCGTTAGAGTATTCGCTTAATTCGTTTAATTCTCGGAGTACTCAGCAAATTCTCGGAGTACTCTATATTTTTCCGGTGACCGGTGACTGGTGGTCGGAGGTCGGTGGTCGGTGGTCGGTGGTCAGAGGTCGGAGGTCGGTGGTCGGAAGTCGGAGGTAGGTGGGTAGTGGTAGTGGAGAGAAAAAGTGACATCACTCTTTCTTTTGTCTTTTAGTGTTAGTAAGGGTAGGAAAGACAATTGTAAAAAATAAGGTCCTAATAAGAATAGAATTTTAGACACTACTAAAAAAATAGTGTCTCTAATACCTTATGTATAATTCACCCTATTTGAATAACTATTTTATTGATACCCGGACATTACTTTAAAACATATTCGTGCAAAGATTATTATTTTCTACATATGTGCTTGCAAGTATGAACTGTGTGGAATTTGACTTATCTCATTATCTTGCGAAAGAAGGAAAAAAGAGAAAAGAAAGGCTAAATGCGCTAAAAAAAAAAAAAAAATTGTGCCAATCTAAAAGCGTTAATTGACCCGTAGAAAGTTTCTCTTCAATTTCCTAAAGAAGTCAACCCACATGTTTGGGACTTGAAGAACTTCTTAATCGTTTACATTACGTGGAAACTCTTTTTAAGGTTAGAAAATAAAAAACTTTAAAAGAAATAAATTGAGTTGAAATAACAGCCTCTTGATTGAGTCTGTAGTAGTTGTCACTACGTTGGAGTTTGATTTGATATTTTCCTTAACTTGGTCAGTTCGTTCACACAATCTTATGTATACCATTAAAATCGATATTTTCCTTCTTATTTTAATTTGATTAATTGTTTGATTGTCTCCTTAGGTAGTTATTGGTAATATAATGAATTTGGATAGAATTGTAATAAGTTTAAAAATATAATGATTATAATTATTATATAGAGTTTGGTATGCTATATACTATATGAATGAAAATATAATGGATTAGTTAATTTCAATTTTTTGCTAATAACTAGTTTAACTAAATAAGATTATAAAAAAATTATTTAAAAATATAAGGTAATCATTTTATTATTATAAAATATAAATAGTTTTAATAAAATAGAATATGACAAATAAATTATTTAATATTTTTAAATGATTTGTATATATAGTTTGATAAATCTAAAATTTATACATTTCGATTTTATCTTTTATTGAGAATGTATGATAGTATTACAATTGATGTAATTTAAAATTCAAATAATTAGTTATTGATTAGATAATTTGTTTAATTATTATAGAGAAGTAAAATTTTAATAATTAAATTAAAAATTGTAATTTCATGTTAATATTGAATGAATATGTTGATTTATGATTTATATGTATGTGAGAAATAATTAAAAATTGTTATAATTCTCTATATATTATGGTCAAATATATCACCGATATATAAAGATATTATGTAATTATACATAACTTATGGAGTTTTTTTTTGGACATATTTGAAAAAAATAATTGTAGAAAAAACTTAAATGATAAAATAATTGCAAAGGTAACATATAGGCGCTCCTCGGAAGAGCGCCTCTTCCATTTAATTGGCCCATTAACCTAATCCAGTCCATTAAACTTAATTTTGAGGCGCTCTATTGGGAAGCGCCTTTAAAAAAATTCACCTACAATCGTTTCTAAAAGCCTTTTGCTTAAAGCTCGTAAAACCATCCAAGATTTGGACTTGCTCAAAATCGTGTCATGAACTCACCTCTAAACGCTTCCAGGTATTACCAAGCATTATATATATATATATATATACGGGTGTAGGTTTCAATACATATAAATTGTGTTTTGTCACCTGGTTCATTTCAAATTTTTGACTTATTTGTGAGTAAATTGAAAAGGGTCTGATAAAAATTGTAATGGGAAATTATTTTCGTACAATACCACGTTCGATGGGTCTTTGATTAAAATTCGATTTTTGTATTTCTCCTTGTGCAGTGCACCTGTATGATTGTATCCATTCTATGATATGTATGTTTCTGTGTGTAATTAGTGTATTTTAAGTTTTAACCCACCATGAAAGAGAGATCTATATATTAACGGTTTTTTAACTCTAAATTTGCTGAATTTACTCGTGCATTATTGGCCAACGATCTCTTTGAATAATTTCATTTTTTAGAAATAAAGGCGCTTCTGAAAATAGCGCCTCAAAATTAAGTTTGATGGACTGGATTAGGTTAATGGGCTCAGTAAATGGAAGAGACGCTCCTCGAAGGAGCGTCTATATGTTTTTTTAACAATAAAAGGGGTGCTAGACACCCCCAGACTTAGATTACTAATCCTATCTGATACCTAATTTACCAAAAAGTTCAACTAGTTGAAAAGGACAAAGAGCCCTATTTCTTTCCTCTATTGCCCTGTGCCTAGCTTCCTTTGCAAGTTTATCTGCCAACTTGTTGAGATTCCTCTTTATATGGGTAAACTGAGGCCCGTTCTCACTGCAGTTGAGAATAATGCTCCGAAGGATGGGTTGGATGGACCAATATGCTGCTGACACTTGCTTAATACCTTGAATGACTTCAAGGTTATCTGACAACACCATTTTACTGGTGTTCCGGTTTGCGATCCCCAGTTCTACAACTTTTAGTACTGCGTTCGCTTCTCCTTCAACTGCTGAATCGCATTCCATACTATAGGAGTGTTTGACTGTAGATTCGGTTTGAAGATTAATCTCGACTACCGCCAGTCCTGTGGGCTCATATTTTTTGTTGAAAGAAGCATCACAATAATATAAGATTTCAGGTCCAGTTGTGTTGATTAATGGTACGCTTTCTTCCTCCGTAGCGGGGTTGGACTTCCTCGTACCTTTAGCTTTGTTCCAATCTATGCCATGTATTTCCGCCATTAGCTTATTCATATTCTGAATTATAGTTGTTCCATTAACTGCACTGTCCTCGTGAATTCCTTTCATTTTCCCTTTCCAAATATTCCACGGATTAATCATTATCATATCCTTAATAATTTGTTCGTCCCAACCTGCCTCTTTGAATCCTTTTACTACTTTAATGAACCAATCTTCGATAGAATCATCACTATGTTCTTCGATTCTTATTTGAGCAAAAGTTCCTGCCTAGATATCTTTACACATGTTGCAGTTTAATAGAAGGTGTTCCACTGTTTCGCCTTCTCCGTTACACCAGATACAATTTATTGATGGAGCTCACTTTCTGTTATAAAGGTTTTTCCTTATAGGGATTGCATTTTTAATCGCCCTCCAACAGAAAAAATTTATTTTCTTTGGTATATTAGAGTTCCATATGAGTTTCCATATTAATGAAGTGTGATTCTGTATTGTACTCGAATTTGTCGGGGTTTTCTCTATTTGATCATCTATTAGTCTTTTGTATCCTGTTTTTGTGTCATAGGTGCCATTTTTCGAAAATGGACAAATAAATCTTTCCTTTTCGTCTGTGTTGTGAACCTTTATCCTCTTTATAAGGGGAATAATCGGTTCTGGAAATAAGTTATCAAGTACTTCATTGTCCCAAGTCTTCGTGTCTTTAATGAAAAATTCGCTAACCTTCTTCTGTTTACAATCAATCGGTTTTTCGATTTTCCACGTTGTATCAATCCACTTATTATTCCAAATATCTATATCATTTCCATTCCCAATTATATATATTCCATGTTTGATCAGGAAGACCCTTCCTTCAATTAGGCTTGCCCAGCTCCAAGTTTTGCTCTGTCTTAACTTACAATCAAGAAAGTTACAATGAGGGAAATAAATACCTTTTAATAGTCTTGCTGCTAGGTTATCCTTGCTATGATATATCCTCCACGCCTGTTTAGCCAGTAGTGTCGTATTCATCTTTTTGAAATCTTTGAAGCCTAATCCTCCAATTAATTCCCCTATTGCAATTTTTTCCCACGCTAGCCAATGTATTCTGTCTTTTTCCCCTGCATTCCACCAAAAATTAGAGATGGCTGAAATAAGTTTATTACAAAAGGAGATTGTAAACAAAAAAATTGACATATAGTAATTTGGGATCGCCTGAAGAACCGCCTTTATGAGCACTTCTTTGCCCCCTTCAGATAGTAGTCTTGCTTTCCATCCTTCGGTGTTTTTGAAGAGTTTCTTAGCAATCCATTCCAGAGAATCTACCTTTGACCTTTTATGGCAAAGTGGAATACCCAAATAGAAACCTAGGTCTTCTGTTTCTTTGACTTGCAAACCGGTTGCCGTTTCATTCCTTTTTTCAACTGGTGTTTCTTTACTAAATTGCTGGCTTGTTAAGATTGATGCTTTGTCCCGAACCATTACAATAGGTGTTCAAGCATTGTTTGAAAGTATCTTGATTAGTTTCGTCAATATTTATAAAAAACATAGAGTCATTTGCAAATAAGAGGTGAGATATCATGGGACAGTTTCGATTAATTTTTATCCCGTTAATGTTCCCTGCTTCAATATCGTGGTCGATTAGGCTAATAAGGGATTCAGTCATAATAGTAAAAAGGTACGGGGATAGAGGGTCCCCTTGTCTTATTCCTCTACCCGCTTTAAATTTATCTAACCTTTCACCATTAAGGTTAATATTGAAATAAGTCGTGGTTATACAATTTTTGATCCATAATATCCATTTTCACAGAAACCAAGTTTCTTTAAAACAAGAAGAACGAAGTCCCAACGTACCTGATCATAGGCTTTGGCCATATCTATTTTTATTGCTGCCATATGTTTTTTGTTTTTCCGTTTTCTATTCATAAAGAAAGAGATCTCCTGTGCAATAATAATATTATCTTGTATCGCCATGTCTTTAATAAAAGCTGATTGGGTCGGTGAAATGATGTTGTTCATATAATTCCTGAGTCTATTGGAAAGAATTTTGGCAATTATCTTGTAAATGAAGTTAACACAAGAAATTGGTCTAAAGTCTCCATGATTTTCTTGAATATTACTTTTTGGGAATGAGTGTTATTAGCGTATCGTTTATTTTTTCAACAGAGCAGTTATTATAGAAGAAATCCAAAATTAGCTTGAAAACATCACCTTTGATTATTTCCCAAAATTCTTTATAGAACTTACCGTTCAGCCCGTCAAGGCCAGGGGCTTTTGAGGCTGACAATTCTTTAACCGCTTCTTCCACTTCTTCTATCGTAGGTCTCTTTGTAAGCTCTCTATTCATTTCCTCCATTATACAAGGTCTTATAAATTCAGTGGCTTTTTCCATATTACTTTCTGTAACCCCCACTCCTTTAAAGAGCTCACAGTAATAGTTTGGAAAACAATTCTTAATTTCATTATTGTCCTCTATCCAATTCTCATTTCTGTCCTTAATTTTTGTTACCCGATTAATTTTCCTTCTTTGAATGGTAATGAAAGAATTTTGTGATTTTATCTCCGTACATTAGCCAATTTTGTCTCGACCTATCACTCCAATACTTTTCTTCCTTTCGTACTCTATTTTCAACTTATTTTTAATTATTTTTTCTTCTTCAATCCTATTCGGGTTTATTTTGTCATTGTTAAGATGAATAAGTTTTTCTTGAAGGTTCCTAATAGTAATATCATGATTCTTAAAAGTTCTGGTATGCCACTTTACTAATTCATTTTTAGTGTTCTCTCTTTTTTTATAAAGTTCTTGACGGGGATGTTATTACTTAACTTATTCCAGCTTTTATCAACTATTTCACTACATTCTTCATTATCAAGCCATCGGGTTTCAAATTTAAAGTATTTAATGCCAATTTTCATATTAATATCATGATGAGGTATAAGGGGCGAATGATCCGACCCGATAGCCGGCGGGACATAAATTTGCGCTCTTGAGAACTTGTTCATCCATTCATATGTAGCCAATCCCCGATCGATTTTTGTCTTTACGTGTTTTTCTCCGTCCATCCAGTTTGACCATGTAAAAAAACAGCCAATAGACTTAATTTCACACAAAGCATTACTAGAGGTAAAATTTATAAAATCATTAATATGGAGTAAATTCGCAGGGTTCTTGCTAAATTTCTCGTTAATATTGAGGATGACATTGAAATCCCCAATGATCATCCATGGTTCTGTAATTTCACTAGTCCATTGTGATATTTCTTCCAGAACTCGTTTTCTATCGTTAAAATCATTTAGAGCATGTATGAAGATCATAAAGTAAGAAAAAGAAAGTTCATTAATTTTAACTACTACAAAATAGGAATTAGACAAAACAACTACAAGATGCACTCCAATGTTCCATAAAACCATGAACCAACCAGAGTGAGAAGCACTACCAGTGGGTTCGACAAAAAAGGAATTTTCAAAACCAAACTTTCTAACAACATCAAAGGAGTCCACCTCCTTTAACATTGTTTCACAGCACACCACCACATCAGGTTTAAATTGAGCCATCAACGAGCGGATCCTAGTCAATGTCAAAGGAGCTCGCAATCCCTGGACATTCCAAAACATGGTAGTCATATGTAGCTCGCGGCTTTACTGGAGTAGCCGCCTCCTTTTCCTTTGGAACTTTGGGAAACCTCATCCTCCTCAGCATCCTCGTATTGGAAATTCATGTCATGATCATCGCCACCTCCCTCATAATCTTTGTCAAAATAATTCTCGCTATTCTCAAAACTTCCTTCTTTCTCTTCCTCAGGCTCATACTGTGAGTCATATTCGTCTAGAATTCTTGATGCATCCTCCTTACCCTTCTTCTTCTCGCGATTAATTTGACTAAAGTTACTTACCTCATTTTCTTCCTCCAGTAAACTGTATTTCTTTTTGTTAACAAATTCTTCGATAGGATCTACAACCCTTAGTTTTTTTAAACCACCTGTAATTTGCGTTTTTTTTCTTGCTAAATTCAGCCTCCATCTGTGTATTTTTTTGTTCTCTTCTTCTCTTGATAGCTTGTTGATTCTCAGGTCCACTTTCTTGATTGGCAGAGTTATTAGTATTGTGGGTCATGACTTGTTTACCTTTTATCTTTCTCACCTTTTCTTCAAAAACCATAAGAGCTGCTTGCACATTTCCAGAATTTTCATCTTTTCCATCATCTGTTATTCCATGTGACCTTTTAAAAGCTTCAATTTTTTGGGCTGATTCATGAATCTCTATCCTTAGGTCATGCATCTATTTGTTCCAGTTATTCCAGTCTCTCTCATCTCCTTTCTTCTCTTCCTCTGTGGTTCTATGGGTTCCAACTCTGCTCGAACCCACATTCTTAGTATAGTTGAATTTACTAATGTCTCCTTCCCTGTGTTCTCTTATTACTAGTCCTCTTGCAGAATTTAGAACCTCCATATTTACACCTGAATCTCGAATATCATTGTTATTATAAGAAAAATGCACTAACTCACCATCAACTTTTATGTGAAGTCCATAGATTGGGTTAAAAGGTGGAAACTTCGCAATATTATCTATGCTCCAGGTTACTTTCCTGCGTTCGTCAATATCCTCAACTTGCTTGACCACCCTTACTGAACAGTCCCCATATTGATGTCCTATTCGTCCACATCTGAAACATAGTGTGCCAGTATTCTCATACTGGAAGATAACCCACGCCGCACCTTCTTCTTGTAAGAGATAAGTTCCAGGGGCAAGGGATAGTTAGTGTTGATCCTGACTTTGAAGCGAATAATTTTGATGTCGCAATTGGTTACAGTTGGATAGTCAATGGCCTCAACTTTAATAAAGCAAATTTCCAAAGCTTTAACTGTATTAACATTGTTTTGCTTGAAATCTAACCCTCTAACCTGAACCCAGATTGAAGAATAGTCAGTATTAAGATCAGGAAACTCGATTACCTGGGGCCAAATCGTCATGCTCATATGCATCTTCTGAATTATGCTTGGGCGCATCTCCCAAACTCTCTTGAACTCTCGTTCATTGAAGATTTTGAGCTTGAAAGTGTTAGTTTTGACATCTAATAAACGAAAATGGCCTTGTATACCCCACTTATCTTCAGTAAGCTTCCTCATTTGGAGAGCATACACTATGGAGTCTCCAATAACCTTCAGCAGTATTGCCTTTTCCTCCTTCATACTTTCAGCAAGTCGAGCTTTGACTCCGATGTCAATGACTCCAAGTTTTTCGAATTTGTGTTCGGTTAATGGGATGATAGGGAGCAATTGGAAATCCCTGGAATCCATATAGCAATTCTCACAATACACACAGTTAGATAGATTAGGCGGATTGATTAGTACCAGAAAAGAGCAATAGAGAAATTTGATTAGTAGGAGAAGGAAAGTCTGTGATTTTAACGAGAGAGGGGAATATTTACAGAGAGAAATGAGATCAGAGACGAGATTGAGATTACCTAGCTTGGTTGGGTTGGATTTATACTGCGATATTAACCTGCGTATGATTTCCCTTATAATAGAATAATGTTTGAGACTCTTCGTTGCTCGCATAGTAATGATGGAGACTACAGAGTTGTAATGGCGTCTCTCCATTTTTGTCTTGGTAATCTCGGTAACCTCGTGGACTACAAAAAGTTCGTGCATGGGCCTTGTTAACTGTGTCTCTTTAACCGCAGTGGTTAATTGATAGGACCAATGTTTGCTTCGTTCTTCATACTCCATCATAGCGATAAGAACCTCACCATATCTCATTCTTCCTTCCCACGTTAATCTGCAGGTCACATACGACAACCACCTCAAATCAAAAATAAAAAAAAGAAATCTTACCTTGCTTGTGTTCTCTCCTCTTCCATAGCTATGATTACCCTCTATTTTTCGCTTCCTAGGGTTTGTCCAGCATGATTTAGGTCCTGATAAAGCTTCTTTATCCTCGATTTGTTCATTCCCTATTGATCTAACCCTCTCCTTAGCTGCAGATTTCTCGATAATGTGAGAAACAAATAGATTGAGTAATAGATTAGGGTTCTTAATCCGCTCGTTCATCATCATCCCTCCTGCCGATGAAAGCCCCATCCTCGAGATATGATTATGCGTGAGATATAGTTTAACCTTGTTAGTGCTTAGCACCCTTAGGCGGAGCAGGTCTATGTGATTCACCGCGGATCTAGGGGCGAGAACGAGACGAAAAAGAAAAAAAAATGAAATCAATATGACGTAAGAGAGAAACGAGAGAATCGTAATTTTAGAGAGAGAAAGTTTTCATGCCTTTAGCGCCTATATGTTATCTTTGTAATTATTTTATCTTTTAAGTTTTTTATGCAATTATTTTTTTCAGATATATTACAAATAAAAAAAACTCCAACTTATGTATGTACATAGTTTTTTAAATATTATATAATTTCTTTTTTAAGTTTTTAAAAATTATCATAAGATTTTTTACATATATGATTTAATGAGAAAAAATATATGATAAGAAATGTGTAATATATTAAGTTTAATAAAACTATTTTAGTTTGTTAAAAAAATCCAAACCTACTTAAAGTAACATTATTTAATTAATTTATAGAAGATACAGAAGACGTACAACCACCACCATACGTAGGGCAGCAAACGAGTCGATGCTCTCATTAAGGGTTTAAGTTTGAATTCTTTTAGGATTTGTTAAAGTTCGACTAGTTTAGTCAAACACGTCAAATTCAAGTTTGAATTTGGGTCTGTTTACTAAATCACCGAATTTAAACTTCTATAAATTCGACTTGATAAACTCGTGAAAGTTTGGTAAGAGCTTGTTGTAGACTTATTATATATAGTCAATTATAAATTATCAATATATATCTAGAGTCACAACCATGTAAAATCGTTGCATGTTTAATTAATTATAACTACAATATTCTTTTATATCTATTATATAAAATATGTTATATTTTTTCAGTTAAATTGTATAATCTGTTGTATGTTGGTTGTACTTAATTTTATTATAAATTATATAAAAATTCCCGAGAAAATAATATATATGATAGAGAAAAACGAGTCTTAAATAAGTCCCAAACAAAACTTACACGAGTTAAATTTTTTTTGCTTGATAAGGTGTTACAACTAAATTGAATTGAGTGCAATCTTGAAAATTATTAGCGAGACGTGTCCAAATTTGAATATTATGTATCGTTTCAAATTCAAATCAAACTCAAACTCACTTAAATATCATCAAGTTGAACTCGAGATAGCTAGAGTTCGACTCGGTTCGCTTCGAAGCCTAACCATACTTATTTTAACAAAACTAACATAAATGAGTTTTCGGTACACTATGGAACATCTGGAAAACACGTATGAAAGGCTTTTGTGGAAAAAAAAGAATGTACTATTTGGAAAATCAACAACAAAACAAAAGTTCTTATTTAAACTCTATTGGGAGAAGATCAACTAGATTGCAAAAATATTTCAAACTCGGATAATCAGCAAAGACATGAAACGTAAAAAGATAATATTGACCTAAAAGATGACGCGGGAATGATATGTCTTAATGACTTGTCTTTTACTAACCGTTGGGAAACGGGAAGTACCACATCAGTCGCAATAATGAGAATGGAGAAGTCAAACATAAAATCACTGAAAGAGACAAGATCAACTGAAGGAAAAATTTGGGTCATTTTTTGGGGCATGAGATTTGCAGCAGATCTCAATCTTCAAACTTGTTCATTCTACTCTGATAACCTTGAAATTACTCAAGGTATTAATAGAAAAAAGAGAATAAATTGGAAAATTTAACCTATGACTGTCGAAATTTAGAAATGGATGGATAAGTTCCCAAATTAAAAAGCTATGCACGTAAAATAGATTTAAACGGGATGACAGAAAATTAGCTTAGTGTGTAAGACGGAGTCTCCAAGTAACTCGATTATCGATTTTTATAATAGGCTAAACTTATTATGTTTTTTTTTTTGGATAGAACGAACAACAAACTACTTAATCCTATTACAACGGCTAGTTAAAAACAAATTAGAAGCAATAAAAGAATAATCCTTCCACTCGGATAAATTCACATCTCTTTTTGCACACTTAGCAAGTACATTTGCAATAGAATTATATCTTCGTTTAATATGGACAACTATCTATATGGAAGATTGACCTAATCAATTTCTCACTTTTGAAAGAATAGGTTTAAAACTTCTATGAAATCCCGTCAAACCCTAGATTCCTTGACAAAGTTCAAGATTGTCAAAGTAAAATGAAGTTCTCTAACTAGAGAGATATTTAGAAGACCTCATGACCATAATTAAGGCCCAAATTTCTCCTTTAATCACTTTGTTAAAGATATCAGATAATCCCTTGTATCTTGGTTTTTATTTTGACAAAAAAAACATAAATGAGTTTTCGTTAGTTTTAATCACAAAAATGAGGCTCAAATCTGTTAAAGAAAAGAATTTTTAGGATGTTGACAAAAAAATTAAAAAAGAAAAAAAGAAAAGAATATTTAGGAACCACTATAAATGCAACCATTACTATTCGTCGTGCCCCACCAAGATACTGCTCAATTCTTTTTTTTTTGTTCCAATACTTAATATATCAAAATAAAAACGAGTAACAAATCAGCCTATCCCCAAGGGGTAGGCTTCAGTTTCGGAAGATAAACCTAACCTACTAGAGTTTCCACATAAGCGTGGACCAAGAGTGTTGCTAAGAAGGTTACTCTTGGCTACTCCATCGGCTAAAACATTCCTATCTCTACTAATCCATTTAAAGATAGGGTTACAAATTTCTGAAATAAAGTAAATACTCTTAATAACATTACAAATTTTGGAAATATGAATATAACTGTTTAACTCTAAAGGTAGCATCACTCTTTGGCAGTCACTTTCAATAATCGTCCTTGAATCTTTCAAATCTCGGGCAATTAGACAAGCTTTAAGTATACCTAGATCTTCAGCTTCAATCGGAGAATCAGCACATATATGCCAAGCATTGCAATCCAAAACTCTTCCAAGATAATACCTGCTAACACAAGAAATTACATATTTGTTATTGTTATACGCTGCATCACAATTTACTTTGATAAAATTCTTGGGTAAGGGTATCCACCTCTTATCTTTTTTTATCCCACTACTGTTATTCTCTTCATTTTGGGGCAAAAGAGAATTTTTTGTATCTTTTGTATTTTCCTTCAGTATATTAATAACATCCTTAGGAAAATTACTATTTTTATATTCAGCCCACTCGCAATCAGCTTTTTTAAGAACCGTGATAGGGTCAAGTTTCATATGTTTAAACTTATAATCATTTCTTGCCTTCCAAATGTGCCATAGTAACATACATAATTTTTCCATACCATGATTATAAGTTTTTTTTACTTTTAAATCCCTCATATATGTTTGCCATCCAAGAGTCCATCCTAGATGAACTCTGGTTTCAAGTATGAAGATTAAAGTAAGAAGCAAGCTAAATAGCTCTTGTCCATTCACAATTGAGTAGCAAATGTTCAGTGTTATCAATTTCAACGTTACAAATATCACACATGGGAGTTTTAATAGCCTTCTTTTTATACACATTTTCATTAGTAGGTAACAGATTCTTAAGGGCCCTCCACATAAAGTTTTTAACTTTAGGGGCTATTTTTAAATTCCAGATATGGTGTGAAGATGAAGGTTTATTAGTATCTTTAGTGTTATTTTTAACCTCTTGGGCCTTTTTTAGCATCTGATAACTCTTTTTGACAGTATATATACCATCTTGATCAAGAGTCCAATAAGGTGTATCTTTCCCTCCTGAGAAAGGGATGAAAGTATTAAGAATTTTACTAGGAATCTCAGAATTATATTCATCCTTGATAAGTTTTTCATCCCATTTCCTTTCATTACTTTTCATAAGGTCCTTCACAGAGTTAGCTAAACCTTTTAGAGGTTTAATAACTTCATTTGTATTATTAATCCATTTATCAACATGGATGTTAATAGTGTTACCATCACCAATTTTCCAATGAATTTTATCTTTAATAATGTCTCTACCACTCAATATACTTCTCCAACCCCAGGAGGGTGAGTAGCCTATCTGAGCCTCAAGAAATGAGTTATTAGGGAAATATTTCCCTTTGAGTACTGGTGGGGGCAAAGGTGTGATGAAATAATAGATAAATAAAGGTAATAATAAAGAGTCACACACCCTTGAGAACCACGGAACTCACTGCAAGTATCACAGATCGTTTGCAAGTTTTAATGATAAGTCAAGTTCGTTCGCAGGGATTGTATCCGTTAGATCTACTTATATTTAACAAGAGTAGATGAATTTATATGTTTTAGAATAAAATATAAAACTAGAAATAAATATCTGATATGAAATAAACAAATATGAATGCAGATAAATAAATATGAATGTAAGTCTAATAGATTAGGATTACTAATATGAGTCTATTACTAAATCGTTATTCTAACCTGTCACAGATTAAGCATTATATATTAACCAGGATTCTAAATTCTACCTAGCCTTTTCTAGGCTTAGGAGCAACCTCTCCACTACTAGGGATTCCTAAGTAATGATTGGTGATTAAATCAAACCTTAATGGCTATCTAGTCACACTAGACGATTATGTGGTGTGTCAATAACTAAGAATAATCCTAAGATTGATCAGATCTAGGAAATAGGTCAAAACACATAATACAATATACGCCAAGCTTAACCAATTAAAATAAACAACTAGTATTTAAAGATCAAAATAATAATCCAACAATTAAAAGTAAACTTACAGAATAAAAGCTTAGAAATATGGTTGAGAATAGATCTATAGCTAATTACTCTAAATATAGAGAAGGTGAGATGTAGAAGAGGGGTTGTCAGGCTCCAATCTTCTTCTTCTTGTCTTCTTCTATAGGTCAACTTGCTTCTTGGATGAATAGCTTGATTCTAAGGATGAATATCTATCTAAGGACTAAGCTATTGTTTAAAACTAAGAAAATATAAGTAAAGACTAAGCCTATACTTTGCAATTGAGCAAGGACATGTTTACAATGGTTTAAGGGTGTATTTATAGGTGTTTAGGAAGACCTAATTCGTTTTCTTGAAGGAGAAGTAAGTAGTGGACTCCAAGCCCAACTCTTATTCGTATGGAAATAAAGATAAACACTGCTGGACCGTTTTGAGCATATCTTCTTCGTTATTGGTCGGTTTGAGCTCCATAAGATACCAAAAGAATCGCAACAGAATTATCTTGACCCTTTAGAAGGAAATCACCAGATTCGGCCTATTTCTTAGGTAAAAACGTATATCTTTGGACGTGTATGTAGAATCCCAGATTTAGGAAGCTTTTCCTTTTCCATCTTTTTAGCTTTTATTTCCTTATCTCCAATTACCATGCAAATCTCTTTCCATAAGTTGTTGTCTTTGACTTGGACCCTAATTAAGCTCCATAATTATCTTTAAAGCTTCACACTAAATAAATAATTAAACCCAATATGCTCTAAAAACATTATTTTACTAAATCAAGACTCAAAATAGGAAAGTGTAGCATTTCTCAAGAAAATCGACTATAATGACTTCTAAATCACTAAAAATGATGTCTCATCCTAATATAAATCTATCACAAATGAGGAGACATCAAGACCCCCAACTCAAAGTTGTATCGTCCCGATACAATAAAGATAAAAACAAAGGGAAGTCTCTAAATACACACCTAGGTCAATTAAGCACAGAAGACAGAAGATAGAAGAATATGGAGAATAGACTCAAAGCAAATACTCAGAAAATTTCATGTAATAATATTTAAAAACTAAATACCTGTACACTTCTCATATCCACAGTCAACACGGCTTGAATCCAAGATTAGATTAGCTTCGCAATGTAAGAAGGATTGGGATTTTACTCAGTTCACCAAGGAAGCTATAGATTGTTCATCGAACTTCACTAGTATCCAAAGATCCACTTAACTACCCTCTAATGGCTCAATCACTTCTTAATTACATAGCAAAGAATCACAAGGTTTTTAAGGTTGTAATGTAGGCTTAGGGACGGTATGATAAGTATATTTGGATAATTTAGAGTGAGCTTTTGGCTCTCTCCTCACTAGCCATCAACGAATCGCCCTAGAGCTTGAGTTACTCTCATAAAACGTTTCTCACTCAACCCAATGAATTCTTTGATGCACAATTTAGCATCCCCAATAACCCAATTAAAGCATAAGATGTTCACATAAAAATTCCACTTTGCCGGTCCGAATATATATATTTCTTCTTATTTTCACTTCAATTTCTTTAGCTATGACTCTCTTTTTAATGATGAGAGATCACGCTATTTTCTCATATATATATTTTTATGCCCTTATTGGCAAAATTAGCTCGTAGCTTCTTTTTCATTCACTATTACCCCGGCAAAGGGTTACAATATAAAAATCTGTGAATTATCATCAATATAAAGAACAGAGCACAATTAATAAGCTCAAAAATCTCATCCCAAAAATATTTCCCATAATGGTGGACCCACCACCCCAAACTCAAGCTCTAAAACAACTGTCTATGCATCGCGATTTGTGTGCGGGTCATATGGAAAAGTTCTATAATCTAAAGGGATATGGCTTATAATGTGGCTAAATAAAAAAAAGCTTTAGAAAGGCTAGAAGGGGCTTAGAAGGATATAGCATATAAAACCAAAATAACAAGGTGAGAAGGTATAAAAAGGCTTCAAAGGCTTCAAATATGAAAGAACCGCCTTAATCACTTTCTACACTATGTAATTTCGTTATTTTCTTACCTTTAGCACTTTCATCAAATGGGTTTTGTCACTAGCTTGGATCTCACGGCCTACACACTTCTCAAGGTTCCCTGAGATCGAACATACTTTCTATCGCATTGCTTACTAATCTTTTCTTTACTATCAATGTGTGTTTTCCTGCAAATACTCAAAGCATACAAATAACATAGCTCATAAACATATTACATACTATCATTAATTCACTAAGCTTATGCTTTCAAGCTATTAAACACACTCTACATACATCTAAACCTTCAAAAAAATTTAATTTTACCTAAAAACAGAAAAATGGAGATGAGAGACAACGAATCCCCACACCCCCAACTAAAAAATGAGCCGTGTCCCCACGACTCGAAAAGACTCGAAAATAAAATAAAATAAAATTAAAATTTCAGCACATATTGCACATAAAAGAAATGGTAAGGAAGAAAGAAAACATACTCTTCGAGGCTATTTACCTCGCCTGATCAATACCCGAAATAGGGTGCAGTGCTTTCATGTATGTAAATTTCTATGCATCACCAATTTCGCATTCCCTTCTTATGCTCCATCCCAATCAATCACACTCTAGAAATCTCTTGTTTATCTTCTTCCAACTTTGTTCTTGAATAATCTCTCATGTGACAGTTGTTCATCCGAGAATATGTTTTGAACATAGCTAATAGCGTCCCAGAAGCTTTTGTTCATCTTGGGTAGATGGATATTGATTGTAGAGGTTGTGGTGTCTTCCTTATGAAAGTTAAAACCTTTTTGTTCTTTGAATTTACCACAGCTAGATTTCCTCTATTCTCTTGATCCGATTTACCTTGTAATTTATTCCCAAACTAGTACCCATCTCAATTGAAATCTTCTAGATCTTACCCAATACCTTGCTTTGATTCTTCATATCCCGTAACACTTGATAATTTCTTTATTCTCTTCATCATCTCTTTTGACCCCCAACTCAAAGCTTTGAACACTCTTGAAATTTGTACTTTATGATCATAGGTGGAACAAGCTTTATTTTGGTTAGGAAAGGTGTTAGGATGACAATTCTCCATGTGGGTATGATTGAACCAAGCTTTGGTGATATGGGTTTAAGGAATTTTGGGAAAAGATTTTGAAATTCATGGCTTCGATTCTCCGTTTCTAGGTGTTTTGATATGATTCGGGTGCTTGAATCTTCTTTGTAATGATGTAGGGAAGGCTTTGGATGGTGATTTGGTAGTGTTTGGATGTTAGGTGAAGGTTTTTATGAGCTTTAATGGAGTTAGGAGAGTTTTGGAGAAGAGAAAGAGGCTTGAGGTTTATGAAATTCGGAATTAATAGCTCTATATCTCTTTTATAAGCTCAATCCGTAACTTTCTCTCTCTGGCGGCGTGGCGCGGTATACCGGGCATATCCTCCGGTATACCGGAACATCTGATGATCAAAAATTTTTAGCTTCTGGATAAAACCCGTGGTAGGACCCCGTGGTACGGGTTTTTGAGCTGCGGACCATGGTCCGGTGTACCGCGGGGGTGCTCCGTGCCTCCTACGTCAAAAAACCCGTGGTAGGACCCCGTAGTACGGGTTTGTGCGGTGCATGGGGCGGTATAGGGTCCGGTATACCGGACCCATCAGCTATTTTTTTTTCGTTTCTGGATAAAACCCGTAGCTCTACCCCGTGGCACGGGTTTTTACCGTGCGGTGCACCGCGGCTAAGGTCCGGTGTACCGCACCTGGCAAAAACCTCCCCAACAGCTAGATCTCGAAAAGTTATGCAGTTTAGGCTCAAAAATCACCTGATTCCGACATCCGAGCGCAAAGATATGACTTTCCGAAGTTTCTCTGTTCGAAAAAATTTTGCTCGCTTCCCTAACTCGATTTCTCCAATACCTAATCATCAAAAACACTAATACCTTCCTCAAATATGCAATATCAACTAAAATTAACTAAACTAAACTAAAACTAAAACATAAAAACATAAAAACATAAAAATTAATATGGGATGTCTCCCAAAGGGCACTTTTGTTTAACGTCTTTCAAAGTTAGACGAGTTACCTCGGTTATTTCTTTTTATAGCCTCCCCAGCAGTGAGTGAGATGATTAACACTTACCAAATCGAGCTTGCAACCTTTGATAGCCTTGATTTCGACCACTCCTTCTGAGATAATTTGCGTGATAACATAAGGTCCCTTCCAAGAACTGCTCTGTTTGGGGTTGGGAGGTTTCCATGCCACCTCGTCTCCTACCCCAAACTCAATCTTTTTCTCTATGGTTTCTTGGAAACTTTCAGGTTCTGGCTTGTTGGTTACTGTTCTGATTGGATATGGTTCTTTTGACTTCTTTTTCCTCTTCTTTCCCGAAACATAGAATGTTTCAGCGTTATCTCCAATACTAAGAGTCACGGTTCCTTCATTCACATTCACTATAGTATCGCTGGTGGCTAGGAATGGACGCCCAAGAATGAATGGGACGTTCTTATCTGCCTTGTAGTCAAGAATAATAAAGTCCGTTGGAATAACAAGGTTACCTACTTGAACGAGTACATCCTCTATTACTCCCCACGGCTTAACTGTAGAGTGATCCGCAAGTTGTAAGATTACGGATGTCGGTTTCGCTTCTCTAATACCAATCTTCTTGAATACACTTTTGGGCATGATATTCACACTTGCCCCTAAATCACACATGGCTTTTCCATGAAATATACCACCTATTTTGATTGGGAGGTTAAACTCTCCCGGATCTTTACGCTTCGGTGGTAATCTTCTTTGAACTCGTGCTGATACCCCTTCGTTGATTGCTACAGACTTGGCTCTTGTGAATCTTTTCTTATTGGAGAGTGCCTCCAGAAAGAATCGATCATAGTTTCTCCTTCCTTCCATAGCTTCGAGTAAAGGGACGTTAATTTTCACTTGTTTTAACGCCTCTATACACTTCTGATGTTGCTCCGTGGGATAGTGGCAATGTATGGGTGTTTGTCTTGCTCTACTTCTCTCTTCAATTCTTGGTCCATCAACCACTCTAGGCTTCTTAATCTCATCATGTTCAACTTCTTCAACCCAATCTTCAACAATTATCTCATCTAAGTTCATCCGTTTTACGTTTGACTTGTTTGGTAGAACATCCCTTTTTGAGGGAGATGGTAGCGCTTCGGTGATTATCTCACCGTGTTCTTTTATCTTTTGAGCTTGAAGACTAATAGTCTTAACCTTGTCGTCAACGTACTGGATCTTCTTCATGTTAGATGTTGTATCTTGGGTCAATTGTAGGAGTTGACTTTGCATCTGTTCTATGATTGTAGTGAGCTGCATCACATTCTTCTCTAAAAGTTGATTATGTTGTTTAAGATCTTGGTTCTGTTGTTGCAGGCTTTGTACTACTGATGCATCGATCTTTGATTCAAGTCTGCTCATATTTTCCTTTGAGAAGTTGATGAATTGACTAATAGTCTCTTTTAACTCAGTAATCTCTTCTTGAGGACGTGATTGAGCTTGACTTACATTATGCACAGTATAGCTCGGTGGTTGATTAGCTTGATTTTCATAGGCTTGCTCTTGTAGGTATAACTGTTGAGGTGGCTTTGGGATGCTTTCCTTAACAGTTATAGCGAGTTGTTGTATTTGATCTTGCAACCTTGAAATCCTCGCGTCTTCTTCATCGTTAGTGGTAGGAGTTTTTCCTTGTGGCCAACTCATGTTGTTCTCAATGATTGTTTCCATACCACTTTTTGCTTCTTTTGGATCCATAGAGACAAAATTTCCACGACCCATATTATCTGCTCTCAGCCTTGACTCTCTATTGAGTCCATTATAGAACATGGATAATTGTAATTGTGGCGTGTATCCATGTAGTGGACATCTTGCCAACATCTTTTGAAATCTCGTCCATGCTTCACCAACACTCTCTCCGGCTTCTTGTAAGAAATTCATAGGCTCCAATAGTTCCTTCACTCGCATACTTGTAGGATAAAATTTATCAAGGAATCTTTCTTGAAGCTTGTCCCAATTGGTTATTAGCTCGGGAGGTTGATCATCTAACCAATCGCTAGCTTTCCCGGTCAAGAAAAATTGAAACATTAAATAATACATCTGTTCTTGCGTAACACCTTCATTAATGTAGGCATCACAAAATTGCATGAATTTTTGAACAGATCTGACCGGATCTTGATTTGTATCACCATTAAATTTCCCATAGCTCGCGAATTGATTAATTAAATCAGGATCAGGCTTGAATCTAACGGCTTGGATAGTTGGGACGCGAATCCCAATGCGTTGAACTCGAAATTTACTAGGTAAACCTAGCTCTAACCGTTGATTATCCATCTAAAATCCTGAGAAAGACTAAAACAAAAAGAAAGCGTAAAACTGAAAACAAATAAAATCTTCTACACTAAATAAACACAAAATAGATTTAACTTAAAGATAAATCCCCGGCAGCGGCGCCAAAAACTTGGTGGGGGCAAAGGTGTGATGAAATAATAGATAAATAAAGGTAATAATAAAGAGTCACACACCCTTGAGAACCACGGAACTCACTGCAAGTATCACAGATCGTTTGCAAGTTTTAATGATAAGTCAAGTTCGTTCGCAGGGATTGTATCCGTTAGATCTACTTATATTTAACAAGAGTAGATGAATTTATATGTTTTAGAATAAAATATAAAACTAGAAATAAATATCTGATATGAAATAAACAAATATGAATGCAGATAAATAAATATGAATGTAAGTCTAATAGATTAGGATTACTAATATGAGTCTATTACTAAATCGTTATTCTAACCTGTCACAGATTAAGCATTATATATTAACCAGGATTCTAAATTCTACCTAGCCTTTTCTAGGCTTAGGAGCAACCTCTCCACTACTAGGGATTCCTAAGTAATGATTGGTGATTAAATCAAACCTTAATGGCTATCTAGTCACACTAGACGATTATGTGGTGTGTCAATAACTAAGAATAATCCTAAGATTGATCAGATCTAGGAAATAGGTCAAAACACATAATACAATATACGCCAAGCTTAACCAATTAAAATAAACAACTAGTATTTAAAGATCAAAATAATAATCCAACAATTAAAAGTAAACTTACAGAATAAAAGCTTAGAAATATGGTTGAGAATAGATCTATAGCTAATTACTCTAAATATAGAGAAGGTGAGATGTAGAAGAGGGGTTGTCAGGCTCCAATCTTCTTCTTCTTGTCTTCTTCTATAGGTCAACTTGCTTCTTGGATGAATAGCTTGATTCTAAGGATGAATATCTATCTAAGGACTAAGCTATTGTTTAAAACTAAGAAAATATAAGTAAAGACTAAGCCTATACTTTGCAATTGAGCAAGGACATGTTTACAATGGTTTAAGGGTGTATTTATAGGTGTTTAGGAAGACCTAATTCGTTTTCTTGAAGGAGAAGTAAGTAGTGGACTCCAAGCCCAACTCTTATTCGTATGGAAATAAAGATAAACACTGCTGGACCGTTTTGAGCATATCTTCTTCGTTATTGGTCGGTTTGAGCTCCATAAGATACCAAAAGAATCGCAACAGAATTATCTTGACCCTTTAGAAGGAAATCACCAGATTCGGCCTATTTCTTAGGTAAAAACGTATATCTTTGGACGTGTATGTAGAATCCCAGATTTAGGAAGCTTTTCCTTTTCCATCTTTTTAGCTTTTATTTCCTTATCTCCAATTACCATGCAAATCTCTTTCCATAAGTTGTTGTCTTTGACTTGGACCCTAATTAAGCTCCATAATTATCTTTAAAGCTTCACACTAAATAAATAATTAAACCCAATATGCTCTAAAAACATTATTTTACTAAATCAAGACTCAAAATAGGAAAGTGTAGCATTTCTCAAGAAAATCGACTATAATGACTTCTAAATCACTAAAAATGATGTCTCATCCTAATATAAATCTATCACAAATGAGGAGACATCAAGTACTTTGAAAAGCAGGGACTCTTATTTGTTAATAAGATTCCATGCCTGTTTGCCCAAAAGGGCTAAGTTCATAAGGTGTAAGTCCCTGAACCCAAGGCCACCTGAGTGCTTACTTTTAGTTAGACTTTCCCATTTTTCCCAATGTATCTTTTTCTTTCCATTACTTCCCCACCAAAAGGTGGAGATTTGAGAGGTAATAAGGTCACAAATTTTTTGGGGTATAAGATATGAAGACATATAGTGATTTGGTAAGCTTTGTAACACAGATTTTATAAGTATTTCTTTACCAGCCGAGGAGAGAAAGAGGTTTTTCCAATTCTCGGTTTTTTGTAATCTTTTCTCAACAAGGGAGTTAAGATCCTTCACTTTGGATCTGCTCCACTCTGAAGGTAAGCCTAGATAATTACCAAGATTTTTTGTGATAGGCATGTTTAGTTTTTTAGAGTAGAGGTTTTGAATAAAGTCATGTGTATTGGGGCTGAATTTAATGCCACACTTATTGAGGTTAAGTCTCATTCCAGTAGCTAAACTGTATTTATTAATAACATCTTTAAAACCTTCAATTTCAATGTTATTAGCATTCATAAAAAATATGCTATCATCTGCAAAAAGTAGATGAGTAACAGATGGGGCAAATTTTGCAATTTTAATACCATGCATAATACCATTCTCCTTCTTCTTTTTAATAAGAATAGAGAGGAGTTGGGTAGTAATACAGAATAAAAGGGGTGAGAGGGGGTCTCCTTGGCGCAATCCTCTTTGAGGTTTGTCAATATCCACAGGAGAACCATTAATAAGGATAGAGTAAGATACAGAGTTAACACATCTCATAATTTTATTAACCCACTTAGTATTGAATCCCATTTTAGTCATTATATCAGTGAGACAATCCCATTCCACATTTTCGTAAGCTTTTTGTATATTAGTTTTGATAGATAAGAAGTATTTGTTAGTGTCTCTTTTATTTCTTATAAAATTTATAATTTCATGAGAAACCATTGTGTTTTCCTAGATATGCCTTCCTGGTATAAAAGCAGATTGACTTTCATCAATCAAAACATTTAATGCCGGTTGCAATCTGTTTACCAGGATCTTTGCAATGATTTTGTAAATGAAATTAGAGCAACTGATGGGGCGATAATGCTTTATATTAATAGGTTTGGGGATTTTTGGTATAAGTGAGATGAAGGTTTTATTAATATCATCAAGGGTACCTTCATTATACCAAAAATCATTTATGACTCTAATAACATCTAATTTAATAATATTCCAGTACTTTTTGTAAAAAATTCCAGGATAACCATCAGGTCCCGGAGCTTTGTTAGCTCCTAGTTCATTAATAGCATTTTCTATTTCCTTGATATCCAGTTTTTTGTTAAGATTTTTATTCATATGTTCAGTAATAATGGGATGAATATTAGCTAGAATAGGTTCATAATTTCTCTTGCCAACTGTCTTAAAGATGTTATTAAAGTAGTTCTTAATCTCCATATGAATATCAGTATATTTTTCTACCCAAGTATCATTATCAGTGAGCAGTCTAGTGATGGTATTAGTTTTCCTTCTTTCCTTAGTTGAAGCATGAAAGAAGGAAGTATTTTTATCTCCTCTTTTAAGCCAGAGATTTCTAGACCTAGAAGCCCAAAAGTCTTCTTCTTTTTTCCAAATTTCTTCAATTTTCTTAATGATATTATTGTATTCATTCCAGTAATTAGTATAGGGGTTATTATAAATCTTTTCTAATTCTTCAATTTGTTTGTTAATCCTTTTTTTATTATTATTGAATTTATCTTTACTCCATTTAGTAAGGAGGGATTTGCATTTTTCTAATTTATGGGAGAGGGCATTTCTAATTAGGCCATTAGGGGTTTTTTTAAGTTCCCAAACTTTTTTAATAATATCCATACACTCTGCTTCTTCAAGCCAGTTATTTTCAAAATAAAATTGCCTGTCTTTTTTAACATGATTATCATTTAGTATAAGTACTTGAGGGGAGAGGGCAGAGCCTATGGCTGGTAAAAGAGCCACCCAAGATGTGGGGTATAAGTCACCCCACTGTCTATTACAAAATGCTCTATCAATGAAGGACTTAATCATATCATGATTACTACGCTTATTAGTCCAAGAAAACTTACACCCTCTAGTAATTATTTCATCTAGTTTATGGTGTTTAAGAAAACCATTAAACATGTTCAAGTATTTAGTAATATTGTTGTTACCCCTTTTTTTTCCCGAAGTATGTTCATTAATTTGTAGAAATCATCTTTTTTATTTCCATTGTAAAAATCATCACATACGCGTCAATCAGTCATTTTTTTAATACATGAAAGAGCCACTTTG
Source organism: Nemophila menziesii (assembly GCA_029959085.1). NCBI lineage: Eukaryota > Viridiplantae > Streptophyta > Magnoliopsida > Boraginales > Hydrophyllaceae > Nemophila > Nemophila menziesii. Next base: position 17,069,961 of record JARWIR010000003.1, on the reverse strand, counting down.
GAGTCGGAGTCATTTTGACTCCAATGAGATTCGATCCCAGGACCTCATGGTCTTTGCGGAGTAACCTAACTACTAGGCCAACTATCGATCTCATTCGTAGTCATTTTAACTCCAATGAGATTCGATTCCAGAACTTCTTAATCTCTACGAAGTAGCGTAACCACTAAGCCAACTATCGATCTCAAATCAATCTTTTTCTTTGGATCAAGTGAAGATGAATAAATATATAAAAAACCCACACCAATGCAATTTACCAAAAGAACAAGATTTATTTTCTTTACAGGCATACTTGAATTAATCAAAAAAAAAAATTCTATTTCTTAATAATTGAATCTTTAGTCAAAATAATTTATTCTACCATATAAGTTACATTTCAATTTTTAATATAAAATAAATAATTTTTTTCCTTTTTACTTTAAAAAAAAAATATTTTAATACTTAATTATTTAATTTATTCTTTCTTAAAAATAGAGATATTTTAATTATACTCTGTTTCATAAAATTTGTCTACATAGTTTTTCACAAATATTAAGAAACATAATAAATGCATTTAAATTACAAAAATACTCTTGCTAGTACTTGATATTTTAAATTGTATTGAAAACATAAATTTTAATATTTTAATAAACATAATAGTAGAAAAAGTAAGAAAAAAGTGTTTTGAAATTTTAAATGAATAATATATTTAAAATATTTTTTTTCAGTAAATAGACAATTTCTCTAGAACAGAGGTAGTATTAAACAATTTTTTTTCTTACTTTTTAGATTTTTTAATAATATAAGAAAAACTCTAAAAGATTAATTATTATTATTATTATTTTTGGTCAGCCGAACGAAACACAAAATCATAAACAAGCTCATCCAATACCCACTCTCCCAAATCTGAGGGTTAGCTGATTCTGATGCCCTCTCAGCACCTTCCGTTGTCTAGCGTTCCGCGCCACTCTGTCAACCCATCCATTCCGTCTTCTTGGAATGTGCATGAAAGATAGTTGTCTGTGTCTCTCAGCTAGTGTTTGGATCTGCTTAATGAATGGTCTGATCCTCCACCGCGGTGCTGACAACTATTTAATACCTTGAATCACTTCAAGGTTAAGCTTCGTTAAAGTAGATCGTGGTCTTGGGCCAGTTTGATCGAAGGAAGGGATTTCTTAATTGACCATGGGATCATGCAAATTGGTAACGGGGAATCAACTAGGATATGGGAAGACAAATAGTTAAGTTTTGGACGGATCAAGGACAAACCGAAAAATGCCATCATACAACAGTGGATCAACTCATGAAACAGACATGTGATGATTGAGATTGGGAAACAATTAACGCTAACTTACAAGATCTGGTTAAAGAGGAATTTAATGAACGCCTATTATTAATAGACAATCGCGGGATACGTTTACTTGGCCATACACAAATGCAGGAGACTATACGACGAAGTCGGGATACACTACATTGATACACATACATTTGGGGAACATATCACAAACTTCGGAGCAGCAACGATGAGAAATGCGGACATTTGGATGAAAATTTAGAAATCAAATGTCCTTTCAAAAGTTCGGAATTTCACGTGGAAAACTTGTTGGGATATCCTTCCCACGAAACGAAACCTAAAAAAAAGAAGTGTAGTGATTCCAATAAGTGTCACTGGTGTAGGGATTTAAAAGAAAACATGTTCACATCTTCTGCTAACGTGTAACTTTTGTAAACAGGTTTGGGCAGGATCGATAATGCAGATACAAATACCGGAAACTGAACCATGTAGCATTGGCGACTGGTTTATTAAACTCATTGATAACATTGATCCGAAAGTTTGGGAAAAAAGAATATTACGGTTTACCTTATGCTTATAATATGGAAAATCTGGAAACAAAGAATGAAATGTTTACATGAGAACGAAACTTTGCTAATTAATACACTGCTACATCTTACTCATACTACTATGAGTGATCATTTTGGACAGAGTTGGAGCGAAAATACTGCACCTAATCCGGAGAACGGGGGCACCCAAGTAGTCCACCCACAAAACCAAGCTTCCCAACAGACACACAAGTTCGTACACATGTGATGCTTCCTACATTGCGAGATCAGAACAAAGTGGAATTGACATAGTTTGACGAGAAGTAACGACAGGTTTCAGACAGGTATATTTAGTCCTGTTTGGACGGATTCGGCAACCGAGATAGAAGCAATTGCTGTTTACAAATCTACCAAATTGACAATTCAGGACTCAGGATGGAAAAGGAAATACTGAAATAAAAATTGTGCGTTCCAAAAAATACTTCGATAAACTTATCTAAAATTTTGTGAGGTGCAGCTGCAAACCTATTTAATTTGCCAACAAATGGTGTACTTAGATTTCGAGAAATTGTCGTGAGTAGGGATCATCCCATCAACTGTTGCAACTATCTCATTAAATTTTGCTTTTATGATGAGATTTATTCTACCAATTTTTTCTGTCAGAATCCAAAACTAATCAAACAAAAGAGAAAAGAAAGGAAAATTGAAGCCTCATATTGAAGAAGACGTTGATAAATATCAATCTACATATTATAATTAGTCGGATTTTTCTCAACTGAATTTGCCATCGGTTCAGTCTTTTTTTTTTCTTTTTCATACAAGAGAGGCATTAAAAGCCGTTAAGAATTAAAAAAGTTACAAGAAGAGTCAAAGTTCTTATGAATAATCTAGTACAACTCTTGCAGTTGCATGTTCATTTCGGTCCCATCTAATGAAGCTCGAGAGATATTCAGGCGGCTCAATAAATTCCAATGTATGAGAGGTCATATCTGCACCTTCTTTCGCTAATCTATCCGCACAAAAATTCGCTTCTCTAAATACGCGGATAACTTCAATCCGGGGAAAGTCTCTCAGTAATAAGCAGCATTCTTTAAGTATTGAAACATTGCGACTACTTAAGTTCCTACCGCCCTTCACTAGCGCATAGAACTTCTCCGAGTCCATCTCATAGTGAGTTGAGCTCCCACCGCCCTTCACTAGCGCGTGGAGCTCCTCCGAATCTGTTTCAACACATAAAGTTGTGTACCCTTTGTTGGTGGCCTATTTCAAGCTAAAGTGAAGCGCAAGTAATTCTGAAACAAGTGGAGAAACAGCTAAACAAGGACCCACAAAACCCGCAATGCACGAGCCATATCTGTCCCTTACGATTCCGCCGATACCTGCACGGTTCAGTCTTTAACTTGTCCATCATCAACAACCTTTCACCACTTACTACCGTTGCATCACCACCCTTGAAGGTTATCAAATATCTCGATACAAGCAACTACGAATTAGTCATGACCTATAAACAAAATCTACTTGACAAAAATATATTGATCTCAAAATAGAATAGACGAAACGACACATATTAAAAATGACGTACTTGGTTTTTTGACTGTTAAATATTACAAAAATTATCCGATATCACAAATAAGAAAGTACAATTTAAATTTAGGAAACTCGACTAAACACCCTAGAAATATTCTAAGACTTTAATTCTCACTTCTCCTCCTTGGATTGGTTTTTCATGAAATTCATAAACCTACTAACTTTGCACTAAAAATAAGTAAATTAACACATAAAATCTCTATAAATGCAAATAGTCTAATTCCAAGGGGAGAAAGTGTAATATTACAATTTAAGCACAAAAATCAATATAAAAAGACCATTTTCTACCTAAAATGATGTCTCCTAAGGGCTTATATTTAGAACAATTAGGGAGACATCAAGACCCCCAACTCAAACTTGTATCGTCCCGATACAATAAAAAAATAAAGACATAGGGAAGTCTCTAAAATATCAGCTAAGTCAATTAAGCATAGGGGAGAAGAAGATAGCAGAATATATAGAATAAACTCAAAGCAACTACTCAGAAATTTTCATGTAAAACTTCATTCCAGCACACTCGTCATATCTACAATCAACACGGCTTGAATTCAAGATAGGATTAGCTTCGCAATGTAAGAAGGAGAGGATCTTTACTCAGTTTACCAAGGAGGCTATAGATTGTTCATCGAACTTCACTAGTATCCAAAGATCCGTTTAACTACTCTCTAACGGCTCAATCAGTTCTAGATTGAGCTTTTGGCTTAGGGACGGTATGATAAGTATATTTGGATAATTTAGAGTGAGCTTTTGGCTCTCTCCTCACTAGCCATCAACAAATCGCCCTAGAGCTTGAGTTACTCTTGTAAAACGTTCTCACTCAACGCAATGAATTCCTTGATGCACTAGTTAGCATCCCCAATAACCCAATTAAAGCATAAAGATGTTCACATAAAAATTCCTCTTTGCCGGTCCAAATATATATTCTTTTCATATCAAGTTTTTTTTTGTATAGCTATGACTCTCTTTTTGATGTTGAGATATCACGCTATTTTTTCATAAATTTTTTCATTTCTTTTCACGCTTTTCAGTTTTTTTCATTTACTCTTACCCCGGCAAAGGGTTACAATATAATAAACCTGTGAATCATCATCAACATATAGAATAGAGCACACTTAATAAGCTCAAAAATCCCAACCCAATAATATTTCCCATAATGGTGGACCCACCACCCCAAACTCAAGCTCTAAAACAATTGTCTATGCATCGCGATTCGAGTGCGGGTCATATGGAAAAGTCCTATAATCTAAAGGGATATGGCCTTATAATGTGGTTAATAAAAAGGATTTAGAAAGGCTAGAAGGGGCTGAGAAGGATATATAATAATAAAATGGATAGCAAGCTAAAAGGCAACAAGGGGCTTATGAAAGAACGACCTTAATCACTTTCTAAACTATGCAATTTCGTCATTCTCTTACCCTTAGCACGTTCATTAAATGGGTTTATTAACTTGCTTGGATCTCACGGCCTACACACCACTCATGGCTCCCTGAGATCGAACATACTTTCTATCGCATTGCTAACTAATCTTTTCTTTACTATCAATGTGTGTTTTCCTGCAAATACTCAAAGCATACAAAATAAAGCAGCTCATAAACATACTACTTTCTATCATCAACTTACTAAGCTTATGCTTTCAAGCTATTAAACACATTCTACATCTAATCCATCTCTTAAAAATTTCAAATTTTTTCAAATTTCTCTAAAAATACGGTAAATCACATAAAAATGGAGATGAGGGACAACGAATCCCCACACCCCCAACTCAAAAATGAGTCGTTTCCCCACGACTCGAAAAGACTCAATAAAATTAAAATAGCAAATAGTGCATGTATAGAAATGGTAAGGAAGAAAGAAAACATACTCTTCGAGGCTATTGCCTCGCTTGATTAATACACAAGATAGGATGCAGTGATTTCCTTGTATTCAACCTTCATGTATCACCAATTTCGCTTTCCCTTACATCCTCTTGTGCTCTATCCCAATCAATAACACTCTAGAGATCTCTTATGTTTTTACCATCTTCTCCAACTTTGTTCTCGAATAATTTCTCATGAGAAGGTGTTCATCCAGGAATATTTTGTTGTGGCAACAACTACTAACGTCCCAGAAGCTTTGCTCATCTTTGGTCAAAGGATGCTCGATTCGTAGAGTTTGTGGTGTCTTCCTTATGAAATTTGAAATCTTTTTGCTCTTTGAGTTCACCACTGCATGCTTTCCTCTACTTACTTGACCCGATTTACCTTGTGATTTGTTCCCGAACTAGTACCCATCTCAATCGATTTCTTCTAGAACTCACCCAATACCTTGCATTGATATTTCATCTCCCTTAACACTTGATAATATCTCTATCATCTCTTTTGACCCCCAACTCAAAGCTTTGAACACTCTTGAAATTTGTAACTCTTGATCATAGGTGGAACAAGCTTTATTTGGATTAGGAAAGGTCTTAGGATGACAATTATATTTGCGGGTATAATGGAATCAAGCTTTGGCGATGTAGGTTTAAGGAATTGTGGATGAATTTTGAAAATTTAGGCTCTTGATTCATGGATTCTAGGTGTTTTGATATGATTTGGGTGGTTTAATCTTCTTTGTAATGATGTAGAAAAAGAATTTGGATGTGAATTCATGATGATTTGGTTATGTTTTGATGTTAGGTGAAGGTTTGTTGAAGCTTTAATGGAGTTGGGAGAGGTTTGGAGAAGAAAGTGAGGCTTAAGGATTAAGAAATTCGGACTAGAACTCATCTCTACCTCTTTATAACCTTAAAAACGCAAAAAAAAAATATTCTCCAGCGGTGTCGGGCGGTATACCGGCCGTAGGGCCCGGTATACCGGAGCTACTGTTCTTTCAAGTTCATGCTTCGTCAAAAAACCCGTGTTACGAACCCGTGGGCTCGGGTTTTTGTTCTGTCCGGTTTACCGAAGGTATGGCCCGGTATACCGGAGCTGCTTGTTTTCGAAAATTAACATTCTGTAATGAACACGTGACTCGCACCCGTGCCGTCGGTAGGGCCCGGTATACCTGTGGCAGGTCAGAATACTCCCAAAAAAATTTGTTTTTGCTTCCCAAACTCAATTTCTTTGCTACCTGATCATCAAAAACACTAATACCTTCCTCAATATTGCACTATCAACTAAAAAAATGCGTAAATAAATAATATACACTAAAAAAGTAAACTAAGAAAGCAATTAAAGCTTGGGGTGTCTCCCATGAGCACTTTTATTTAATGTCATTTAAAGTTTGACGGGTTACCTCCATTATCCCTTGAGTATGTAGCCTCCCCAGCAGTGGGTGAGGTTATGTATGTCTACAATTCGCGTCCTTTGACCTCTCGAGGGTTGTATCTCTATTAATTTTGGTGTCACTACTCGAGTAACAACAAATGGTCCTATCCACTCATTTTTGAAACCTCGTGGTCTATTCTCTTGTTTGGAGGCCTTCCAAGCAACCGTGGTTCCGACCCCAAACTCATTTTTAGCTTTCTTCTTCACAGGTTCATGGTGGTGGTCCTTCTCTTTAACCTCTTTATATACTTCTGGAACAATGGGGAACTCAAGCGACACCTCCTCTAGAATTTTGTCCAAAACAAGGGATGTTTCAGAACCTTCTTTTGTTATGAGGGCCACGTTTTCAATCTCGATCTCTACACTCGCATTCTCATTTGTTTCCGGAGTAACTTCTGTGACTACTTGTTGCGATGTGAGTTCTTTTGTATTACTTTCAAGCATTTGGGTGTAGGTTTTTGTCTTCTTTGCACACCTCTACAAATGCTTTATCGATGTCATCTATTGAATGATTAATCTTCATAAGGTTGGGAGGTGACATCAATGGAGTACTAGGTGGTGAATCCATCCTAGTATCTTCTTCTTATATCTCTTTTCTAACCAAGATTTCAATATTTGATTCCTCTAAACGTGGCTTGGCTGGGTCTTCCATGGTTGTATTCTTCCTTTCACAAGGTTTAATTTCAATTTCGACTCGCTTACCAATAATTGACTCATTTATGCTTAGCGTGGTTGGTTCTTCTATTATTGGAATCTCTAGTTCACTAGGTGTAACTTGTGGCGATTCCACTTCCTTCTCTTCTTGAAGGCTAAACTATGTAGCTACATCGAACCAAACATCACTATCTTCATTGGCCTTATGATTAATATTTGTATCTTGGTCTGTTTGCAAAGATGGTCGTTGTTGTAATTGCTCAATTTTTTCACTGAGTTGCGTCAATCATTGCTCCATTAATTGATGATTTTGTTGCATAACTTGCACTAATGATATGATAGCATCGCTTTTCGCATTTAAACAATTAAAGGATTCCTCCAACTTTCTGAGCCTAAATTCATGATCCGTAAATCTTCCTCGTGTTAGATCCATGAATTTTTGTACTGGCATATACTAGGTCTATGTTGGATTTTGCTCTTGATAGGGGGAAATCTCGATACCTAAAGAAAAACCTGAAAAGAGACTAAAACAAAACAAACGTAAAACTGAAAACAACTAAAACTACCAACCTAACTTAAACACAAAATAAAATAACCGCAATAAATCCCCGGCAGCGGCGCCAAAAACTTGGTGGGTCCTTGTGTGTTATAAAATAATGCAATAAAAGTAAAGAAATAAAGGATCCACTAGACCGCAAGTGTACGGGTCGTACCAAGTAATAGATAAGTAAATACGGGATTATCATCTCCACAGGGATTTAAGTAGTTATTTTAAATTCGTGTTCAATATTAGAATAGATAGTTCTAATTGTTTTAACTAAAAAGATCAATAGCAAGGAGTTTGTTTTCTAATTAACTAAATAAGATAAATAATAAACAATAAATAATTATGCAAATAAGATAAGGATATGCAAGTATGAACCTATCCTATTGAATTTATGATTCCTAAGAATAAGGGTGAATGGGAAATCTCATAATAGTCAGGACTCTATAATCTCCTAACCCCCGTCAGGGTGGACTTAGGAGCTATTCTACGGTATTACAAACCCCGTCAGGGCGATTATAAGCTACTTTCAGATGATTAATATCTATACCCAATTGGCTACGTGGTTAGTCAAGCCCATCAGGGTCAATAACGGATACCACACGTCTATATTCTAATTCTTTAATTAAACCCCCCGTCAAGGCGATCACTTCCCCACCAAAGTGAATAGCTTAATTACTAAAATCTATTTCTAATTAGCTAGGTCATAAATAGTGAACAAGCACAAGAATATAGTCAATGGAAATTAAGAACCAATTCAGTTAAATACTAAAATCCCAGATTCAAATTAAAACAGAAAACAATAATCAATTATTCATATAATTACAATCCTAAAGAGAAATTATGCATACTAAAACTCTTGAATATAAGTTTATATATACCTCATAGACAAAATAGATCTAATACTAAATTACCCAAAGAATAGAGATGGAGAATTGTTGAATTGATGTAATTAAGCTATATCTTCTTCCTCCTCTAGATCCTCTTGATTGCTTCTATGATGAATTATGTGTGTATATTAAGCTTATGTAGCCAAGGGATGATTTTCTAAGGTTTAGAACTGATATTTATAGGTGCTAGGTCGAAATCTTGGAGTAGGGGTCAAGCAATAGAGTCCAAGTCCAACCAAATTTGTAAGTAAATAGGGATAATTACTGCTGACTTGTTTTGACGATATCTCCTTCGTTACTGGGCCGTTTTTGGCCCGTAAGATATCAAAAGAATCCTCACGGAATTATCTATCCATTTATGAAAGGGATCTTACAGAATCGTCCTGGATTTTGAGTTATAATCACTTCTTTACACGTAGTTGCAGAAATTCAGATTTATTTGGCAGCTTTTCCTTTTCCTAATTGAACTCTACTTCCTTCTATCTCCAGATTTCTTCAAGATCTTCTTTCCTTATCTCCTTAGAATTGATTTGGCATCTAATTTATTTCCATATTATCTCTAAAGCTTCACATTAAATAAATAATTAAACCGCATATGCTTTAAAAATAATAAATCATTAAATCAAGACTAAAAATAAGAAAGTGCAATTTAAATTTAGGAAACTCGACTAAACACCCTAGAAATATTATAAGACTTTAATTCTCACTTCTCCTCTAGTGTCGCCTAGGGTGTGATAAAATAAGATAAATAATAAGACAGAAAACAACGCACTCTCACCCTAGTCAGGCACAGTACTGCAAGTATTACAGGACGAACGCAAGTTTTAATGATAAGTTGAGTTCGTTCTCGGGGACTTAGTGTGTTAATCGAATGGGTAGCAATAACGAGTAAGAAGCAATTAATTAAAAGACAGAAAATAAAGAGAGATAAATTTGAAATTACTAAATTAAACTAAGGAAAATAAAGACAATATTAAATACGAAGATATATGAGATGAGAAGTATAGCTTAGGTTTTGCTAGTATGCACTAATCCTTCTAATTATTTCTATTAAATCTAGTTAATAAGGGAGATAATTAGCTCTTAGATATTTAGTCAGGATTCTAAATTCCCATACCTTAAACCTTGAGAGTGACTAAGGGGGCTACGGACACACCACGAGGCTGGTTCAAATAAGGTTTACAAGTGCTACCAAGGCCCTAAGCAATCAATTTCCATACATGGTGATAGTGATTAAAGTATACCCTAATGACTATCTAGTTAGAATTAGTGTTGTCAAGACCAATATCGACACTAGACGTTATGTGGTGTTTCAATAATTAGACAATCAGCTAAGGCGATCATCTAACTACTATTAAGGTAATCCTAAACGTTGCGCACCGCAAGGAAAACAGTCATTAAATCAAAATACATAAACAAATATAAAGGTAAGAAACTAATATCAGATTAAAACATGTAATTCCCAAAAAAACTTAGATAGAAAGAAATTAGAATTCATAGATTATACATGATGCAAAACCCAAGCTATGGGAAGTTTAGCTCATACCTGAAGGAAATAAACTAAAGGAAATAATAAAAGACATCATCTTGCTCTCTACAATAACTCTGATGAATAAAACCTTAAGAACTAATTACTATGAGTCAAGGATGATTTACAAGTGATATAAGGGTGTATTTATAGGTGTTTAGAAGACCTAATTCGTTTTCTTGAAGGAGAAGGTCAGTAGTGGACTCCAAGCCCAACTCAAATTCGTAACCCTAAAACATGAAATCAAGCCCGTTTTTGTTTTGGTTCTAGCAGCTTCAATACTCATCCGTTTGACGCATATGAGTAGTCAAAATTCATCGTCTCAGAAAGATCTTCAACTTTTCTCTTGACCGTTTCTCCAAATTCTACGCCGATCTTGAGATATAAGCTGATTTTTGGTCGTAGGTGCAGAAATTCAGATTTAAGGCAGCTTTTCCTTTTCCATGTTTTAGCTTTTCTTTCCTTATCTCCAATTACCATGCTTATCTTTTTCCATATTTTGTAGTCTTTGACTTGGAATCTAATTAATCTCCATAATTATCTTTAAAGCTTCACACTAAATAAATAATTAAACCCAATATGCTTCAAAAATATTATTTTACTAAATCAAGACTCAAAATAGGAAAATGCACTGTTTCTCAAGAAAATCAATTAGAAAGACTTCTAAATCACTAAAAATGATGTCTCATCTTAACATAAATATATCACAAATGAGGAGACATCAAGACCCCCAACTCAAAGTTGTATCGTCCCGATACAATAAAGATAAAAACAAAGGGAAGTCTATAAATACACACCTAGGTAATTTTCAACACAATGGGAAGAACATAGCAGAATATATAGAATAGACATAAGGTAATTACTCAGAAAATTTCATGCAGTAATATTCATAAACTACATACCTGTACACTTCTCATATCCATAGTCAACACGTCTTAGAATTCAAGATTAGATTAGTTTCGCAATGTAAGAAGGATTGAGACTTTACTCAGTTCACCAAGGAAGCTATAGATTGTTCATCGAACTTCACTAGTATCCAAATATCCACTTAACTACTCTCTAATGGCTCAATCACTTCTCGATTACATAGCAAGGAATCAAAAGGTCTTTAAGGTTGTAATTTAGGCTTAGGGACGGTAGGGTAGTATATTTGGATAATTTAGAGTGAGCTTTTGGCTCTCTCCTCACTAGCCATTAACGAATCGCCCTAGAGCTTGAGTTACTCTCATTAAACGTTTCTCACTCAACCTAATGAATTCTTTGATGCACAATTTAGCATCCCCAATAACCTAATTAAAGCATAAGATGTTCAATAAAAATTCCACTTTGCCGGTCCGAATATATATATTTTCTTTTCAAAACAATTTTTTCTTTTGTATAGCTATGACTCTCTTTTTTATGTTGAGATATCACGCTATTTTTTCATATATATATTTTTTCTTTTCTTTTTATGCCCTTGTTGGCAAATTTAGCTCGTAGCTTCTTTTTCATTCACTATTACCACGGCAAAGGGTTACAATATAAACTTGTGAATCATCATCAATATAATAACAAAGCACAATTAATAAGCTCAAAAATACCAACCCAATAACAATTCCCATAATGGTGGACCCACCACCCCAAACTCAAGCTCTAAAACAACTGTCTATGCATCGCGATTCGAGTGCGGGTCATATGGAAAAGTCCTATAATCTAAATGGATATAGCTTATAATGTGTTTAAATAAAAAGATTTAGAAAGGCTAGAAGGGGTTGAGAAGGATATATCATATAAAATCAAATAACAAGGTGAGAAGGTATAAAAAGGCTTCAAGTGGCTTCAATATGAAATAACTGCCTTAATCACTTTCTACACCATGTAATTTCATTATTTTCTTACCTTTAGCACTTTCATCAATTGGGTTTGTCAACTAGCTTGGATCTCACGGCCTACACACTACTCAAGGTTCCCTGAGATCGAACATACTTTCTATCACATTGCTCACTAATCTTTTCTTTACTATCAATGTGTGTTTTCCTGAAAATACTCAAAGCATACAAACAACATAGCTCATAAACATACTACTTATTATCATCAACTCACTGAGCTTATGTTTTCAAGCTATTAAACACACTCTACATCTAATTCCCATGTATCAAAAATTTTAATTTCTACCTAAATACAGAAAAATGGAGATGAGAGACAACGAATCCCCACACCCCCCCAACTCAAAAATGAGCCGTGTCCCCACGACTCGAAAAAGACTCGAAACAAAAATTAAAATTAGCAGATAAAAGCATTTACAGAAATGGTAAGGAAGAAAGAGAAAATACTCTCGAGGCTATTGTCTCGCATTATAGACATCCAAGGTAGGATTTGCTTGATCTTTCGTTAATTGCTCAAGGAGTTTCATGATGTGCACTTGATTGGCTTTGATTTGTGCCACATCATTAGCTAAGGAAGTTTGAGCTGCTTTGAAATTGTTTAAACGCTCCTCCATCTTCTCTTGCCAACTTTCCTCCTTTTCTTCTTTTGAGATTTGCATAAAAATCGCTCCTCCCAAGACTTTCATGATCCAACAATATGCCTCTTCTTAAATTCGAGTTTCTCTTCTTCAACCAATATAACATTCGCTTTTCGCACAAGACATGTGATCATCGTAGGATATTTAACATTATAAACTGATTTGGGAGAGACCGAAAATCGCATCACCTCCTCAAAGATCAACTGAGCCACATCCACTTCTTCTCCTCTTAAAACACAATCCAAAAGTAGAGCGTTCTTTTTAGTCACATCCAAGGTTCGTGTGTTTCCAAAGACATTAGGAATAACGAAATTGTGCCAAACTCTCGCATCCAGGTGAAGATATATGTAAGGCCAAGGTGCCTTCAATTCTCCCTTATGTGATTGCACTTTCTCCTTGTCTAACACATGCTCAAAAAGTAATTCCTCATCAAAGATTTTTTGTTTAGCAACCGCTTCACTATACTTGCATGGTCCAACCAATTTCTTAAACTGGAAGTGGTTTCTAATCTCTTCAACTATGAAAGGAACTAACTTTCCTCTAATCGGAACACAACCTTCACTATCTCGGCTAAAGAGACCTAAATAGAACTCTAAACTAACTCATGACATAATTCAGAATGCCTTACCATGAACGTAGACCAACCCAATCTTTCACCAAGCTCCAAGAATCTCTTATATTCTCTTGTACCAACTTCTTTAGCAAATACTTTCTCATAAGCAACAAGTAGTTCCTTTAATTATTTTTCTGCAGAAGCTATCAAGGCCTTTGAAGCTTCCTCTTTATCCACGGGTGTAGGACCTTTGAAAAAAGAGGTTGTGTTCTCTTTTTGGAATAAAGTAAAACTTTTTTACCCATTAAATCGAACATAGCAGGCTTACCTCCTTCTTCAACTTCGATTTTACCCTTTGAATTTGAACTAGAACTTTTGTTACTTGATTTCTTCTCAATTGAACCCAATACCTTGCTTTTCTTCACCTCCCTCTTGGTAGATAATGTTTCTGTTTCTTTAGTCATCTCAATTGACCCCCAACTCAAAGCTTTAACAATTCTTTAAATTTGAACTTTTGAATTATTGGTTGAACAAGCTTGATTTGGTTTAGGAAAGGTGAATTGACGATGAATGTCTATGTGGGTAGGGTGAATTCTTGATGGATTGGTATGGATTTAAAAAATTGTAGGATGAATTTTGAAAATTTATACTTTTGATTCTTCAATCTTAGTGTGATTTAATCTCCTTTGTAATGATGTGGAGAGAAGCTTTGATGTGTTTTTATGATGATTGGGTAGTGTTTTGATGTTTGGGGAAGGTTTGAATGAGCTTTAATGGAGTTGGGAGAGGTTTGGAGAAGAAAGAGAGGCTTAAGGATTAATAATTTCGGAATAATACCAACCTCTTCCTTTTATAACCTAAAAAATGAAGCTTTTTTCTCTCTCCAGCGGCGCTGGGCGGCATACCGGTGCTGGAGCTGCTGATTCCCGAGTTACGTCAAATACCCGAGGTTTATACACGTGGGCACGGGTTTTCTTTTGGCCAGCATACCGGTGCTAGGGCCCGGCATGCCGGTGCTTCTGTTGTTCGATTTGCGACCTCTCGGCAATGAACACGTGGTGATATCCGTGGCCACGGGTTTTGATCTAGACGGCATACCGGTGCCTTCTCCTGGCATACCGGTGGTGAATTTTCTCGATTCTGGACCTCTCGGCAATGAACGCGTGGCTTACCCCGTGGGCTCGGGTTTTCTGCTCGCTGGTATACCAGAATAATCGGCCGGCATGCCGGTGAGGCAGTCTGAATATTCCATAAACTCGTGTTTTTCCTCCCGAACTCGATTTTTCTTACACCTAAACATCAAAAACACTAGTACCTTTCTCAAATATGCAATATCAACTAAAAACAACTAAACTAATACTCAAACTAAAAACGTAAAAAGCATAAAAACATAAAAATTTGCGGGGTGTCTCCCGTACAACACTTTTATTTAACGTCTTTTAAAGTTAGATGTGTTACCTCTATCAAGATTTGCGAATATTACCTCCCCAACAACGAGTTAGGCTATGAACGTCAACTAATCTGCGCTTGATCCCCTTCTTGGGTAGAATTTCTATCACCTTGGCTGAAACAACCTTAGTGATAATGAATGGTCCCATCCACGAGTCTTTGAAACTACGTGGCCTATTTTCGCGTTTGTGAGCTTTCCATAGAACTTCATGGCCAACCCCAAACTCAATGTTTGGCTCAGTATCCACAGGTTTTAAGTGGATTTTCTCTGGAGGGACTTTGTGATGTGAAAGGCTGTATATGACAGGAACGGTGGGATCTAACTTCCTTGGTTTCTTACCCAAGACATAGAAGGTCTCGGATACGTTCTTTGCGTGAAGAGTAATGGTCCCTTCTTAGAAGTTGATGACACTTTGACTTGTGGCCATGAAAGGCTGTCCAAGTATGATTGGAACCTGCTTATCTGCATCAAACTCAAGTATAACAAAGTCAGTAGGGATGGCGATATTACCTGCTTGGACTAGAACGTCCTCCACTGTTCCCATGTCTTGGTGACTGAGTTGTCAGCGAACTACAACTTCACTGGAGCTTTATCTTATTTCTGAAGTCCAAGTCTCTCGAACACGGACTTAGGCAGAAGATTGACACCAGAACCCACATCGTACATAGCTTTCACCTTGATCATACCATTTATTTGAATAGGAAGGTTAAAACTTCTCGGATCTTTGAGCTTCGTTGGTAACTCTCTTTCACTACTTCTTGAGACTCTCAGGTTCTCTCTTGGGGCTTCTACACTCGCTTCTTTCTCAGGAATAACTTGCGTAAAAACCTGTTACGGTGTAAGACCTTTCTTTGCAATCTCAAGCATTTGGGCGTTGATATTTTCAGGAGTGTACGCCTCTACAAATGTTTTGAGTTCAGTGCCAACTTTGGGATTTGTATCAGGAATAGTTGATGACACTGTTTGAACAACAGGTGGCGATTCCCCCTTCTCTTCCTCTTTCTCTTCCTGCACAACAGGTGCAACTTCAACTTCAACTCTTGGCTCCTCCTTTGTGGCTTCTTCCTCTTTCTCCTTAGCCAGCTCAGCTTGAAAATCCACAACCGATCTAATCTCCTCTTGCATATCCTTCAGAAGTTGTATAAATTTGGATTTTTCTGAATCGTCCTTCACATCACTCTCAGAACAGTTAGATTCCACGGGGCTAGACTTGGTTGGTTCTTCTTAGGTACTCGTAACCTCCACGACACTAATGGTAGCATGTGGTACTTCCTTATTTTCTTCTTCAATTTCAAGTCAAATAGCTTTACAAGCTTCGAACCCAACATTGTCATCACCTCCTTCGATAGTCTTCAATTCCTTTTGTTCCATACCGTTTGCTAGAACTTTGCTCATTTGTTCTACTTGAGTACCTAAAATCTGAATTGAAGCTCCTTGTCCTCGTAACATCTCGCCCTGAGCGTTCATCTGTGTGGTCAAATGGTCCAAAACTTTTGCTAATTGTTGATTATCCGCAGTTTCCTCTTGAGGATACTGTGGTAAGGCTTTCTAATATAGTGAATCGGCATAGGCATCTTGAACATGTTGTTCTGGGGGAGAAGGTCTATTATGATATTGATTTTGATACTGACCTCTTGGTTGGAAAAAGTTGTTCAGGGGATGCGGTTGATAATGACCAGGATTAGCGGCCCCCTGAGGATTTGAGTACTGCATACCCGGATGGTTTCTGTTACCAAATTGATAACCTCCTCGGTTGGATATGAAATAAACATATTGTGGATTTCCTTCGCACTCTTCTCAAGTATGATTATTAACCTCACATTGTTGACAACCTTGTGCTTCTTGCACTACATTTTCTGTGGCTAAATTTCTTTGCATCTCTAGCTTAAGTTCTTTGATTTGATTCTCTAATGCTGATATTTGAGCTGAGTATGCAGTTTCTGCATCTAAACGAAGCGTACCTCGGGTCTTTGTAACAGGAGCTCGCGAAGATGGCCAACTCCTTTCTTGTTCAATAATATTTTCCAAAACCTCGGTAGCCTCAGTAGTGTCCATGGACACGAAATTCCCTTTTCCAATGTTATCCAACTTCAGTCTACCTGCTTCGTTGATACCTTCATAAAATATAGCTAATTGTAGAGAGGGGGTATAACCATGGAGCGGACATCTAGCTAACTTCTGTTGAAATCTTGTCCATGCTTCTCCTACTGCTTCTCCATCTTCTTGACAAAACTTTGCAAGCTCGCTTTGGTCTTTGAGTCTCATGCTCTTCGGATAAAAACGGTTAAAGAAAGCAGCTTGAAGGTCTGTCCATTAATTAATTGTACCTGGTGGTTGCCTATCTAGCCACTCACCAGGTCTACCGGTCAGAAAGAACGAAAACATATGACAACACAGTTGCTCGCGTGTAATGCCTGGAGTAACATAAGCATCACACATCTGCATAAAGTTCTGAATCGCTCTTACCGGATCTTGAATTGCTATACCACTGTAGAGTCCAAAACTTTGAAACTGACTGAGCATACCCGTATCGGGTCAAAATTTGATGTTTTGGATCTCCGGAGGACGGTAACCTATCGGTTGAACATGAAACGGCACTCGAAGGCCAGGAAGGTCTTGTTCAACTCGGTTCTGATTAACATTGTTTTGCCCGTTACCTCTTCCTAGTGGATGTTGTCCTTGTTGTTGTCCACCATGTGGGATAAGTGGTGGTGGTCCTCCTGGTGCAAAGTATGGTAATCCTCCAGGTAAGATTACAAGTGGTGGATCCAACTGCTCTTGTACGCCTGCCATAGCTCTTCTTAAGGCTCTTTTTTCACGAACACGTTTATTATAAGATCTAAAGCTCCTCTCAGGCTCTGGTAACGGAGGCCAAGAATTAAACAATGTGAAACCTGAAAAAGACTAAAGCAAACCACAAGCGTAAATCCGGAAAAACAAAAACTAAATACTGAAAAATAAAATTTATTTAAAAACTACTACTCGAAATAGATAACCCACACGCTAACGAGATACAAGTCCCTGGCAGCGGCGCCAAAAACTTGGTGTCGCCTAGGGTGTGATAAAATAAGATAAATAATAAGTCAGTACACAACGCACTCTCACCCTAGACAGGCACAGTACTGCAAGTATTACATGACGAATGCAAGTTTTAATGATAAGTTGAGTTCGTTCTCAGGGACTTAGTGTGTTAATCGAATGGGTAGCAATAACGAGTAAGAAGCAATTAATTAAAAGACAGAAAATAAAGAGAGATAAATTCGAAATTACTAAATTAAACTAAGGAAAATAAAGAAAATAAAATAAATACGAATAAATATGAGATGAGAAGTATAGCTTAGGTTTTGCTAGTATGCACTAATCCTTCTAATTCTTTCTATTAAATCTAGGTAATAAGGGATATAATTAGCTCTTAGATATTTAGTCAGTGGTGGGGGAAAAGGTGTGATAAAATAATAGATAAATAAAGATAATAATAAAGAGCACACACCCTTGAGAACCACGGAACTCACTACAAGTATCACAGATCGTTTGCAAGTTTTAATGATAAGTTAAGTTCGTTCGCAGGGATTTAATCTGTTAGATCTACTTATGTTTAACAAGCGTAGATGAATTTAGATGTTTTAGAATAAAATATGAAAAGACAAAATAATATGAATAACTATCTGATGAGAAATAATAAATAAGAATATAGATAAATAAATATGAATGTAAGTCTAATAGATTAGGATTACTAATATGAGTCTATTACTAAGTTTCTATTCTAACCTGTCACAGATTAAGCATTATATATTAACCAGGATTCTAAATTCTACCTAGCCTCTATTAGGCTTAGGAGCAACCTCTCCACTACCAAGGAACTTGAGTAATGATTGGTGATTAAATCAAACCTTTATGGCTATCTAGTTGGGCACATGATCAAAACTAGACGATTATGTGGTGTTGTCAATAACTAAGAATAATCCTAAGATTGGCCAAATCTAGGGTTGTAACAATAAGTCAAAACACATAATAACAATATACGCCAAGCTCAATCAATTAAAATAACAAATAGTATTATGGAATTTAAGACAATAATAACCCAACAATTAAAAGTAAAACTTACAGAATAAAAGCTTAGAAATATGATTGAATCCGCAGATCTATAGCTAATTACCCTAACTATATAGAAGGTGAGATGTAGAAGAGGAGTTTGTCACTCTCCAACTTCTTGCTTCTTGTCTTCTTCTGTAGGTCAGCTTACTTCTTGAATGAATAGCTTGATTCTAAAAATTAATATATGTGTAAGGACTAAGCTAATGTTTAGATTTGAGCAAGGACATGTTGACAATGGTATAAGAGTGTATTTATAGGTGTTTAGGAACCCTAATTCGTTTTCTTGAAGGAGAAGGTAAGTAGTGGACTCCAAGCCCAACTCAAATTCGTAACCCTAAAACATGGAATCAGGCCCGTTTTTGTTTTGGTTCTAACAGCTTCAATTCTTATCCGTTTGACGCGTATGAGTAGTCGAAATTCATCGTCTAGGAAAAATCTTTAACTTTTATCTTGACAGTTTCTCCAAAGTCCCCACCGATTTTGCAATATAATCTGATTTGTGGTCGTGGGTGGTGAAATTCAGGATTATGGCAGCTTTTCCTTTTCCATATTTTTAGCTTTTCTTTCCCTATCTCCAATTTCCATGCTAATCTCTTTCCATATCTCTTAGTCTTTGACTTGAACTATAATTAATCTCCATAATTATCTTGAAAGCTTCACACTAAATAAATAATTAAACCCAATATGCTCTAAAAACAATAATTTACTAAATCAAGACTAGAAATAGGAAAGTGAAATAATTCACGGTAAAATTGATCAAAAGACTTCCTAAAACAGTAAAAATGATGTCTCCAACAAATATTAATTCATCACAAATAGGGAGACATCAAGACCCCCAACTCAAAGTTGTATCGTCTGATACAATAAAGATAAAAACAAAGGAAAGTCTCTAAATACAACCCTAGGTCAATTAAGCACAGAGGGAAGAAGATAGCAGAATATGGAGAACAGACTTAAAGCAACTACTCAGAAAATTTCATGTAATAATATTTACAAACTACATAC
Source organism: Nemophila menziesii (assembly GCA_029959085.1). Taxonomy (NCBI): domain Eukaryota; kingdom Viridiplantae; phylum Streptophyta; class Magnoliopsida; order Boraginales; family Hydrophyllaceae; genus Nemophila; species Nemophila menziesii. The sequence continues at coordinate 17,050,068 of JARWIR010000003.1, read as the reverse complement.
ATGTACACTTCTCATATCGACAATCATCACGGCTTGAATTCAAGATTAGATTAGCTTCGCAATGTAAGAAGGAGAGGAACTTTACTCGGTTCACCAAGGAGGCTATAGATTGTTCATCGACCTTCACTAGTATCTAAAGATCCACTTAACTACTCTCTATTGGCTTAATCACTTCTCGATTACATAGCAAAGAATCAAAAGGTCTTTAAGGTTGTAATTTAGGCTTAGGGACGGTATGATAGTATATTTGGACAATTTAGAGTGAGCTTTTGGCTTTCTCCTCACTAGCCATCAACGAATAGCCCTAGAGCTTAAGTTACTCTCATAAAACGTTTCTCACTCAACCCAATGAATTCCTTGATGCACAAAGTGGCATCCCCAATAACCTATGCTGTAGATCTCGGTTCCGCGGCCTAGGCGGTCGACTGGGGCCTAGCGCCTAGGAGGGACTGCGCGGGGCCTAGGCGGGATTACGCGGTTTTGAATCTTGCTATGTAATTTTATATATTTAGTAATACGCGTGTATAATTATGATAATTTTATCTATTTAATTCATAAAATTCATCTAACACCACTATATTGAATATGAAAAATACTAAAATTAGAGTTATAATATCAATTCAAGAATTTCCGAGAGTAAAATAAATTTAATGGAGGGCCTAGGCGGCAAGTTTTTACCATTAATCGGTGCCTAGGCGGGCTAGGCGCCTCTTCCACGGCGACTAAGGCGTTGGGCAAAAATGCCTAGCATTTTTACTAGGCGTAAGCGGTTGAGGGGGGAGTTGACGCCTAGACGGCGCCTAGGCGGCGATATCTACAGCATAGCCAATAACCCAATTAAAGCATAAGAAGTTCACATAAAAATTCCTCTTTACCGGTCCGAATATATATTCTTTTCATATCATTTTTTCTTTCTTTTGTTTGTATAGCTATGACTCTCTTTTTAATGTTGAGATATCACGCTATTTTTTCAATGTTATGCCTTTTCATAACTTTAATTCGTAGCTTCTTTTTCATTCACTATTACCCCGGCAAAGGGTTACAATATAAACTTGTGAATCATCATCAATATATATAAAACAAGCTCAATTAATAAGCTCAATTATCCCAACCCAATAACAATTCCCATAATGGTGGACCACCACCCCAACTCAAACTCTAAAACAATTGTCTATGCATCGCGATTCGAGTGCGGGTCATATGGAAAAGTCCTAAAATCTAAAGGGATATGGCTTATAATGTGGCTAAATAAAAAGGCTTTGGAAAGGCTAGAAGGGGTTGAGAAGGATATAAATTTTAAATCAAATAACAGGGTGAGAAGGTATAAAAAGGCTTCAAGTGGCTTCAATATGAAATAACTGCCTTAATCATTTTCTACACTATGCAATTTCGTTATTCTCTTACCTTTAGCACGTTCATCAAATGGGTTTGTCAACTAGCTTGGATCTCACGGCCTACACACTTCTCAAGGTTCCCTGAGATCGAACATATTTTCGATCGCATTGCTCACTAATCTTTTCTTTACTATCAATGTGTGTTTTCCTGCAAACACTCAAAGCATACAAAATAAAGCATATGAGAATATTGAATGGGATTTCTTATTAGATCTCTTAACTAAAATGGGATTTCATACCATATGGACTAAGTTGATACAAAACTGTATATCTACTGTCACTTACAAAATACAAATCAATGGTAAATTGTATGATATTAATAGTCCTACATAAGGACTAAGACAAGGTGATCCATTATCGCCTTATTTATTTTCTTTGGTTACACAAGCATTAACTTCACTCATTGATCATTATGTTCAAATGAAATTGCTTAAAGGTATTAAAATTGCGAGAGGGGCCCCTATGATTACTCATATCCTCTTTGCTGATGACAGTTTGTTCTTTTTGGAAGCTGATGAAAATAATCTTGATACTTTTCTCAACATTTTGAACTGGTACTCTATGAGCTCTGGGCAATGTATTAATCTTAATAAAATTGGCATTTTATTCAACAAAAATACTCCACTTGAGGAGAGAAACAAATACTCATCTTTACTTAGAATGAAAAAACTCGATGATTTGGGTAAATATCTCAGAATTCCTTCTAATTGGGGAAAATCAAAAGTTAAAGCATTGGAATGGCTTATTGATATGGTTATCAAAAAGATGGATAATTGGGAGACTAAAATGCTATCTAAAAGTGGTAAAGAAATTCTTATTAAATCTATCATTGGAGCAATTCCCAACTTTATTATGTCTGTCTTCTTAATTCCCAAAAAGGTAACAACTCATTTAACTTCTCTCATCTCTGATTTTTATTGGAATAATCAAGGTGAAACTAGATGTCATTGGGTGAAATGGCAAACACTTATGAATAGCAAAATAGATGGAGGATTGGGGTTTAAAGAGTTTCATACACAAAATGAAGCTTTATTAGCTTCAAATGCGTGGAGAATTTTTAACAATCAAAACTCTCTTTTATTCAGAATTTTAAAAGGGAAATATTTTCCCAATTCAAGTTTTCTTGAAGCTACAATTTGCAATAACTGCTCTTGGGCTTGGAAAAGCATCATTACAGGTAGGAACTGCTTCAAGAATGATCTCAAATGGAATGTTGGAGATGGAAAAAACATAAACATTTGGGAGGACTCATGGATCCCTAATGTTAAAAATATTACCAAACCTGCTCAGTGTAATATTGAAAAGGTGTATGAACTCTTTACACCTAATTTTAAAGAATGGAATATGACATTTATTAACTCATTATTCTCATCAAATATTGCAGCAACCATTAGTAAAGTATACATTCCACTTTATTACTATATAGATACACCACATTGCAATGGTTCTAATAGTGGTGATGTCATAGTAAAAGACATGTACACTTCACTTTGAAGGGCTCAATATAAGTTAGAGAAAGTAAAGAATAAAAAAGAGGGTGAAACTTCTTTACTCTTGGAAGAGAAAGACTGGATTTTTCTCCGGAAATCCAAATCCTATCCTAAGATTAAAAAATTTATCTGGAAATGTTGCAATAAAGGGCTAGCTACTAATGAGAACAAATATATCAGGAAGTCTATCCATAGCCCTTTATGCAACATTTGTGGAGAAGTTAGTGAATCTATTGAACATTTACTGTTTCATTGCTATTGGGCTAGAGTAGTTTGGCTTGCTAGTCCACTTTGATTTAATTTACTTTCAGACCCTACCTCTAATGTGAAAAGATGGATTCAATTCGTAAGATTAAGTCAGTAGGAAAAAACTGAAGGAAAATACATGGGAGATCTGGCTTTTTTTATTGCTTGGAAAATCTGGAAGGCAAGAAATGATTTTATTTTTAAGGGTATAACCCTTGACCCTCTGATCACGGCTAAAAATGCATTAATTGCCTATGATGAGTACTACTCAGCTACTGAGCATACTACTGAGGCAATGGATAATTCCATACCTTATGGTAAAGAAAAGGTGGTTCTTAAAGCTGGTATTAATATTCATAATAAAGAAATACATATGAATAGGATCAAAGTTATACAATAGAGGGTAGTAAACTTGATAATTGTAATAGTTGGAACCCCCCCCCCCCCCCCCATTAGGCAAATTTAAAATAAATTGTGATGCCTCTTTTAATCTTAGTACTAACACAGCAGCTTTTGCTTGTATACTACGGGATTCTACAGGTTATTTTTTGGAAGGGAAAGCTAAAGTTATACAAGCTCATTCAATATTAGAAGCAGAAGGTAGATGCATCTTGGAGGCTTGTGAAATGGCAAACAAGAGACCAAAAGGATATGCATAAGTTGAGAATGATTGTCTTGTAGTTATTAATCAAGTTAATTCGGCTAATTGTAATAATTTTAGTTGTGTTAAACTTGTGGTTAAGAACATTCGTTTTTGTGCACTTAGGGATAATATTTGTATCTCCTATACAAGGAGAGTAAACAATAGAAGTGCAGATTGAGTGACTAAACAAATGCTAAAAGGCAAATTGTTTAACCTTTGGAGTTTTTCTCCACCTCCCCAATTAGCCAACTTACTTAGAAATGACTTTGAGCAATAGGTGTAGGTTGACTTGTAATTTTTTCTTTTTTTTTGGTATTTTATTAAATGCAAGTTTATTTTCGGATTAATGCCCAAGAAACACCTCAAATTAAATTTAATGCCCCCTCACCCCTGCCGTTCTCCTTTTGCCCATAAAAGGCACCTCTTTTAATTTTTATCCTATTCTACCCTTTTCTACCGCCGCCGCTCTCTCTCTCTCTCCACGAGTTCATAAACAAATAACTATGATAGCCGATCTCTCTCTTTCGTTTAAAGTATCAGCATATACACAAACACTGTGAATTATGAGAGCACCCATTAATGACGAATTTAGCAAGAAAAATAAAGAAACAGAGAGAAGAATAAGAAGAAGAATGAATAAGAGAGGAAGAAGAGATGTTTTATTTCTTGTTACAGTTACAATGTACAAAACTAGTTTATATACAATCATGTCTAACTAGATATAGCTATAATCTAACTAATTTTTATGTAGAAGAAACAATTTGCATTTTGGTCCCTGCATTATTTCTTTTTATCCAATTCATTTGCTGTATTCAAAGATAGATTGACATCTCCACTGAAACATGATATTTGAGTATTGGGAAAGTAAGAAATTATGATTGAATTGTGCGAAAGTTTGTATAGAATAAGTTGATTGATTAACGTTGAAAAACTAGAAGAAAAAAACAATTCAAATGAGTAATGGGAATCTCTCCCAGAACTCAATATTTAGTCCGCAAGTACAATACTTGCTTAGCGTTTTCTGAGTTCTGGGAATATATCCCAGTACTCAACATTTGCCACAAGTCCAAAAGTGCACTTGCACAAGTACAAAAGTGGGCTTGCACAAGTACAATCCGAGTTCTGAGTAATGGGAATCTATCCCAGAACTCAACATTTAGTCCACAAGTACAAAAGTGAACTTGCTTAGCCTTTTCCGAGTTCTGAGTAATGGGAATCTATCCCAGAACTCAACATTTTAGTCCACAAGTACAAAAATGTACTTGCACGAGTTGTGGGAAACACTCCCATTACTCAACATTAGTCCATACAGTACAAAAGTGTACTTGCACGAGTTGTGGGAAACACTCCCATTACTCAACATTAGCCCATACAGTACAAAAGTGTATTTGCACGAGTTGTGGGAAACACTCCCATTACTCGCCCTTGACAAAAATTGTACTTGTACAAGTCCACTACTCGCCCTTGGCAGCAGCAGTCGACAGCAGTAAGCATTAAGGTATATTTACCTTAAGTACCTTTTATGGGCAAGTGGCTAAGGTGGCAGGTGGTTATTGGGCTAAGGGCATTAAGGTATATTTACCTTAAGTGCCTTTTATGGGCAAGTGACTAAGGTGGCAGGTAGTTAATGGGCATTCACCCTTTATTTTCTCGACTAAAAAAAATTATGCAAGAGTAAGTGTCAATTACCAAATTAACTCATGTATACGTAGAATGTGTCAACGCAGGCCCCGCTATACACATGTTATATTAGTATTCGCTTGATAAATACTTGTAAAGGACCTTACAAAAGAATTTCTACTTTTTGTTCTCTTTTTTCAGGAAACGGGAAAAATGGAAAAATTTCTAACTCGTTTAAAAGTCCAATACACGTGCTCTCATGGTCTTGCCTATAAATATAGATTATTGAGTTAGATGAACAGCAAATTCAAAGAAGAACTTACTTATTTGAACAAAAAAAAAAAAAAAACTTATTCCAACACCATACTCTCTCCATTTATATCTCTCTCACAGAAAGTACTATCCACATTAATCAAATAGTAACTTCTTGGATCTATATTTAGAAGGTAAAATCTCTCTTAATTTTTTTTTGACATTTGCTATTTATTGATTTTATTATAGTAATATATTTTAATGGCATTTTACCTACTAATAAGTTATTGTTTCTTGAATCAGGATTTGGGTTTCATAAACAAGTTTTGTAGTCGGATGGGTTTATCTTTTTCTTGTCCATTCTCCGCTAATAATGATTTCGAGCAAAATCTTGAATCCGTCATTGTGAAATCTATCGACTTGGGTGAAGATGGACTAAAGACTTCACTTCGTTCAATTAGTTTTAGTGGCAAAGGTGCTGAAGCTACAATATTGCAGTGTCTAGGATCGGGAAGGATGGTTGTAGAAGGTTCAGTTAAAATTCGATCTAATGAAGCCGAAATGATAGATACTATAAAAGCTATTTGCGAAGATAAATGTTTGAAAAGCAAAGATATGGTCTCTTTTTCCTCTAGCGTAACCGAGAATATCTCAGATTCTCCTAAACATGAGGAAGAGGCTGCAATAAAGTTACAGAAAGTGTACAAAAGTTTCCGAACTAGAAGAAAGCTGGCCGATTGTGCAGTACTGATCGAGCAAAGCTGGTGGAAACTATTGGATTTTGCACAACTCAAACATAGTTCAGTTTCCTTCTTTGATCTCGAGAAACATGAGTCTGCCATATCACGCTGGTCAAGAGCAAGAACAAGAGCTGCCAAGGTAAATAACTTGTGTTATTTTAATATAATTGATTATCAATTATATCAAAGTTTTGAGTTTGATATTTAAATGCTCGTGTTTCCACGTTAATTGCAGGTGGGTAAGGGCCTATCAACGAATGGAAAGGCACGAAAACTAGCTTTACAACATTGGCTCGAGGCGGTGAGTCATTCTTACTTTTTCCAGTTTTGACCATTTCTGACTTAAATTAACTCTGATTTTGATTATTTTCCGGCATAACAGATAGATCCTCGTCATCGCTATGGACACAATCTGCATTTCTATTTTGTAAAATGGCTGCATTCTCAGAGCAAACAACCTTTCTTCTACTGGTATAGTTTAATATATTCATAATATTTCATAGATAATCATTTTTCTTTTTAAAAAACTTTAAACTCTGATAATTAAAAAGATGTTAATCTACTTTATGTATGCAGGTTAGATGTAGGTGAAGGGAAAGAGATCTATCTTGAAAAATGTCCTCGATCTAAGCTTCAGCAGCAATGCATCAAGTATCTTGGTCCGGTATGCCTATTTCATCCTTGCGCTGATAATTCAAATCACTTTCATTATACATTATAATATTTTTGTATTTGTCATAGATGGAAAGAAAGGCTTATGAAGTCACGGTAGAAGATGGGAAGTTTTTCTACAAGGAAACAGGGGAACTTCTTGACACTACGGGAGAACCTAATTGCGATAAGTGGATTTTTGTTCTGAGCACCTCAAAAAATTTATATATAGGCAAGAAAAAGAAAGGTACTTTTCAGCATTCCAGTTTTTTGGCTGGTGGTGCCGCATTGGCTGCTGGGAGGGCAGTATTCGAAAATGGGGTCTTAAAGGTATTTAGATTTAATATGTTACCATGAATTAGCTATTTATTTGATATTATATTTTTTTTTTAACAAATTTTTGTTTTGTAGGCGGTGTGGCCTCATAGTGGACATTATCGTCCAACACCAGAAAATTTCCAGGACTTCATTTCATTTCTCAGAGAAAATAATGTGGATCTCACTGATGTCAAGGTAAAAATTGGTTCATCTTGTAATTCCCTTATAGTAATAGTAGACATATAGAATAAATTAAGAATACTTATTGTATCACTTTATTTATTCAGCTTGATCCGGTGGATGAAGAAGGATGTGCTGGCAAGAAGGATGCTACACACTCGAGAAATAACTCATTTGAAGATGACTCATTGACTTGTGAAATGTTGCAAATGTCCGAGTCAAAGTCATTGCATAGCTTCGACAGAAAATTGACGAATGTTGAAATACCGAGTAATAACGATTTACTTCAAAGATTAAACGCCATATCGGATACAGATGAAGCAACAGAAGAATTAGTTATTTCGGATGATATTTTGGGTGGAGAAGATGATAGTGAAACAAAAGAAGTGATTATTTCAGGGAAATGTATTCTCCAAAGGATAAATTCACATAAAGGAATGAAGTCATATCAACTTGGAAAGCAATTATCTTGTAAATGGAGTACAGGAGCTGGTCCTAGAATTGGTTGTCTTAGAGATTACCCCTCAGGGCTTCAATCACATGCTTTAGAACAAGAGAATTTGTCTCCAAGAAGTATCCACACACGATGCCTAGAATTCCCTTCTCGGCCATTTACACCAACAAACCTTGCTTTAGAAATGTCCACACCTTTCAGTTTGACCCCTGGAAATTAGTCTCACAGGAGTAGTCGCCATTTTACATTACATTCTTCTTCTCCCTGTAAAGAAACCTTGACTGCCTCAGATCCTCAACCGTCATCACACGTGTGAATAAAGAAAAATGACATAGGAATTCTTTGTATATTTTCTTCTAGGAATTTATTAATTACTTCATTATCTTGTACAGTCGAGGATGTAATTTGTACAAATTTATTTTAATAGCTAGAGATATCTAATTAAAAAGATGAGTTCAATATTTAGTTCACAAAATTTTTGTGCTGAATGCCAACTTTACCCCAGACTCCTTGGTTTCCACTTCTACTTTCGGCTCTCAAACCTTCAAAGATCTCAAATATTTCTTCATTACTTGTGTTGGTAAAATTTAAAAGGCTACTGTAATGGTATTTAAAATTTCGGTAAAAAGAATCTTTAACTACTAATTGCGAAATGAAATACGGAAAGTAAAAGACTGAAATGTAATACGGAAAGTAAAAGACGAAAGTAAAAAGCAAAAGTGAAAAAACGAACCCGATTAACGAAGATAATAACGGAGCTGAGAAGACGAAGATAAAAACCCGTAGTGTCGTGAAAAGCCACTGCCTTAAGAACGAAATTCCGGGACAGCCGAGATGCTATACTGTTTTACCGAACGTTCCCCAAGGATTAAACACTACTACCCTACTCTCGTGTGCACTCACAATCGTAGGTTGGAATCTGTATAGTATGATTTCGCTCAAGAACAGAAGTGGAAGAAGAGAGAATAATAGCTGCTGTGATTTTCGTAAGTATTGATGTTGTAAGTTGGTGTATTAAATGACGGTAGGAACAGCTCTATTTATAGAAGAAAATATAGCCAGTACACTAGCCGTTAAGGCTTGGTCGTGGCTGTTCAACATGCCAAGAATATAGGAGCTGTTACAACCAAAGAGCCGTTGTGTTTATAGAGCGTGGGTAAATAAAAACGTGGAGGAGGAATGGGTCAAACGTAGACAAAGTCTTTATCAGAATAAGAAATAAAAGCTGGTTATAAAACTAATTTATTTTTATTTTTTAATTCCCCAAGACCCAAGACCCAAGACCCATGACCCGGACCCGGGCCCGGGCGCGGGCTCGGGCCGGGTGGGTGGTGGTGGTGCGCGCGTGTGGGCTTCCCCATCATCTCTTAGTGTGCATGGGTGTTAGTTCTTTGGGAGCTAATGATACCACAAAGGTAATAAATGCTCCTCACCACTTAGAAACTACCGATGTGGGATACAAACATATGTCTTTCCCACTTCCCCACTACACAACTCAAACGTTTGACTAATAAAGCATCCCACCACACACTATACTACATTGTGGACAATAAAATGAGTCCAACAATCCCCCACACATTGATTGTCTACAAGGTATAAAAAAGGTTTTGAAAAAGGAAAAGGTTTTTGAGCGAAAGTTGGGTGAATTGTACTTAAGTGTCAATATCTTGCGATTTGAATTGACACGTAGTGGAGTGAGGCAACAACCAAGTCCAATCAAGTGAACGTACTCTTGAACTTGACGTTCTTTAGTTGAGACCCCCACAACACATACTCAAACCCGTTAGATATATACAGATTCCGCGATGTTATCACAAGCGCCTTTAAGGCCATGCGCATACCTTGGTTCTCATGAGTGCTCTAAAAAGATTTCTCTAGTCTTTTATAGAAAGCGGCCCTCACTTTCACACTCACATAGGTGATTTCAAGAATGTCTATACAACATAGACTACCCCTCAAGGGTATTGAAGTCATTAAGAGCCTTAAAGCTCAACCTCATCATATGCCGGTGAGTTCATCAAGTCCTTCTCAATAGGACCACCACAAAGGGCTATGAACATCATTAAGAGTTAAACTCAACCTCGAAATAATCATCGGTGAATTCATCAAGTCCGTCTCAATAGGACCACCACAAAGGGCTATGAATCATTAAGAGTCGAAACTCAACCTCATTTGCACTATTGTATGCCATAGGGATGGGTAAGTAGTGCATCACATGTCATCCATATGACCCCCATGAATGGGCTTAAGCCCCATCCCCCTCGACATTTCCATAACTACTCTCCTGGTTAGACCTTTAGTGAATGGATCAGCCAAATTTTTCTCGGATTTGACAAAGTCCAATGCTATCACACCATTCTTCAGTAACTGTTTCACTGAGCTATGTCTAATTCGAATATGTCTCCGTTTTCCATTATAGGTGCTGTTGTGAGCAACGCTGATAGCCGCTTGCGAATCACAATGAAGAGAAACCGGTACAGTTTTATCTTCCCATAATGGTACATCTGCTAGGAGACTTCTCAACCATTCAGCCTCTTGTCCTGCCAACTCTAACGCTATAAATTCGGATTCCATGGTTGACCTTGCTATACAAGTTTGTTTAGAAGACTTCCAGGATATAGCTCCTCCACCTAAGGAAAACACATAACCACTAGTGGAGCTCACTTCATCATTATCTGATATCCAGTTTGCATCACAATAGCCTTCTAGGACAGCAGGGAACCTACTATAGTGTATGCCTATATCCATAGTACCTCTTAGATATTTCAATAATCTTTGAAGTGCAGTCCAATGTTCACTACTAGGATTATGGGTATAGCGACTAAGTCTACTTACGGCATAGGCGATATCTGGTCTAGTGTAGTTCATTAAGAACATCACACTTCCTATTATCTTAGCGTATTCAGTTTGAGATACTGCACTTCCCTTGTTCTTAGTCAACCGAATACTAGAGTCATACGGGGTTCTAACGGGTATGACATCATAGGAGTTAAATCTCTTCAACAATTTCTCTACATAATGAGATTGACTAAGGGATATACCATTTTCATTTCTTAAGATCTTAACCCCTAGGATTACATCAGCTTCACCCATGTCCTTCATCTCGAATTTAGATGATAGAAAGTCCTTAGTTTCATTAATGACTTTAAGGTTAGTGCCAAAGATCAGCATGTCATCTACGTATAGACAGATGATCACACATTCAGATCCTATCACCTTCATGTATACACATGAGTCTGAAGTGTTGACTATAAAGCCATCGTTAACTAAAGTACTATCTAATTTTTCGTACCATTGTTTGGGTGCTTGTTTCAAACCATATAGAGATTTCTTAAGTTTGCATACTTTGCTTTCTTGACCAGAAGCTACAAACCCTTCGGGTTGAACCATATATATCTCTTCATCTAAGTCTCCATTCAAAAACGCGGTCTTAACATCCATTTGATGTATAGTGAGTTTATGAATGGAAGCTAAAGCAATTAGAGTTCTTATGGTTGCTATTTTGGTCACTGGGGAATAGGTGTCAAAGTAATCTAGACCTTTCTTTTGAGTAAAGCCTCGGATTACAAGTCTAGCCTTAAATTTCTCTATGGAACCATCAGGTCTTAATTTTCTCTTAAAGATCCATTTGCTAGTAATTGGCTTACATCCCTTTGGTAAGTCAGTTAAGTCCCAAGTGTGGTTTGATCTAATGGATTCTATCTCGCTGTTTACCGCTTCTTTCCAGAAGCTAGCATCTATGGATCTCATAGCCTCGGAGAAGGTCTTAGGTTCTTCCTCAAGAAGTAAACAAGAGACTAGTTCTTCACATAACATATCTATGTGAAAATCCTCAGTCAAGAAAGCAGTGATAAAGTCTGGTCCAAAACTAGACTCAGTCCTACGTCTTTTGCTTCTCCTAATCTCGTTATCAGGGTGTGGTCCTGAACTCGAAGAGGGTAGAGAAGCAGACAAATTATCACTAATAGGTATATCAGTATTGACAGTTGAGTCATTACTGATAGATGAGGAGGAATTATGAACAATATTCCTTTTCAAAGGAAATATATGCTCAAAGAATTCAGCGTCTCTGGATTCACTAATAGTGTTATCAGCTAAGGACATAAATCTATAAGCTGCACTATTTTGGGCATATCCTATAAAGATAGAGTCTATGGTTTTAGGTCCAATGTTAACTCTCCTAAAGTCGGGTAATGCTACTTTAGCCAAACACCCCCACACTCGTAAAAATTTCAAGTTAGGTGGATAGCCTTTCCATAATTCGTAAGGGGTCTTATCAATATGTTTATGGGGTACTCGGTTTAATACATAACATGCAGATTAGACAGCTTCCCCCCACATGTTGGAAGGTAGGCCTGAACTAATTAACATGGCATTCATCATTTCCTTAAGGGATCTATTTTTCCTTTCAGCTATGCCATTTTGTTGGGGTGTATAAGGGGCAGTAAGTTCATGAATAATCCCACTACGTTCGCAAAATTCTTTGAGTGTGTTAGAACTAAATTCTCCTCCCCTATCGGACCTAAGTCTTTTAATCTTTCTATCTAATTGGTTTTCAACCTCAGCCTTATATTTTAAAAAGGTGGATTCTGCTTCATCTTTAGACTTTAGACTTTAGAAGGTATACTTTGGTGAACCTAGAGTAGTCATCTACAAAGGTCATATAATAAAGTTTTCCTCCTCTACTAGCAGTAGTTTTAAAATCAGCTAAGTCAGAATGCACTAGTTCTAAAAGTTGAGTTTCTCTAGTGGTCACGTTTTTAAAGGGTTTCTTAGCGTGTTTAGCCTCTACACATATTTGACACTTAATTAAATCACCGTTATAGTTTCCAGGTATTAGTCCATGAGTTTTAAGTCTTTTGATAGAAGAAACATTTAAGTGTCCTAACCTAGCGTGCCACATATCTAGAGATTCAACTATATAAGCAGAAGTAGATGCATTCTCATTAAAAGCAGAAAGAACATTAAGTACAAATAGTCCACCATTAAGGTAACCTTTTCCTACAAAGTCACCATTCCTAGAAATTATTATTTTCCCACCCTCGAAAACAAGTTTAAGTCCAGCTTTGTTTAGAAGAGACCCCGAGACTAAATTTCTACGAAGCGTGGGGACATACAAAACATCATTAAGGGCTAAGGTCTTGCCAGAGGTAAGTTTAAGACACACCTTTCCCTTGCCAAGAACGCCCGCAGTTGTTGAGTTTCCCATGTATGCGCATTCCCCGTCAGCTGCATCTTCAAACCCTTGGAATAACTCTTTGTTGGCGCAGAAGTGTCTTGAAGCTCCAGTATCGAGAATCCATTCGGCCTTGTTCTCTACCAGATTAGTTTCGACCATTACCGCGGCAATTACCTCTTCAGTTTCAGTCAAGTTTGCACGAGGGGGGTTGTTTGATTTGAACCTGTCGTTGCATTGGTATGCCTTGTGTCCTTCCTTCCCACAAACGTAGCAGGTTGCCTTGTTTTTCTGAATATTACCAGTAGGTTTGAAGTTGTTACCTCCGGATTTGTTAAATTTACCCTTCGATTTGTTGTTCTTATTATGACCATGAAATTTCCCTTTACCCTTAAAACCGTCTTTGTTACCATACCCAGAAGTCTCGACCAAGTTTGCTTTCGAAGAATAATGAGGAAGAGATTCAGACTTATCTTTGAGGCGATTAGCTTCTTCGGTTCGCATGTGGCTGATTAACTCTTGAATCGTCATATCTTTTTTCTTGTGTTTTAGGTGGTTACGGTAGTCACTCCAAGATGGTGGGAATTTCTCAAGTAACACGTTAGCTTGTAAGATCTCACACATTTTCATTCCCTCGGATACAATTTCGGCACAAAGGTTTTCGTAAATGTGAACTTGTTCCATTATAGGTTTTTGGTCGGTGATTGAAAATTTGAGCCAGTTTCCTACCACATATTTTTTCTTACCGGAGTCGTCACCTCCGTATTTAGTATGTAAACGGTCCCAAATAGTTTTTGAAGATTTTTCGTTTACAAATAAATCAAACAAGGGGTTCGACATATGGTTTAAAAGGTGACCCCTAGTTAGTTTATTTGCCTTGTCATATTTTAAAATCTTAGCGGATATAGTAGCGTCCGCATCATCAGTATGGATTTCTCCACAGCATGCATGTTCTTTCTTGCCAGCTGTGGTTGATGAGCATTATTCCTCCACCACGTCTGCCTGGTTTTGCCTCTTGGCAATTCACGGTCAATAGTGCAATTAGCCCCAAAAAAATCATCAAGTTGTTGTCTTGAGAATTTGTGAAAAATTGGATATGGCTTAGTGGGTTCAGTTATATTAAGCAACTGATCCGGGTAGCATTTTGGATGAAATCAAACTTTTATACTATGGTAGTATGATCTCTGAATTAGTTTGACATCTCTATTGCGGGATGTTGTGAGTAAATACTCTGTACCTTAGATTGTGTGGGCTAATGAACATCCAAAAGCTACTAAAGAGGACGGTTATCTAGTTTAGTACGGTATTGACGACAAATGGGTTATAAGTGGTAAGATATTGATGGAATATGGGAAAAACATATGATGATGAGTACATAGCAATGCATTTAACAATAAAACAAGGCGGGTATTAGCAGCAAGTTGGACGATTCAACGATCATCCGACGAATTACTCAGATGATAAAAAATTTGACCCAATATTTTACAGGCATTTACAGCTTAGTATGAACAGCCAGATAAATAAGCTTGCAAAGAATGTTAGATACAGATACACTAAAAGAACGACGAGTCCGACTTTAATTACGAAAGATTTCTAAAAAATAAGAATCGGATAAAGAAAATTTAAGTGTAACTTATTTTTTCATCCCAAAAAAACAAAAAGAAAACAATAGAATATGAAATGACATTTCATTATTAAAATTCATTCTTATACTTGGTAATAGGTAAATAATTTAGGAATTCAAATTACTCTAAAAATTATAATTCTATAAATATAATTCATTCCATCCAATTTTAATTATATTTGAGTAAAGATATACACCATCTGAATTCATATCATCCAATATACTATTCATGATGTAGCGTGATTTTATTGGAAGTAAACCGTTAATCAAATCGAAAAATAATTAGATTAACGATTTATTTCTAATTAAATCACGCCACATTATAGGTAATATATTAAGTGATATGAATATAAATGGTATAATTATTAATCTATTCCTATATAATTAGAAATGAGATTTTATTTAGAGATAATTGCTAATTAAGTCCATAACCCAACAAATCATGTCTTAAAAGGTTAAGCTTAAAAGTTTGGATAAATAAGGTCCAAAATATTATTTTAGTTGTATGATATACCTAATATAACCTTAAAAAAATTAATATGAAAGAAAAAGAGCCAATTGTTGATTGATGCCTATTAAAAAACTTATTTAGAAAAAGGTGCCTAGAAAAAAATATTTATTGAAAACAGCCCCCTTATAATTAACAATTAAAAAATAAGAAAAAAACTAATAAACACGCGCGCGCGTCCGTGAATTTTTTTTAAAATCGTCATAACTAATTCAAAAAAAATCAAAAAAATCAAAAAAAATTATATTTGGATAAATCAAATTAATATTTACGTCTATGATTTTTTTCGGAATTTTCTGAATTTTTTGATTTTTTTTTATTTTTTTAATTTTTTTTTTCGCAGACACGAAATTCCATGTTTCAAACATGGAATTTCATGTTTGAAACATGGAATTTCATGTTTAAAACATGGAATTCCATGTTTATTTCACGGTTTAAAACATGGAATTCCATGTTTAAAACATGGAATTCCGTGTCTGCGAAAAAAAAATTAAAAAAATTTGAAAAAATTAAAAAAAATCAAAAAAAAATCAAAAAAATTCATAGACGTAAATATTAATTAGATTTATTCAAAAATATTTTTTTTTTAATTTTCTGATTTTTTTTGAATTAGTTATGACGATTTTAAAAAAATTTCACGGACGCGCGCATGTGATGGAATTAATAAAGGTATAGAAAATATAAAGGGGATGTTTTCTATAAATAATTATTTCATTAGGCATTTTTTTATAAATAAGATTATTGAAGGCATAAAAAAACAATTAGAGAGTTTAAGGAGGATGTTTTCAACAATAACCCCAAAGAAAAAAGAAAAAAAGACAACCGCCAACCTTAAAAATTTATAAAAATAAAAAGTAGAGATTGAATCACAAATGAAACATAACACCTAATCATATCTTCCCACTATCATTCGAACCATTAAAAAAACAAAATCTATTCACTTACCTTCCAAATGCATTGCCAGGACCATTCTTCACCATCATCATCAGCAATTGAAGATCTCAAATTAAGATAAAAATAAATCTCTTCACTTACCTTCCGAACCAACCGCCAGGGACCATTCTTTACCATCACAACAATTGAAGATCCCAAATTAAGGTAACAAATTAATTTTTATCATTGAAATTTTAAAAAATTAATTAAATTATTAATTAATCTCATTACTTTTACAAACTTTCAAAATTATCTGATTTAAGTATAATTACAGTTGGGATGTTTATTATTTTTTATACAAATCCTACAGTGGCCATTTTATAAGAGTTGGAAGCTTTTACTATATCGGCAGTGATGCTTTGAGAATAAATATATGGGATGGTATGCAGTGTGAGTTTGGTGAGTCTCACCGTAATCAATTTGGTCGTATACTGAATTTTTTGAATTAGTTTGCAGTAAATCTTCTTTTGTGGCAACAGGTGAAGATGGATAGGTGAAGATGGATCACAGCCTGTTTGATACATCCTTAACCAACTGGGCTGTACTGGGCTGGCTCTTTTGAACGTATGAACAATGAAATGGGCTGACTCCTTTTGAACGTCTGAAGTCTGAACAATGAAATGTGCTGACTCCTTTTGAATCTGAACAATGTAATGGGCTGACTCTTTTTGAACGAATGAACGATGTAATGGGCTGGCGCTCGCCGGAGTGGGCTTGGTTAATGGGCTGGCGCTCGCCGGAGTGGGCTTGGTTAATGGGCTCGCCGCTAATGCTAACTGGGCTCACTGGAATGAGCTAACGAGTTTCTCCATTTTTATTCTGCAAGAATTTTTAATGGTTGATTGTATTATGTTTTGCAATGTATCATTTAAAAAGAATAAAACTCCCTTGATTAACTTTGACAGAAACGGGCTGTTACTTTTAGTTTATCACTTATAAGGGTATAACGGACCATAAATATTATGAAAATGGGCTGGACCTGTTAAAGAAAATTATTTTGGCTGTTGACCTTTTGAATTAATCACCCTTTTATTTAAACATACACGATCTTTATCCTTAGCTCTATAAAATTAAATAAAATTACAAATGCTTCTCATACGTATGCTTCTTCCTTTAAAGTATTAGTTTCCTTGTTAGTTAATTAGTTTTATTGTTGAGGAAACTATTGAGCAACTTTTGTTTGCTTGCTCTTGGGTTAGGGTTGTATAATTTTTATCCTCTCCAATTATTAGAACCTTGAATAATAGCACTTCAAGGATTGATGATTCGTTGTCATAAACTGTTGCCTTTTGAATGCTATTCATGGTCAAGATATACAGTTTGCAACACTTTTGAGTAATATTTGTTAGCAAATTTGAAAAGTTAGAAATAATTTTCTAATCAACGGTGTTAAACTAAACCTAAGTTCACGTGTAATCTTGCTTACTCAAATTGAAGAAAAATATAAAGATATGAATCAACATCCAAATGATGATAAAAACATACATGAGCTTAAGAATTTAGACCCGAACTCCTCGACTTTTATTAAAAAAATGATAATAATATTAGTGTTGAAAATACAAATAAAGTTAGTAAATGGAGTTCTCTCCCTACTAATATTATTAAAATAAATACTGATGCTAGCTTTACTTTATCTGGTTGTGCTATTTCATATATAGTCAGTGATTCTTTTGGCAACTTGATTGAGGCGGATGCAAAGGATATAGAGGCAAAAAGTTCCATCGAAGCAGAAGCTCAAGGTGTTTTGTGGGGCTGCGAGATAGCAAAAGGTTTTCCTACCAACTCAACTATTATCGAAAGTGATTGGGAAGTGATAGTTAAACCCTTAGCTACTAGGACCCCTTGTAATATTTTTGAGTGTTGTAATATTATTAAGTCGATATACAATACTGGAAGGACTTGTAATCCGCTTTTTTCCTTTGTTAACCGCAAAGGTAATAGAGTAGCTGATAGGGTCGCCTTGAAACAAAAGTTTGTTGGCGGACTGTTTGATGACTGGATGATTTCTCCTCTTCCCTAATTAGCTCAACTTATTTCACTAGACAAGAAATTATGCGGTATCGCGTAACTTTTGTAATATTTCACTTTATTATGCTATTTATATATTTAATCGGTTGACAAAAAGAATTCGTTTTATTGTTTCCGAGTGTATTGCTTGCTTGACATATTCTTAACTGGTATTAGAAATTTAAAACATTAGTTGATCATTTTAATACATATGAGAGCCACTTTGGACTCAAATTTATTTTGAGTCTAATAAGATTCGATCCCAAAATCTCTTGGTCTCTACGAATAAGCCTAAACACTAGACCAACTATCGATCTTTAGTTGATTTTTCCTTTTGGAGTTGCTTTGTAAAGTTATTTATTAAATGCTTTAATTGATCAATAATAAGATAACTCTCTCAATATATATATATATAAACTTATTTAATGGTCATTGCTAACTGCTTTTGGTCCCAAATCTTTGGGGTTGCTTTTTCCAATAAACGTTGGTTACATTTATTTATGTTATTTGTACCAGTAACTGGTTTATGGATGAATGCTCTTGAAATAGTCGTTCTGGCCCTAAACCTATGCGCCTAGGACTTCGTTTCTCAGGAAATTCGCGTAGCGGAAGATCCTGAATTTGAAACTTTCCATTTGGCACGTTTGCATTTCGAAGGATGCTATTTGGATTATGCAATGCACATCCCACGTTCCAGCGGTGTATGATGGAAATATTCTGGGACATGATTGATCGATTCTTGAAGGTATTTAAGGATGACTTCTCAATGTTTGGTGATAACTTTGATGATTGCCTCGACAACTTGGAGAAGGTGTTGATTCGTTGTAAAGAGACTGGTCTTGTTTTGAATTGGGAGAAGTGTCATTTCATGGTTCGTGAGGGGACCGTGTTAAGGCACAAGCTTTCGAGCAAGGGTATGGAGGTTGACCATGCAAAGATTGAGGTAATCAATACCCTTCCACCTTCTATTTCCGTTAAAGGTGTGAGAAGTTTTTTGGGTCATGCGGGATTCTACCGCTGTTTTATCAAAGATTTTTCAAATATTTTTGAACCGCTAGGTAATTTACTTGAGAAAGACGTGAAATTTCATTTGAATGAATCATGTCGTAAGCATTTGTGGCAATTAAGGAGAAACTTATCTCTACACCAGTTGTGCTCCCCCTGATTATGTGTGATGCTAATGATCTAGCTAAGGGTGTCGTGTTGGGTCAACGTAAGGATAAGATATTTCATACTATTTATTATGCGAGTAAGACTTTCACAGGTGCACAACTGACCTACATCGTAACCCGAGAAGGAACTAGTTCCTGTCTTCTTTGGGCAATAGTTATTGTATACACATACCATTCCGCAATCAAGTACCTCATGGAGAAAAAGGACGCAAAGTCGCGTCTTATTATGTGGGTGCTTTTATTGCAATAATTTTACTTAGAGATTAGAGACCAGAAGGGAAGCAAGAATCAAGTAGCTGATCATTTATCTCGCCGCGAAGTATCTAACGTCAACAAGGACCAGAGGTGGTCAAAGAGGTATTTCGTAATGAGAATTTATTTATGGTGAATACTTAAAATGTTCCATGGTATGTATAAAGCGTTAATCTTATCGTAAGTGGGGCATTTCACATTGGAAGCAAACCACAAGAGATAAAGAGACTGATGCACCGCGCAAAGCAATTCATTTGGGAAGATTTGTTCATGTTCAAGGTATCTAGTGACCAGATGATTCGAAAGTGTGTGCCAGAGCATGAGATTCGTGATGTTTTAGCAAGTTGTCACGACTAACCATATGGAGTACATTTCAAGGGTGATCACACAACCTCTAAGGTACTTTACTCTGGTTTTAATTGGCCTACTATTAATCAAGATTGTCATATACCAATTCACCTAGAGCATTTCGAGGTCTGACGAGATGCCTCTTAACAATGTGTTGGAGGTTGAAATTTTTTATGTTTGGGCAATTGATTTCATGGGACCATTATCCCATGGGAATCAGTACATCTTGCTAGGAGTTGATTACGTATTGAAATGGGTAGAAGCGGTGGTTTTACCTACAAATGATGCAAGAGTGGTCATCAGATTTCTGAAACCACATATTTTCACAAGACATGGAATGCCAAGAGTCATCATCAGTGATGGAGGTACACATTTTGTAAATAAATACTTAAAAGACGTACTTATGAAATATGGAGTGAGACATGGAGTGTCTACCGCTTATCATCCCCAAACAAACGGTCAAGCCGAAATCTCTAGTCAAGAAATAAAATCTATTCTTGAGAATACCGTTTGACCAACGAGGAAGGATTGGTCAACGAAGCTAGATGTTGTTCTATGGGTTTACAAAAAACCTTTCAAGATTCTCTTAGGTTCATTCCCGTATCGAATAGTGTATGGTAAAGTTTGTCAATTACCACTTAAGTTTGAATTGAGAGCGTTTTAGGTGATAAAGGAATTGAACCTAGCCGAAGAGAAAAGGATGATGAAATTAAATGAGATTGATGTGTTCCACTTTCATGTCTATGAGAATGCCAAACATTACTAAAATCAAGAAATGGCATGACAAGCGGATTCGAAAAAAAAGAACATCCAACCGAGCATCGCATATTCATGGTGAACAATTATCGGTTGAAAATCTATCATGGAGGCCAAGACATCATTCGTGAGGAGGATCCAAATCATGGAGAGGTCATGTATCTCCTCAAAGTCGCATAGCACGCAAGGTAACCCATTGAGCTTAACAACGGTAAACAAAAGCCAAATAAAGAGTGAAAACCCATGTGTATATTAGTTTATTGCTTTCTTAGTGTATATTATTAAAATTAGTGTTTTAGTTATGTGTATCAGTGTTAATTACAACTAATGGGAGAGGAAAGTATATCATTTTTTTGTGTAGGTAGGTACATCTTTGAGTTTGGGGTGAATAAATTTGAGAGGTAATGTGATGTCTCCCCATTTGTGATGATTTATTATTAGTTGGAGACGTCATTTTATGTGTATTTATTAGAGTATAGGTTGATTTTATCATGATTTAGTACACTTTCCTATTTCTAGTCTTTATTTAATGATTTATTATTTTTAGAGCATATTGGGTTTAATTATTTATTTAGTGTGAAGCTTTAAAGATAATATGGAAATAAATTAGATGCCAAGTCAATTCTAAGGAAATAAGGAAAGAAGATCTTGAAGAAATCTGGAGATAGAAGGAAATAGAGTTCAATTAGGAAAAGGAAAAGCTGTCAAATATATCTGAGTTTCTGCAGCTACGTCTAAAGAAGTGATGATAACTCCAAAACCGAGCCGATTCTGGAAGATCCCTTTCATAAGTAGATAGATAATTCCGTGAGTATTCTTTTGATATCTTATGGGTCAAAAACGGTCCAGTAACGAAGAAGATATGGTAAAAACAAGTCAGTAGTAATTATCCTTATCTACATACGAATTTGAGTTGGGCTAGGAGTACATTACTTACCTTCTCCTTCAATAAAACAAATTAGGTCTTCATATACCCTATAAATACACCATCTTATCATTAGAAAATCATCCTTGGCAAAACCTTAAGCCAGGAAGAAGCTTACAACACAAGAAGAGAAGTCTAGAAGGAGCTGTGCATCAATCATGTCTTCTTCAACCTTCAATTATGTAATTCTTTTCTTTTCTTTCATTAGTATGAATTAAATAAATTTAGCTTGAGTTTTAGCATATATGTATGAACCCTAGTCTTGGTTGACATCTATCTAATTTAGAAATTATATGTTTTAAATTGAATTCATGTTTTATTTCTTTGTTTATGTGTTTGATTTATGATCTGTTTTCTTCGCGGACTGCAGCCGTATAGGATTACCTTCATAGTAGTTAGATAAGTCATTAGCTAAGGCATATTTAACTATTTGAACAATATATAGCGTCTAGAACAAGGTTTAGACCTAACAAATCAACCTAACTAGATTGTCACTATGGTTTAGTGTATTGCTATTTAATCAATTGCAGGGAAAGTTTGATTAGGTTCTTATTGACACAGGTAAACCCTATTTAAAACTACCTAGCGCAATTGAAACCGAACATTGAAATACTACATGATTCACCCTTACATATTTAGAACGGCAAAACTAGTAGGGATTACTGCTAATTACTCAGGCTAAACTATCATACTATCTTCTTTGCTTAATTTATTTTCTGTCTTTAATTTAGTAGTAGTTTGATTTTCTAGTTAAAAACCAAATAAAAATCTATCTTTCTTTTCTTTACTCTTGCGTATTATCTATTCTAGCTCTCATATCTGCACTTGATAATTTGCATAAGTTCTTCCTAACTTTCGTAGTCTCTGAGGAACGAATCTTCTTATCATTAAAACTTGCATATGTCATGTAATACTTGCAGAACCGTGCTCAGCCTAGGGTGTTTATTTTCATTTATTTACATATTATTTTATCACACCTTAGGCGACACCAAGTTTTTGGCGCCGCTGCCGGGGACTACATCATTAGTCCTTGTGCAATTATCTAGTGCTTATATTTTAGTTAATTCTATTTTACGCTTTCTCTTTTAGTTTTTGTTTTACAAATCTTTAGGCGAGAGCAGATTTGTTAGGGAAGCAAAGTTTTGTATTACTAGGTCCCGTAGAAGCTAATACAATTATGAAGAATATTCTTGACATCAAGATAGACCAACAACTTGATAAATTA
This sequence comes from Nemophila menziesii, assembly GCA_029959085.1. NCBI lineage: Eukaryota > Viridiplantae > Streptophyta > Magnoliopsida > Boraginales > Hydrophyllaceae > Nemophila > Nemophila menziesii. The sequence continues at coordinate 17,027,154 of JARWIR010000003.1, read as the reverse complement.
CGCGAACTAGCGCGAGAAATAGCTCAGGTTAATCTAGTACCTACTTTACCTTTATATCCAGGTTGTGGAGCACGAAACCATTCGTGGGAGAATTGCATGAATAATATAGCTCAAATTTCCTTCGTATCTCATCAAAGAAACCATTATTCTAATGGTTATTATCATCTTCAAGGAAGTTACGCTAATTATCAGCCCCCACAGAATCATAATTGGGTCGGAAATCAACAGACATATTATCAACCGCGACCACAATCTTATTATCCTCCACAACCTATCTATCAAGAAGCTCTAATTTATAACGAATCTTATCAAGAACCACTTTCTTATTCGATGCAACAAACCACACAAGAGCAGCCTTCAAGTTTGGATTCAAGCATGGCTAAAATGATGCAACTAGTTGAAGAAAATATGAAGATTAGCCAGCAAAGAATCCAAAACACATCCAAGGTGCTTAAGAATCTTGACAATACAATGTCACAAATGGCGATTAAACTTCAAATCTTTGCAAAATGGAAACTCCCAAGTGATACTTATTGCTCCAGAAGATGATGTTTGTCATGCAGTTGAATTAAGAAGTGGAAAACAATTACCTCCACCGAGTGTAGAACCAAAACCAACCTTTACTCATGAAAAAGTGGTTGAAGAAACAATTGAAGATAAGGTGGAAGAGGTTATTGAACAAACGAGTGTCCCAGAGAAGACACCAGAAAAGAAAGAGAGCCCAGTGGTAACCAACACACGTCTTCCTCCACCATTCCTGTCACGTGTCAAAAAGCAGAACAATGGAAAAGAATTCAAGTTCCTTGACATGGTGAATGAGTTAAATGTCAACATCCCGTTTGTAGAAGCTCTCACAAGAATGTCAAAATATCGTAAGTTCGTGAAATACATTCTTTCTAACAAACGAAGCTTAGAAACCGAAGAGACGAATGGATTGCCAGAGGAGTGTAATGCTACAAATGACATAGAGTTACCACAAGACACACCTTTACCCCAGAACTTTTGGATGAAACCATCCATGAATACGAAGAATAGAGCTGAGAAGTTCGTGGGAGTTAGAGGTAAAGGATTTAAATTTCGCAACCCATGACCGAGGTAACACGTCTAACTTTAAAGAATGTTGGTTTAAAAATTGCATTTCTTTATAGATGCTGGCCCAACTCCAACATCTTTTGCTATTCAACTTTGAGACAAACAGGTTGTTATTTGAAGAGTAAATACCTTTTAGAACTTTAGTAACTAAAGAATCTGGATTGTTTAAATTTCTCCAAGCTTGTTTAGCAAGTAGGGCTAAGTTCATCTTTTGAAGATATCTGAACCAAATTCCACCCACCTTTTTAGCTCTAGCAATTTTTTTCCAACTGAGCCAGTGAATTTTTTTTTTTCGAATTAGAATCCCACCAGAAATTAGCGATCAGAGAGTTTTTTTTTTACAAAGTGACTTTAGAAATTCAAAGATTGACATTGCGTAGTTCCGTATAGCTTGTAAAACTGCTTTAATTAAAACTGTCAGGTAATAAGTTGGCAATCCAGCTGTTAGATTTCGAAAGTAGTTTATCCTTAATATAACTAAGATTTTCAGCTTTTGCCAGGGAAAAATAAATTATAAGATATTTTCCAAATGAAGTTGTTATATCAACATTAAGGGAAAGAGCGACTCCATCACATATATTCTCCGGCGTACCTTTAATGAAAAGAGTTGAAAACTTTTGAAAATTGATCTTCTGTAATTAAAATTAATCTTCAGCTCAATATTCAAGAAAAAGAGAGCATCATCCGTATTTTTTAATTTATTAAATACGATAATTAATATTAAAAATATTATGTAATTATAAATATAATGTATTTAATATTATAAATATAATTATTTACTTATATCTTATGACAGAAAATAATTAAAAAATAATAATTAAAAAAAAAGGTATCATTTGTTCATTACCTTTTACAAAATTATTAAAAATATTATAATTCATTACCTGCACAAGAAAACCTTTTACAAAATTATTAAAATATTATAATTCATTACCTGCACAAGAAAACCCCGCCCTCGTCGACCATTCTCCACCATCATCAACCCGGGCTTGATTACGCCATCAACCATCGAAGAACCCAAACTAAGGTAAAAAAAAAAAAATTTACCATTAAAACTTTAAAAAATTGAATTATTATTAACCTAATCTCATCACTTTTACTACTTTTAAAAATTATCTGATTTAAGTATAATTACAGTCGTGATGTTTATTATATTTTTATACAAATCCTACAATGTACATGACCGTTGGAAGCCCTTTTACCGTATGAGAAGCGTATTTGGGGAGGGGATGCCGTGTGAGTTTTGTGGGTCCCATGAATTGCCGTGACTGATAAAGAGAGCAATTTGGTGTTATACTGCATTTTTTGAATTGTTTTGCAGTAAATATCCATTTGGCGCAACTGCTAGAGATAGTCAAAAACACAAATTGCACATAAACGATGCATCAACAGCAACATACGAGTATTGAGTCATTCAACCGGTAAAATCATCTTAATTATTTAAATAACTCGATAATTGATCATTAACTAATCAATTTGGCTTGATACGAGCATCTTAATGAATAAAACTTTTTAATCTTTAAATGTTATTTTTGGGGGAATAGATTAGTGAAGCTAGCTGCAAGGGCGTTTTACGATGACATCACAACCAAAGGAGAAAATCATCTCAAGAAGGGAACAACTGATAATAGAGGCATCGCTGTGGTGGTTCTCGATGCCCTAACAAGGTTTATAATTTTATTCTAATTACAGATTTTTATATTTTTCTTATTGGTTAATTTATTTAATCTATTGGTAGTATTAGTGAATGTGAATATTCTAACAGATTATTTAATTGTTTTTGCATTCTTATTGTGTCATATGGGCCTAAACCATGTATACGAAATCTCTACTCAGGTCTCAATGGGTAAGGGAAGATATTTTGGCAGATGACTCGAAGCTTAGTGAGAAGCAACTTCGTCGAATTTTGCTACTTTTTGAAGAGGAAAAGCTTGTAACACGTGAAGAACGAAAAGAGGTAAGTTATTTGCTTCATTAATATAACATTAAAAATGTTTATTTTCTTGATATAATGTTACAGAAAGTTAAAGGCGAGGAAAAAGCGAAACTGCAAACATATTCCTACTGTTGCTTGGACTATGCACAGGTTTTATTTTCAACTTATGCATAATAAACACGTAACATCTCTTCATTATCTACTAAAGTAAACAAGTTATTGGGTTTTAGATATATGATGTTGTGAGATATAGACTAGATCGAATGAAAAAAAGGATAAAAGATGAATTGGATGATAAGAAGAAAATCCAGGAGTATATATGCCCCACGTGTCAAAGAAGGTTTCTCCTCACACCTTTGTATATAAGTTTTATTATATGTATTGTAAGAGTTTAATTGTGTATTGATTATAGATATACTGCATTAGATGCCTCACATTTGATTTGTATAGTGGATGGGAATTTTTACTGTGAAAAATGCAATGGGGAACTTAAATTAGCTACTGAAAAAGTCGGAGATGGAGATGATAATACAAGAAATAAATTAAAAGATATGCTTCGGAAATTGGAGGTTTAATTTTCTTTTATGATTTTAGAAAAATGATAATCTTGATTATATACTATGTACAGGATCAGTTGAAGCCACTAACGGATCAGTTAGGGAGAGTGAAAGATTTAACTCCTCCTGAATTTGGAAGTCTTCAAGCTGCCCTTCGGGCAGATAACGGGCAGGATATTGGTATGCCTTTTGTTGGGGAGACTAAAGTGGAAGTTGCATTTTCTGGTATTGATGAGAAAGGAGAAGATATGAAATCTGAAAGTAAAAGTGAAAGTGAAAGTGAAAGTACACCTATGAAAGTGTTGCCTCCATGGATGATTAGGGAAGGTATGAATCTTACGAAAGAGCAACGTGGAGAGGTTGTTAAGGAAGAGGAAAACATGGATAATTCTTCTTCTGTTCATGCCTACTTTGAGAAAGATGAAAAAAATAGCATACAGGTTTTTAATTGTTTTTTCATTGGTTTGAGTTTCATTTATTCAGCTTCTGATTTGGTTGTTATTGCAATTTAGGATGAATATATTAAAGCATATTATGAGGCTATACTAAAGCAACAACAAAGTGTCAAGGGGGACCCACAAACATCTGATAATGTTGACCGCCAAATTGGTGTGAAGTCGAAACGTGAAGATGATGATGTTGAGTGGGTGGAGGAGGATACCCCTGCAGGTAAGTTTGAGCATTTCTGATTTGATTAATTATGATTATGATAAATAATATTAATACAGGCGATACAACTGAGAGTTTCAAAGTTGATCTAAATGTTGAGGCAGATGCTTCAGGAGATGATGAGAATGAGATAGACTGGGAAGAAGGTTAAAACCACCTAATTATTAAATATAATGTTGCAGTTTCTATGCTTCTACTCAACTCTCATTGTTATGTTACAATTACTTCTATTTTTGCTCAAGTTTTCTGTGTAGAATTATGACTTTTAAACACACGAGGACTCACAATTATTCAGTAATTCTTGTTGAAAACTGTGGTTGAATAGACAAAAATCTTTGTATTTATTTGTATTCTTATTCTTTTGTACCAGCAACATAATACCTAACATTTTTAAAGACATTTTTAAAGAGCAATATTGGTATAGGATATGCATCTAAAATCCACCCTAAAACCTATCGAAAATGTTAGCGTTAACCTTGGAAGAAAATTCGGTCGTATTCAATAATGCTACCCCCCCCCCCCCCCCCCCCCCCCCCCTTTGGATGGTGCAAACCAACCATGGTCTCAAGCACTGATGGTAGGTGCAACATAAGACATTGTGTGGGAGGAGTGGATGGTGTGTTACGAGATACATAAGGTAATTGGCTCCGAGGGTTTTCCATGAAACTTAATTGCTCTTCACTCGTGTTTACGGAGTTAGTTGCCCTATATGAAGGTACGCATATGGCAGATGGCAGAGAAGGTAGGAATGAAAGATCTCTTGGTGGAGGATGATTTGCTTGAAGCCCTAGAGGCGATTTCGGAGTATCGCGATTTAGATAGAAGGGATCCGCAATATTCTTGCAAGGAATAAGTATTATGTAGTTATGAATATATATAGTGAAGATAACATGTGCACCGACTAGTTAACTCAGCTGGGACTACGTCAAAAGCATAATTATTCTACACACATTGATCCTTCCAATGGGGTTTGATCCTTCCAATGGGGTTTATAGTGTGATTACACGTGACCGTTTTGGATGGAAATTGCCAAGGAAGATCTATAGTCCGGCCTCAGCGGATGTTTTAAGTGCTTAATCCATGGTCTTTGAACCTCCATTGTAGCAAAAAAGAAGTGTCTTGCACGACGAACCCATGATTGATCAGTAAAAAAAGTGTTGAAGAAAGATACTCGTAGCTTCGGAAGATAACGAGACACTATGAGAGTAAGAGGATCGATAAGTGTTATACGCCACCTCAAGAAACCTCATCCAAAGTGGTTCGCTCATTCCGTGAAATTGTTTGCTAGACGTGGGCCAATATGGGAGCACGCATTCCATATTTCTAATAATGGGTCTGAAAGTATATAATGTTAGTTCGAAATAGTGGGAAATATAGGGGATAAGGTAGTATACATATATCGACGGACACCTTAATAATAAGGTTATCACACCGGTGATATATCGATATAGTTTATTTTTTTATAAAAAGTAGTCTCAATAATGCAAACCAATAATTGAGAAAATGGTTGATAGAATTGAATATTGAAACAACGGAACATCTACTACTCAATTGTGGGGTATCAAAACTCATCTGGGCAGGGTCGGCTCTACAGATACATGTGGACAACGTCGAGCTGGACGTGGGCCACTGGTTTTTAACAATGGTTGAAATATATACGAAAGGAGGATGGCAAAAGGAGGTTGTAATTTCCTACATCTTGCTGATGCTGTGGAATCTTTGGAAAGCAAAAATGAAAAGTCGGCATAATAATTCAGATATCGATCCAGAAATAGTGATTCACCTTACTAATTCTCAAATCCAGGAACACTTTGGTCCAAACTGGTTCAACATGGAACATTCGAATCTCGAAAATATCATGACGCCAATCTCTGGGAGTACGAGTCTCGACTGTACCACAACGCTCACATTTACTTGTGACGCGTCCTTTACACAAGCACATCTCCCCACGGGGATTGGAATTATGCAAATAAATAAAGATGACGGATCAAGGGTAAAGTATATGACAACGGCCAACTGTAATACCAGCGTTGAAGGGGAAGCTCTGGCCGTTATTAAGGCATTGGAAATTGGACAACAATGGCCACAACGAGAGAAAACTTTTCTTTCGGATAACCTTGACTTGATTCAAGGTATTCAGCAAGTGTCGGCAGCTAGATGGGAACTTCAACCTTTCATCAGACATATTCATAAACTAGTTGGGGAATCGGGTCCAGTTTTCTTCAAACACATTCCCCGTAGGTTTAATGTAGGTGCTGATCATCTAGCAAAAGCAGCCAGGCACAGGGCAACTGACGGATATTTGTCTTCTGACGTTTTCACTTACAGGTTCTCGAAACTAGGCATTGGTTAATTTTATGGTCCCGGGATCTTTTGTAATATATCTACCCGTCCAAAAAAAAAAAAAAAAAAATTGAATATTGAAGTGCTAAAAATTTATCATACGGAAGACTACAACTCGTCAGTTGTCATTAAATCGGTGTTAAGTAATACTTTTTCCGTCCATTAATATTTGTCATACTTTTTTGTTAATACAAATTAAAAAATGTAATTAATTCTTTTTATTTTTACTAAGCTACCCTCAACCAACTAAATAAATAAATTTAATAATAATAAATTTGTGAACATTAAATAAGGATAAAATTGGTAAAAAAGATAAAAAAAAGAAGTTCATGGAAATCTTAAATGGACAACATTTTATGAACATTTATTTTTAGAAATTGTGACAAACATTGATGGACGGAATGAGTATAACAAACTATCTAGTTTAACTTGTAAACTCTTAAATAAATTGATAAATACAAGTGTTTAAGTTAGAAATATACAAACAATATGTATATATTTATTGTTTTGAGACTTTATTAATAACTTCAGAAAAGAAGAGTCATTTGTGAAGGTAGTCAATACCTTTAAACTCTCATGTTCTTCACGTTTGCTCCTTTTCTACCTTCATCTCATCTTCTATCATGTTTAACATCATCATATTTTATACTAACCTTTCACAGAGTCGTGTTTCCAGAATAATTTATTCCTTACTTTGGTTTATAAGATTAAAATAAACCATGGATTATTAAGAACACTGACGAGATGCATAATCTAAGAACACTGACAGCTGCATAATCTATGAGAAGCACGACTTGATTTGTTATTTGTAGGTAGAAGATGGATATATTTTTCGTGCTAGCTTTGGATTTAGTTTGGAAAGTCCACTAGGGTAAGAAAAGTCAGCTTGGAATGATGCATCAAAGTATTATACTCGTCTCATCTCAGAACTTTACAAGAAAGGGGCATCACATTGAAGAACTGGAGGTATCATTCATGAAAAAGCTTCGGAAGATAATAATTAGTAAGCCTAGTCCTCGAAATCAGGGGGCGGAGCTAGTACTTTTTGTTTGGAGAGGGGGGGGGGGGGCAAGGGGGTTCGGGGGTAACGGCCCCGATTTTTTTAAAAGTTATTTGCAATACAAGTCCATATAGTATGAAAATTGCAAAATAAGTTTTTATGTTATGCAAAATTCCTCAATTTTAGGTAAAGATTGCACGATAAGTCTTAATATTAACTTTTTTAAAATTAATTATTTTGTAAATAAAATAATTATACGGTTAATGAAATAAATTGTAAAAAGTTAGAAGGAGCTAAAAGAAGATTTTGAAAAATTTAGGGAAGGTAAATAACTATAATTAGTTATTCTTATTTTGTATGGTTATTTTTTTTTTGGAATATAGAGAGACCATGGCCCCTCCTTTTCTCGAAATAATATTCTTCTCCTTGGCCTTGGTCTTAGATTTCTGAGCAATAACATGAACATGCGCTATAGCCCTTCTCTTAGTTGTATTTGTAGCCGATTTCGTTCTATTCTTCTGTGAATCTCGTTCAATATCAAGCATATCACTTGGTAATTTGATTCGAAAAAGCTTTTTCAAATCATCGTCAACTTTAACTATCAATCTCGGATCATTCGGGTACGCTATCATAGCCTCTTCTGAATCAAGAATCGGTAGTAAGTACATTTTACCATTGCCTTTTAACGCCGGCATAAAAATAAAAAAAATAAAAAATAAAATGAGGTTTAAAAATTAAAATTTGTTTCCTTGTACCTGCAAATCGTCCATCACCATTGGGTATGAATCTTTGAGACCATTCACAGGTATACCTCTACCTTCATTAAAGGTCCGGATTAATACAAGAAGTTGCTCCTTATCTTTATATCGTGCTTTGACTGCAAAAAAGATTATTTTTACTCGTTAAAACGCAAATGAAACTTCTTTTTTTGCTTTTAACTCAAAGTCTTGATCCTTGTCGAATCCATATTAGTTTGCAAAATAAAATGACCTACAGTGCAATTGACGGGACCTGTAGTGCAATTAATTCAAAAATAGTACTTAGTTTGCAAGGCTTTGTAGTGCAATATATAAGGGACCTATAGTGCAATTGACTAAAAAACAGGAGTAACAAATTTATCTGATAAGATAATCGTTTGCCATCATAATACAATTTAGATATTTTTAAACGGTCAATAACAGCTTTATTGGCATTTGCATCTACATAAGTCAGCTCGTTTATTATCTCCGGCGAATATGCTTCCTTTGACTGCATAAATGAAAACCATATACATCAAGATTTAGAGGACCTGGTTTAAAATTGTTTCCTACTTTATTTAGTCTTTGTTTACTTGTTCCCTAAGTTATTAATCCTATAAATATGATAGTATTCTATTAACTCAATTAACAATGTAGTCTCTGGTATTCTTTTGTTCTCCAGCCTTTATGAATCTTTCACTATCAATATATTATTTTTCTTTTCTCTTTTCTCTCTTCCACTTATTTGATTATCTCGCATTGTATTAGAGTCACAATTTAAAGTGGTTTCTCGTTATCGTTTTGTTCGCTTTTGCAATTCGTTAATCTACATCTTCCATGTCACTCTTCTTTCGTCATCGTTTCAATTGCTTCCTCACACCAATTTTTTTCTCTTATTCCTCTCGTAGGAATCACAGTCTTATCCCTCTCGTAGGAATCAAAATCGTATTCCTCTCGTAGGAATCAAAATCTTAATCCTCTTTTAAGGTTTCTCATCTCGTTAGGCCATTCAATGGCCTCATCTCGGTAAATCAATCAACACTCGGTTCTAGGTTAACGTTTCTCAATTCTCACCTAATCGCTCTACCTCACCGCCGCACAACCATAGCAGCATTGCCACTATGTTGCTTTTCAATCAACAATGCTCAAGACTCGTCATCAACGATTCAGCTTTCAGTCTCAAGTTGCTCTCTGTCCTAACTACTTGAGTTTGAAGGGGGTGTTAGAGACATTATTACCACAATATATTTTGCCTTATTAGACTAGTTTATATCCATATCGTATTTATGTCTAAATTAGTTTAGTCTTACCTTTCTTGTTCACAAACTAGTTAGTCATATATATATATATATATATATATATATATATATATATATATATATATATATATATATATATATATATATAGTCTCATTCTTTTGTATTAATCATCAACTCAATTCATAATGTAGTCTCTAGTATTTTTTTATTCCCCAACCTTCATGACTCTTTCATTATCAATATATTATTTCCCTTTTATCATTTCTCTCTTCCACTTATTTGAATATCTCACAACCCAGATGATCCTTATGTTTCAAAATGACTTCTTGGTTTTGTTATGTTTGCAATCCCGATATTAATGAAGTAAAGGGTAAATTACATACTTGATGTTAACTAATTGGTCCCCTTATGTTTGCACAAAGTGTCATAGTTAGTCCTTTTGACTTTTTTCGTTATCCATTAATTTTATGATCAACAAGTCACCAAGCCGCAAACATAAGGGACAGTAGTCATAAAGTATCAAACTTTCAAGGATTAAATAGTCACTAAGTTTCAAACATAAGAATCATTCGGGTAATTTACCCTTATTCTTCCTTTTCAGTTAATAATGAAATTCTTGGCTTACCTCGCTTAGCAAATCAATGACACACTTTTTTGAGAACCAAGAGGAGCATTCCTGATATTCTTAATACGTTGAAGTCTTTCAGTAGCATTCAAGAACTTCACAACAGGAACACAATTTGCATTTCGAATAGAAACTTTTTTTTAACAGGATCGTGTATGTGATGAAACTGGAGCTGATCTAATATCATCCAAGTACCTAAGAGATGCACACTTAGCTAATAAATTATGCACAAATAGCTCTAAAAGTAACAACTCTCCAAAACTAGACAATAAACAAGAAAGTATCATAATATAGGGAATAATCTCTCAGCTAAGTACAATATAACCCTAAAATGATGTCTCGTGACTAGAGTAGTCTATAACATAAATGAAGACATCAATGTCTTTCCATTATTTTGGTGTACCGCTTGGAGTTTCGATTTTATTTTCAAGAGATTATAAACCTCTCATTGATAAGTTGGAAGGTTATGTTCGATATTGCAATGCTCCTTCACTCTCATATGAAGAAATTCTTGAGCTAATTAGATCGGTTATTTAAGTGGTTGTCTGCCTTTGGTTATTTACTTTTTCGTTCCGATTTGTGTACGGGATAGAATTGTGAGTATTTATAGAAGTTTTTTTGGGTTGGAATATCTCCACAATTTAAATGGAAAAATATAGCTACACCAAAAAAAGGAGGACTATGCCTCAAAGATATTGGAGCTTCGAACAAAGCGAATCTTATGAAAATGTCGTGGAAAATTGTAGCCAAGAAAGACTCTTTGTGGATAAAATGATTGCATGGTGATTATTTGAAAAATAATGATTTTTGGGAGTGGCAATTGAAAAATCTAGATTCTTTTCTATTTAACAATTATTTGAGTTTAAAGAGGAAATCGAGGATTCGGTGGGATATGAAGGAGGAGTCAACGTGTTTCATCATTGGTTGTCCATTCCAAAAGGACCCACCCTTTGCCTGTGAGCCAATAATTGATGAGTTTCTTGCTTTATATAAATCACCTTATGATATTTTTTGCCGCTGATTTTTTTTCAAAACTTGGACGAATATTGTGTGGGATTTTTGTGTTATTAAAAAATATGATATCATTGTTTGGATGTCAGTACAAGAAATATTTTGCAGGAATGATAGGATGATTATTATAGTATATTAGTATTGGACCCACTTTGTGAATTGTGTGGTGAAATTTTAAATCAGACAAACACCTATTCTTGGATTGTGTTTTTTTCTAAGAGTATTTGGGAGGATATAAGAAGATGGTTGGGTATCGAAATAGAGATGTGTATTATCTTAAGTTCCTTTAATTGCCTAAAGAATTTTAAAACTTGAGAAAATTGGAAGAGAAAGCTTATAGAGTTGCATTTGGCGCCACCATCTATCATATATGGTGGATGAGAGATAACCTTGCTATTAGAGGCAAAACTCCTTCAAAATATAGAGCCATCAAAGAAACTAAATTGTGTACATTATCAATTTTATTCTCTTTATACTCCCATCATACCTTCATAAATGATCGGGAAATTTTAATTGTATCTCGTTGAGATTAGATTTAGCTAGTAGATAGGTTTTCAAGCCTAGGTAGATTTTTGTAGTATAGACTGTACAATGTACAATTTCTATTTTCATTAGTTAAATCGTTTACCCAACCCAAAATAAACTTATATTTGAATACTAACTCGAAAATCTTAAGTATTAAATTTTTCTTAAATACTAAAATAACCTTAGTTATGTATGAAAAAAAGATAACCTTCGTTAATTAAAAGCTAAAAATACTAAACTAATCAAAAAATAAAAATAAAATTAACAATTAAAATTTATTAGACTAATTAACACCTATCCTAATGAATCCAATAATTTTACTACATCACTACGCCTCAAGCCAAATAAATTCGCCATTTCATAAAAAAAAAAAAATAGGACGCAAAAGTAAACAAGACCTTCCGAACTGTCTAAAAAGATATTATTAATTGATTCCTAATTTATCAAAACATGTTTCAAGACTTGTCGTCGGTACTGTTGTTACCATGACGTATGTCTAACTTTTTCCGCAAGTTTTTTTGCATGGCGATTCAGAAGCCGAGAAACATGATTGGGCGTGATTGGTCTTGCGGAGTCCGCCAATTGATTGATCCTCCTCAACATCGGTCGTACTTTCCACCTTACAACAGACACTTTCCTAATACCTTGAATGAGTTCAAGGTCATCTGAAAAGATTGTCTTGTCTTTTTTTTCAAATTCTTTATAAATTTTATCGCTTCTATTAGGGGTGAGCATGGTTCAGTTTGTTTCAGTTTTTAGCCAAAATCGAAACCGAACCGAATATCTTGGTTTTTTTATAATTTAAAAATCAAACCGGACGGTTTGTATTTGGTTCCATGTTCGGTTTTTGGTCCCGAATCGGTTCGTTTAGTTCGGTTTTGGTACGCTTCAAATTCGGATGTTTGGTCAATAATATTTGTCAACCTATTTTTTGAAATATATTGTCCAATAGCGATTAATATTATAATAAACTTATAATACTATTACATGTATACGGTGGGCTATTAATATATCAATTAAATAAAAACGTATAAACTAACAACAATTATCTTAGTTTACAATACTATATAGTTTATAAAATAAAAATCATTACTTCCTAAATCATACAATTATGATTAATAAAAATAAAAATAATCAGGTAATGGATACTAATACTATTAAGTGGTATAAAAAAATTCTCACTAATAACACCGCGGGATAATAAAACTAAAATTTCAATTTGATAATAAATTCTCACCAAAGTTTCTCCTACATAATTCTTATAAAAAATTAACATATCTACTATTTTTTTCCTTAACCGATTTGTTTTTTTGGTTCGGTTTTTGCATATTAAAACCAAATCGAACCAAAAAGTTTTGGATTTTGAAAGATTAAAACCGAACCATTTGGTTTTTTGGTTTTTGGTTTTTTTGGTTCGGGTTTTCCGATATTTTGGTTCGGTTTGGTTTTCTGGTTCTCATTTGCTCACCTTAGCTTCTATAATAGCTTGCGTTTCACCTTCTGTTACTGAATCGTAAAAATATGTATTTTCGGTGTTAAATCCTCATACCATTATTCTTGTGAATTTATACGATTTCATCACATATGAAAACAATGTTTCGTTGTATGTCGATTATGTCTTCCAGCGTCTAAGTCTAACGATTTGCTGGTACGGGAGGATGCATATGGTTGCTCCATTTGTTCCAAATTATCCATTGATATTGACATTAGATGTGACGAAGATATCATTTGTATGTAACTCCGTACCATTGTATCTATTCTTCATTTATGCCTTTCATATGTTCCATATCATTAATAGCACATAAACGGTAATAGCTCTGGATTTAAGTCTTCCATCCACATATGACTGAATAATATTTAAAATCCATTCTCTGACGTTTAAGATCTCTCCGACTTGTATTCTGATTTGTGGTTTTGACCCCGCCTTAATAGATTGGCACACGAAACATGATAATAAAAGGTGTTCAACATCTTCTCCATTATAGAACCATCGACATTTTGCCGTCTCTTTGTATTTTTCTGGTTAGTATTATTGCATACTCTCCACATGAAAATCCTTACTTTAGTTGGTATATTTGTTTTTCATATTATTTTCTATAAGCTTAGACTTGCATTGGTGATTGATGTTGACATTTGTTGTTCACCAAAAACTTGATTATTTATGAGAATTTTGTACCCTATCTTCTTCGTGGTGTAATCTTCATTCTTTGATGCAGTCAAATAAAACAGTCGTCAAATTTTGGTTGTAAATCTTTGTTCAAATTATATGTGGTATAACTGGTCTTGAAAAATTTCATCGAACAACTCCGTATTTTATTATGTCGTATTCCGCATAATTAGATAGTTAGATTTGTTGTTTTGGTTAAAAAGGCCTGATTTTTTAAAGCCATGGTTGGGGAGTACAAACCAGCTGTGGCTTGTTTTTGTGAAACTATGATGTTGGAATCTGATGCCAAACTGTTTGTTAGGAACCTAAATTTTGGGAACTATTTTGTGGTGAACGCCCAGGGCAGCCTGAATCACTCTGGGGGGTTTTTGTTGATGTGGGACTTGCAAGTCTCGGTTTGTATTTTGGACTCTAGCCCCTACTATATTACTATTAGTATTAATGATAGTTTAAATTCGTATTATTATATGTTTGTCCATGCCCCTAATGCTTACCTTGAACGGCAAGTTTTGTATAACAATATTACATAGTGGAGAACACGGCACGCAGGTCCAGTCGTGATTATGGGGGATTTCAATGACATTTCCAGTAGCAACCAAAGGCTTAGTTCTGCTCCACCTAATCAACAATATATATTAAACTTTAATCTGTTTATTTCTAATAATATGCTTACAGAACTTCACAACTATGGTAGCTACTTCACTTGGACTAATAGGCAAGACAATTTGAACGTGGTCAAATCCAAAATTGATAAAGTTTTCGCCTCCACTGAATGGACTGACAAATTTCCAAATGCAACGGTATTTATTCCACCTGCAGTGGGATCTGATCATTCTCCCCTCGTCCTATTGCCTAGTGGTAAAGGGAAAAGACACATGAGGCATTTTAGATTCGAATCAAACTGGTACCTCCACCCTCATTGTAGGGACATTTTTGATAATGCATGGAACACTCCGGTGAACAACACGGCCCTCCAAGTGCTAATCCAGAAACGAGAGATCACGTCCAATGCCTTAGCAACTTGGGGAAAACTTGCTTTCCCGAATAACAAAACTAAGATCAAAGATATAGAACGCCAACTAATTGCGACTTCTAATGCACCTTATTCCCCTCAACAACAAGGGGAGGAAATCTTGATTCGTGAGCAACTCCTACTCTACTGGAAAAGGGAGGAGATCTATTGGTCCGATCGAGCCAGAGACCAGTGGATTCGGTTTGGGGATAAAAATACAAAATATTTTTTCGCACTTACGGCCCAAAGACGTAATTGCAACCGAATTGCAGGAGTCCAGAACTCAGACGGGGTTTGGATCCAATCGGAGAACGAAATTAAAGATCAATTTAATACCTTTTACTCTAATCTTTTACATGAACAGGAACCTACAGAACTTACTGAAGCATTACGCGATATAATTCCTAAGGTGACAACTGATATGAATAACACTTTGACTAAGATTTCCGACGCTAATGAAATTAGACAAGCAGCCTTTGACATGAGCCCGAATAAAGCCCCCGGCCCGGATGGCCTTAATGGTAAATTCTTTCAGGAATATTGGGACATTATGGGTCCTGATATAGTTGACCTTGTGATTGATTTCTTTACCAATAACACACCACTAACACTTTTGAATGAAACACTTATTACACTCATCCCTAAAGGCGATTGTCAGATAGGGGTGGGGGACTACCGTCCTATCTCATGTGTGAATTTCGTGTACAAGGTGATAGCAAAAATATTGGCTAATAGGTTACAAGCGTTAATCAATGATATTACTTCACCTACCCAATCCGCTTTTATTAAAGGACGGGCGATTCAAGACAATATCCTCATTGCCCAAGAAGTTTCCTTCTTTATGAAGCGCAAATTGAAGAACAAAGCTAATTTCGCGGCTATTAAAATTGATATGGCAAAGGCTTATGACCAGGTTAGATGGGACTTTCTTATCCTGCTTCTTGAGAAATTGGGGTTTACTCCCAAATGGGTACAATGGATATGGAATTGTATATCAACGGTCACTTTTCAACTGAATATTAACGGAGAACGCCAACCACCCTTTAAACCTGGCCAAGGCATTCGTCAAGGAGATCCTTTATCACCATTACTTTTTGCTTTACTTACTGAA
The DNA here is from genome assembly GCA_029959085.1 of Nemophila menziesii. Classification (NCBI taxonomy): domain Eukaryota; kingdom Viridiplantae; phylum Streptophyta; class Magnoliopsida; order Boraginales; family Hydrophyllaceae; genus Nemophila; species Nemophila menziesii. The sequence continues at coordinate 17,011,109 of JARWIR010000003.1, read as the reverse complement.
TCACTTATTTCTTTGTTGGAAACTAAGGTTGAACATGGTAACATTAGAGGTATTCAAATGACACGAAATTGCCCGACTATATCTCACCTCCTTTTTGCAGATGATTCCTTGTTTTTTATCTCCTTGGATGGACAAGACGTGCAGGAATTTCAGGAATGCCTCGAGACTTACTGCCGGTGTTCAGGACAGAAGATAAACTACCACAAATCTTCGGTATACTTTAGTACACAAACACCTGAAGAATTACGTCAGCAGGTGGCAGCAACTCTACAGATTACTGAGTCAAGTGACTTAGGTAAGTACCTTGGTATTCCTCTTTGCCACAAGAGATCACGCATGGAAACAATAAACTGGATTGTGGAACGGGTTTTTAACAAAGCCCAGGGATGGATAGCCAAACTCCTCTCGGAAGGCGGCAAAGAAATACTTATTAAAGCGGTTCTGCAGGCTATCCCTTGTTATGCTATGTCTATTTTTTCTTTTCCTATTGGTTTTTGCAGGAAACTCTCATCTATCATTGCTCGGTTCTGGTGGAATTCGTTGGAGAAACGGAAAATTCATTGGTTGGAATGGGAAAAGATGACTGCCGCCAAGGTTGTAGGGGGCATGGGGTTTCGGGACCTGAAAAGGGCGAATAGGGCTCTCTTGGCCGCTCAGGCTTGGAGAATCCTTAGTAATCCGGATCTTCTGGTTTCCAGAGTCCTGAAAGGAATCTACTTCCCACATGGGAGCTTTTTGGATATCAAATTGAGACAAAGCCGGACATGGTCCTGGGCAAGCCTGATAGAGGGAAGGGACCTACTCGTTGAACATGGCCACATCCAGATTGGAAATGGAGAATCCACCAATATATGGAAACACAAATGGCTACCCTCAGGGATTATTAAAGATCAGCCTACTGGCACTAATCTTGTAACAGTTAATCAATTGATGACAAATCAGGGGAATGGATGGGATTGGGCAGTGATTGACAACACCTTCCCTCAGCCCGTTCATGGAGAGATTGCTAGGATTCCCCTCCTTGAACCTGAGGGATAGGATACTTTTATCTGGCCTTTTACAAGATCTGGTACGTATACTACGAAAATAGGATACAAATTATTATCTCAAATTGCGGAAAGTGGAACTGCTCAGACCTCAAGCCAAGCGGAACTGAACAACCCGAAGCTGTGGAATAGAATTTGGAAGTCTAATGTTCCCAACAAAGTGCGATCCTTTAACTGGAAAGCTTGCCAGAATCTTCTACCTACTAAACTGAATCTTTACAAACGGCATTGTAGTGATAGCAAATACTGTACATGGTGCGAGAACAAGTCAGATACGGTTGTACACATGCTCTTATCTTGTAATTTTGCAAAACAGGTATGGGCCGGTATGGCTATACAGGTACGGATACCGGAGGAGGATCCAGACTCGATTGGTGACTGGCTAACAAAAATTTGTGACTCAATGGACAATACGATCTGGGGAGAGAACACATTAATAGCATGCCTACAACTGACACTTTGGAACATCTGGAAGGCTAAAATGAAAATGCTTTATGAACAACTTAATATCCGACCACAACAAATTGTGGTTACTATTCATGCAGGTATGAAGGACCTTTTTGGGGATTCTTGGGACGCCCAACCATCTCCAGCACCCCCTAATACCAGGATACCGGCGGTCAACCCAATGAATGATACTGATTTTGACAATGCTGTCTTTGTCTACACATGTGATGCCTCATTTCTATCTGCTGATAGGCCTAGTGGTATTGGGATTGTTCAGCGTAATACCCTCACAGGCCAACGTGTTACTTTCTCGAAACCCATCTGGACAGACTCAGCGGCGGAAGGGGAAGTTTCAGCAGTTTTGGAAGCTTCTATACTTAGCCTGGCTCACCCAGGAGTAAGGACCGTTATCTGTTCAGACAACCTTGACTTTGTTCAAGGTCTGAAGTCGTTGCCAGCTGCATGGTGGAAAGTCCGTCCGTACATCACGCGAATCCATAAGATGATTGAGGTTCATGGAGCACTGGGCTTCAAACATCTTCCGCGTCGATGGAATGGTCTGGCTGACCGAGCCGCGCGTTTAGCTAGGCAATCGGCACCGAGTCACCTTGACCCCTTGGAATTGGGGTCGGCTTTTATGAGACTAGGGATAGGCTAATTTCGACACTTTAATCTGTACTTGCACGTTAGACCAAAAAAAAAAAACAAAAAATATCCTACAATAAAATATTTAAACTCCAACGATTTTGAAGCATATGACATTACAACAACATTTTGCATTTGTAATTTTTGTGGGACCTAAATTTAGATAATTTTATCATTTTCCTGATTTAGGCATAACTAGTAATAAAAACAAAATGGCCAACGACTTTGACATATTTGTGAGTTAGGTGGAAACTTCTAATAAGATGAATATGAAGACGCAGTTGAAAATAGAATTGCAGATGAAATACAGAACGGTTGGTATCTTTGTCTTACTCATGGCTGCAGCCCAGTTGGTTAAGAACGTTCGGTCGGTCCTATTAATTATGGAGTAAACCTACCTTATTTATTTGTATATTCTAAAATGAAAATCAAACCAGGAATCTACCAGTCAAATCTAATAAAAAGTATTCATTTTTTTAACAATAGCGCTATTATATATTAGCCATGGATATATATTCAACCATAACCATTCTTCCCTGCCCGGTAGCTGTTTGGATGTACGAGGACTCCCAGTACCCAAAATTTTCCTAAGATCGAGGGTATTTACTTCAAACTACGATGGCGATCAAGCTTTTATTCTTTAAGTGTTGACTTCGAAATCTGAAATGGTGTACACCATGCTAAAATTAGAGTCTATAGCAATGCTACTAGAGTACTAGGTTTCCAGGTTAGTCATATTCGAAAGTGGTACCCTTCACTTATTATCAATTCACGTTCCTTAAAAGAACTTATTGTTAACATTGTTAAATTATTTAATTACCATGCATGATGTTTTTGAAGTCGTTGGAACAATATCTTTGTTAGGATTTCAATGATCAAAACACTTTAACCAAATTATTTAATAACCATGCATGATGTTATTGAAGTAGTTGGAACAATGTCTTTGTTAGGATTTCAATTATCAAAACACTTTAACCAAAATTATCTTCGGTAAAGTGTTTGATAATGAAAATAATATATATGCAGATCTAGAAGCTAAACTACGAGGGGTTTGAAATGTACGGAAGTTCGGGGTCAACGTTTTTCAATTTTTTTAAGGTAAGTATAAAATATATAAATATATAATTACGCATGTCAAAATATAAATATGAAAATCTGACACCATTACGTTCCTCGTCTTTTAAATAGCTGAAATTATCAGTTATTTAAAAAAATATATACCGTTACACTTAACCTAAATAGAATTATTAATATATCATATTATACTAATATTTTAATTTATAAATTTGAAAAATAAATCATGAGATTATTACACCTAGGGTCTTGAACACCACCCCCCCCCCCCCCCTCTTCAAGATGGGGACCCGGCCTAGAGCCTCTTCTTACTAAAGACCTCAGGAAGTTTTTAACACATGAAGCCTAAAATCCCAATTACTAAACTACCCTCTTTTGTTTTTTTAATTCCTATATATACTAAATTAGACAATTTTACATTTCCATTCACGTATTATCTCTCTTCTCTCATACCTCTCTCCTCCACTACCTCTCTCATACCCCACCTCCCTCCCAAACCGCCACCACCACCACCATAACACAACCACCACCGTAAATGCAGAAAACCACCACCCCTACCTCTATCTCCTCCCATACTCTATCCATGGATGAAATCACACCACAAAGAAGATTACGCACCACCACACCGAGCTTCTCCTCCTCGTTCGAGCTCGCCGGAGCAAGTCACGGCCTCCTCGCACCCCTCGCGCCACCACTCCGATGCGCTTCTCCTGCTTCGCGAGGTAACTGAGATCCGCAACTATGGCTTCTCCTCCTCGTTCGAGCTCGCTGGAGCCATGGCTTCTCCTCCTCATTCGCTGGTTCGAAGCTCGATGGAGGTACTCCGATGCGCTTCTCCTTCTTCGCGAGCTAACTGAGATCCGCAGCCATGGCTTCTCCTCCTCGTTCGAGCTCGCCGGAGCCATGTCTTCTCCTCCTCATTCACTGGTTCGAAGCTCGATGGAGGTGGTGTTGACAAAATGAGCTGCTGCTTCGAAGCTTTCCGGCGTGGTGATGCTGCAGCTAAGAGATCCGGCGAGGATGGTGTTATTTCGTGGCTCGCCGGAGAGAGCCGTGGCTCGACGAACAGGCGAACAGGTGGTGGTGTTTTGGTTGTGCTGCTGCTCCGTCGTTCAAGATCTCGCTGCTTTTTTTTTTTTTTTTCAGATCTGGTCAAACTCAAACCTAGGTATTTTTTTTTTATTCGTTTGAATTGCTTTTTTAATGTGTAATTCATTTGAAATTGTATAAAAAATATTTGAAAAGTGAATAAATTATTTTTTAGGATTTATTCTTTATTTATTTTTGTAAAATACTCATCAAATATGCGGAGTACTCATCAAAATTACGGAGTACTCATTAAAATTATCTAAATACTCATTAAAATTCATAGAGTAACTCATTAAAATTCATAGAGTACTCATTAAAATTATCCAAATACTCATTAACATTATTCGGAGCACTCAATAAATATATAGAGTACTCAGCAAATTCTCGGAGTACTCTATGTTTTTCTCGGAGTACTCTATGTTTTTCTCGGAGTACTCTATGTTTTTTTCCGGTGACCGTGACTGGTGGTCGGAGGTCGGTGGTCGGTGGCCGGAGGTCGGAGATAGGTGGTAGGTGGGTTGGGGGTAGGTGGGTAGTGGTAGAGGAGAGAGAAACAGTGACATCACATTTTTTGGCTTTTAGTGGTAGTAAGGGTAGGAGAGACAATTGTCAAAATTCAGGTCCCTAAGAAGAATGCCATTTAAAAAACTACTCTATAGAGAAGACAATTTGTCTCCAAGACCCTATATATAATTCACCCATAAATCATTTAAAAAAATAAAACATTATAATTTTATTTGAGCCATATAAATAATAATATACTAATCAAACTCAAAATAAAGACTTGTATAAAAGAATTGCAATACTTAATAAATTGATTTTATGAAAGTTGACAAATCTATAATTTAAATCTAGTATATTAAAGAACAAGTTTTTTTATACCATTAAATATAAAAATAAAGTTGAAATCTTATTCTTATTTTATATTCATTAGAAAAAAATTATAAAGCAAATTTATACACCTAACCTCTATTCTAAATTCTAAAATATGAAGATATTGAACCACTACGACACATAACTTGTGTATCTTCTTTAGCATTCATTTAGATAAATATTCAGAAGAGATTAATTATTTTTTGAGATAAAATTACTTATGGGGGATTTTAATGATATCACAAAGACCTCTGAAAAGTAAGGCAAATTATCTCCGAATATTGATAGGATTATTCACTTCAATGAATTTATCAATAATAATCTTCTCATTGACTTTCCCGGCAAATGATGTTTCTTTACTTGGTCCAACAAAATAAAGGGTGAAGTAAATATTAAAGAAAAACTTGACCGCTCTCCCTTCTTACTCTTGGTGTGACTCTTAAGTCTTACCCGAATGCGATTCTCAAAACTTCGCCAGCTATTGGATCCGATCACTTTCCAATCATAATGCAGAAAAATGTCTCTAAATCAAAATATAGAGACTATTTTGTATCCGAATCCAGATGGTTTGAAAATATTCAATGTAGAAAAGTTGTTGAAAAATCTTGGGAAAACTTTCGCAATATTGATGACATTGAAGATTTCTACCGTAAAACATATGCTAATTATCTTGCTCTTACAAGTTGGAGTCGGAAAACTTTTACTAAAAATAAAAGACTCATCGACAAGTTACAACAAGATTTGGAAAAAATAAAAAATGATGAGATCACAAATTGTAATCAAAATAAGGAAAAGGAAATCATCGAGGAGTTGAAAAATATTTGGGATAAAGAAGATTCTTTCTGGATCGATAGAGCAAGAGACCTTTGAATCAAAAAAGGGGACAAGAACACCAAGTATTTCTATGCGACAACTAAAAAAGAAGGAAAAAGAATCGTATATGCACCCTAAAAAACGAGGATGATTATTGGATGAAAGATCTGAAGGTCATCAATAAAACTATCTGCGATTATTATATGAACCTCTTTGATAAAAATACGGTTTCTAACATCGAGGAAATCTCAAGACATACCCTGAATAAAATCACTCCGTAAATGAATGATATACTCACAAAGACTCCATGTATGGGTGAAATTAAGAACGCAATCTTTAGTGTGTCAGGTTAAAAAGCTCCTGGACTGGATGGTCTTCTGGGCAATTTCTTTCAAGAATTCTAGGATATTCTTAAAGAAGACCTTCTCAAACTAATCACTAATTTCTTTACCCACAATACTCCCTTACACAATATTAAAGTTGGCGAAATGATTTCATCCATGAATAGTTGTAATCTAAGAGCCAAAAAATTTCCAATAATTTTATAGTTGAAGTTGATACATGCAATCGGTCTATAATGAATAGTTGAAGGGGATTATCAGGAAAAGATCAAAGATTATAGACCGATTGCATGTATCAACTTCAACTATAAAATTATTGGCTCTTAGATTACAACTATTCATGGATGAAATCATTTCGCCAACTTAGTCTGCTTCCATCAAGGGAAGAAGTATCCAAGATAATATTCTTATTGCACAAGAAGTTGCGTACTTTATGAAAACCAAAAGGAGATCAAGGAAAAACTACACAACTATAAAAATTGATATGGCCAAACCTTATGACCAAGTCAACTTGGATTTCCTCTTGGAAACCCTTAAAAGTCTCGACTTCTTGGAAAAATGGAGAAACTGGATTTTTAATTGTATCTCATTAGTTTCGTTCTAGATCAAAGTTAACGGCTGAAGGCTTAAAAAATTTGTCCCAAAACAAGGTATTAGACAGGGTGATCCGCTGTCTCCACTTATTTTCTCTCTTCTTACAGAAAGTCTCAGCGGACTAATAACCATCAATGTCGGGAAGACAAGATCAAAGGATTTTTTATATCTAGGCAATGTCCTAAACTTATTCATCTCCTTTATACGGATGATGCCCTTCTTTTCATTAACATCGACAAGGAAGAAATTGAAACTTTCAAAAACACTCTCTAATTATCGCATGGAGTCGGGGGCAAAGAATCCATTTTCATAAATCTTCCCTCCTTGCTAGCAAGAATACTCTTAAAGAAGTGAGTAATGAAGTCTCTAGGAATCTTAATATTGGGATTACAAATTCGTTGGGCAAATACCTGGGTATCCCAGTTTCACTCAAATGTTCTAAAATAGAGAATCTTAATTATTTCAAAGATAGACTATTTTCTAAATCTGCTAGTTGGGTCTCTGACCTCCTATTGGATGGTTGTAAAGAAGTCCCCATCAAAGCGGTTTTACAATCTATAGCTAACTATGAAATGTCTATCTTTGAATTCCCAAAAAACATGTGCAATAAAATGTCTGGAATTATTGCAATTTTTTTGTGGAATTTTCGGCATAAGAAAAGAATCCACTAGATGGCTTGAAAAGAAATGGCCAGGTCAAAATCGATCGGCAGTATTGGTTTTAGAGATCGTCATAAAATGAACTTAGCTCATTTGGCTAACCAATCATGGAGGATTATTAACAATTTGGACTCTCTTGTTTCAAAAGTCCTTAAAGGAATTTATTGCCCAAATACAAGACTTTGGGATTTTAAACTCGAAAAAAAATCTTGGAGTTGGGCTAGCATCTTTAAGGGAATCCAATTACTAAAGAATTTTTCCATCTAACAAATTAGTAATGTCCTTAATACCAATATTTGGGAACATAGCGGGATTGGTAAAAGATACAAATTGATAAACCCGCCAATTGCAAGATCGAAGTTGTTGGAGAACTTTTTAATAAAGATCTTACAGGATGGAATTTAGATCTTTCAAAAGGTCTTTTTCCTCTTGAGATTATTCAAGATATTCATAATAAGACTGGATTACATCGGAGTATCCAGCCCCTTGTTGTTGAAACTGAGAGATGACTTGCCCGATTACTGGAATGGAAAGTCTTCTACAACAACATAAACTTTAATAACGTCGCAGATGCGTTTACTAAATGTATCCGACAATACATTGACATCACTAGATGGCATGATCTTTCATTTTTAGGATCTTTTACTTTTCTCTCTTGTATTTGTAACAACTCTACTTTGTATTAATCGCTTTTTCTAATAAAAGGGAGGGAAAGAGAGAGAGAGAGAGAGAGAGAGAGAGAGAGAGAGAGAGAGAGAGAGAGAGAGAGAGAGAGAGAGAGAGAGAGAGAGAGAGAGAGAGAGGGGGCTACATATAACTGAACACATGATTCTTTCTTGCCTACACGATGAACCTTCCATGCAGGTTTTGTTTAGTATTCATCACCTTAGTTTGTGTAATCACTTGTAAGTGGTGCAAAACAAGTTGCTTGATATTTCCCATTAAGACATACGCCTTGCAAGGTATACAAACAAGTCTTCTGAAAATAGGTGTAGTAGTATCAGATTCGGTCGAGCACGGTGAGCTTGGATTAGTTTAAATAGGTTAAAATCCCTTTGTGGGCACTATTATAAAAGGACTAGTGAATGGTCAGATACATTTGAACGCACATGAGTAGATATGAACCTTGACAAAAGTAAATAAATTTAAGTACTTCTTTCGTTCCTAAATAATTGTCCACTTAGCTTTTCACATAGATTAATAAATGTAACCATAAGATTCTCTTAACTAAAATATTCTCCATAAAGTTTTCTGAAATCATAAATACTAATAGGAAACATAAATTCTAATATTTTAATAGGGATAATAGTGGAAAAATTTGGAAAAAACTGTCATGATATTATAAGTGTACAATTATTTTGAAACTATACTTTTAGTAAATCGACATTTATTAAGGAACATACGGAGTATAATAATTGAATTTCCCTTTATCCAAATATCCTTCATAATTTTTTTAATACAATGGATATCCTAAGAGATTTTAAAGAACCATTAATTACACTTGAAAGGCATGCTAAATATAACTCTCAGTGTTACCCAACCCCCTCTGTCCCGTATCAGGTTCCGTTACGGTCCTCACGATGTTTCATAAATTATTATACTCCAATCCTATTGAGACGCCCCAACCAGTCTAGTCAGTTCGCACAAATATTTTCTTCTCTAAAAATAATTTGCACCTTAAAACATGGAGTATGGATAAATGGCCTCTTAATATCATATATCCCCATTACCCTTGATTCTTGATCATTTCTCATCCATTGATTATAGAAATAACTTCCCATGAATTAACCTCCACAATTCAACTCTCTATTCTAAATTGATCCACCCATGCTAAACCTTCATAAAATATTTTGATATGTAAATTGAAAAATAAATATTTTATGAATAACGTATGATCAAAACACATGTTTTAATATTTTATGTCTAAGTAAGAATCTACCACCTAAAATTATATCATTACTCTTTCTTTAAAAGAAGCATGTGTATTGATCATGTATTACATTCAAGAAGTACATGGATTTGCATAGAGTAGGGGTAGAAATATAGCCTAATACTCTTCTTGTCTCCAAAAAGTTGTTATAATTGCTTTTGCACACAAATTAAGAATGTCATTTGTTATCTATGTGATTACCAAAATTATCTCCATAAAGTGTTTTGATATCTTGAATGTTTATAAAAAAACATAAATTATAATATTTAATTAGGGATATAAGTGGTATAAAGAATAAAAAAATGTTTTAAATTTGTAAAGGGATAATCTTTTATAGATAACTATTTTTAGTAATACTAACAATATTTTGAAAACAAAGAAAGTTTTTTTTTGAAAGATAGTTATTTAAATAGTTAAAAATGTAAAGATCATGGATGATATTCCCATAATTTATCCTAACTTATATATTCTATATATTGTAAATCTTGAAACGTAATTAAGGGGTTAAATTTGATGTCTCCTCCATATATATATTTTAGAGACGGATTTAGGATAGATATCTAAGGAGACAAAAAATTAGAACAATCAGCAGAATTTGGGCAGGGTTTGGAGGCGAGTTTTTTTGACTTGGTGAAGCGGAGGAGGAGACAAAGTCTATTTTTCTTAAATATTTTTTCATTAAAAACAAAAAAAATCGGCCACTTTCTCACGTGTCTGGGAGAACAGATGCAACCGCCTCCCTCAGATCTGACCTGATACAATTCGATTCCTATAAGCTAGCGATTTTACTCTTTAACTATGCTGTAAATCTCGGTTTCGTGGCCTAGGCGGTCACCCGGGGCCTAGCGCCTAGACGGGATTACACGGGACCTAGGCGGAATTATACGGTTTTGAATCCCACTTTATAAGTTTGTATATTTAGTAATATATATGTAGTAATTATAGAAATTTTAACCATTTAAGTCATTAAATTCATCTAACAATACTTTAGTAAATAAAAAAATACTAAATATTGAGTTATAATATCAATTAAAGAATTCTCGAGAATTAAAAAAAATAAGAAGGCCTATGGGATCATGTTTTGCCATTAATCAGCGCCTAGACGGCCATTTTTTGCCATTAATCGGCGCCTAGACGGGTTAGGAGCCTATTCCACAGTGACTAAGGCGCTAGGCAAAAACGCCTAGATTTTTTAACTAGGCGTAAGCGGTTGAGGGGGAGTTGACGCCTAAGCGGGGAGATCTACATCATAGCTCTTTAATATTTGGGATCCAAAATATTCAGTTAAATCAGTGGATTAATATTCATATAAAAAAAGAAGGGTAAAGCCCCCGTCTGGCCTTTATCTTCAACGAAAATGTGCTGGGGGTACCATATCTTTAGAATGTCACGAAATGGCCTCGACGTTAGATTTTTCGAAATCGGTGGCCCTTTTTTTAACATTTATGTTACTTGACCATTAGTCAACGACGCGTGGCGCCAACTCAGCTCAACATCAGCATTATTACTCCTCGTCATCATTGTCCTTATTATTTACTCCGATTTAAAAAAAAAACCTTTAAACGCTTGAAGCGTTTAAAGCCCTATCAACAATGGAAGAACCCAAATCAAAAAAACAAAAAATAAAATCTCTTCAAACTCATCTTCCCCCACCAAGCCGCACTCCTGCACAAGAATTCTGCTGCCAACGGCTTAGCTACGCCATTAACAATCGAATAACCCAAATTAAAAAAACAAAAAAAAAACAAAGTCGCTTTTCTTCCCACAGCAAGCCGCTCTCCGTACAAGAATCTCGTCGCCGCTCGTGTCCATTCTCCACCATCATCAGCGGCTTGGCTACGCAATTAACAATCGAGGAACCCAGGTAAAAAAAGATAAAAATCTCTTCAAACTCACCTTCTCAGTTACCAAATTTAATTAAAAAATTAAATTATTTTTAACCTAATCTCATTATTTTTACAATTTTTTTGAATTATCTGATTTAAGTATAATTGTTTATTATATTTTTATACAAATCCTGCAATGGTCCTTAAGACCGTCATCACTTTTATAATTTTTCAAATTATCTAATTTAAGTATAATTGTTTATTATATTTGTATACAAATTCTACAAGGGTCATTAAGACTGTTGGAAACCTTTTACCATGAGAAGTGATGTGCTGAAAGAATAGCATCTCATCACTTTTACAATTTTTCCAAATTATCTGCTTTAAGTATAATTATTTATTATATTTTTATAAAAATTCTACGATGATCATTAAGACCGTTGGAAACCTTTTACCACATGAGAAGTGATACGCTGAGAGATATCTTTTTCTGTTGGAGTGAGCAATTTGGTTTTAGTCTGCATTTTTTGGATTGTTATATAGTAAATATTCATTTGGCCGATAACAGAAGCCAAGGTGCCGTGTGAGTTTTTATAGGTCTAATAGTTTGCCATGACTTTTGGAGTGAACAATTTGATGAAATACTGCATTTTTTGAATTGTATAGTTGGAGTGAGCAATTTGGTTATATTGTATTTTTTGAATTGTATTGTTGGAGTGAACAATTTGGTGTTATAATGTGTTTTTTTGAATTGTTGTGCTGAGCAATTTGGTGTTATGCTGCATTTTTTGAATTGTTATAGAGTGAGCAATTTTGTGTTATACTATATTTTTTGAATTGTTTTGCAGTAATGTTGGAGTGAGCAATTTGGTGTTATACTATATTTTTTTAATTGCAATGAAGAACACCAAGAACACCAAAAATGTGTGTTTTAGTGTGTTAGTGTGTGTTTTTATGTGTTTGTGTGTATGTGTAAATGTGTATAAGGAGTAAATGACAAAACTACTCTTGCCACGCAGGAAAAAAATTCCCAACTGAGTATGACGTGGTGTTGAGTTGGTGCCACGCAACATTGACTAACGGTCAACTGACATAAATGTTTAAAAATGGGCCACCGGTGTTACAAAATGTAACGTAGATGGCCATTTCGTGACATTTTAAAAATAGGGTACGTACCTCAATACATTTTCGTTAAAGATAAAGAGTTTGGGGCATTACCCAAATAAGAATAATGATATATACTATCCAAAACCATAACATTCAATATACCACCCATAACGTAATGTGATTTAATTTAAAATAAATTGTTAATCATATCAAGAAAATAAATAAGTTAGTAAATTACTTCCAACTAAATCACGTCAGGTCACATCACATCCTATGAAATGTGATTTTAGGTATATATCATTACTCAAAAAATAACATAATAGGATATAAAATAGGGTGAATTATATATAGGGTCTTGGAGACCATCTTTCTTCTCTATAGAGTAGTTTCAAAAAAGTTATTCTTCTTAGGGACCTCATTTTTTACAATAGTCTTTTCTACCCTTACTAACACTAAAAGACAAAAAGGTGTGATGTCACTGTTTCTCTCTCCACTACCTACCACTACCCACCTACCTCCAACCTCCGACCACCTACCTCCAACCTCCGACCACCGACCACCGACCTCCAACCACCGACCACCGGTCACCGGAAAAAACATAGAGTATCGGAAAAAACATAGAGTACTCTATATATTTGCTGAGTACTCTATAAATTTGCGGAGTACTGATGTCTCCCTAAATGTTCTTATTTTCGACCCTTGGGAGACATCATTTTTTATGTTTAATTGAATGTTTTGATAGACTTTTGAGCTAAAAATGCAATAATCCGGAATTCCTATTTTATTTCTAGTATTTTTGATTTATCAAACTTTTGCGCGTAATCTTGTGTATTTTAGTGAAAAGTTTGTAGGTTTTGAATATTAGCTAGGAATGGAATCCGAAAGAAGAGTCAAAGATCACGAGATGAAGTCAAAACTTGAAGATAAATCCCGACGATATTATTTTTAGAGCTGAAAATCTGTTTTCCAGGCCATATATTGCTGATTTCAAGGTGCTTAAGAGATGATTCAGCCGCTGACCTTTGAAGAGAAAACATTCCTCATCGAGTTACGGAAATTTAGCAACTGATTTCAGGTCAATCGGAGTTGTAACAAAGAGGGAAAAGCCGTTTTAGTGAAGGTGTATCAGCAGTTACGGGATTTTGGGCCAAGAGTGGAGTTGGGCTTTTCTAATTTTCATTTAAACCTTAAGGAAAACCCTAATCCGTTTTTACCACTATAAATAGGCCTTTAGACCTCATTATTCAGTACCTCTTATTTTATTCTTCAATTCAAAATCATCCTTAGAAGAGAGTGTCCGGAGAAGAAGCTGAAGCAAGGAAAAGAAGAAGCCAAGAGCTGGAGACTGTCTATATCTCCACTTCGCAGCCGAATCAACTCCGTAATTAGGTTCTTCTATTTTATTCTGTAAAAAATTATGAACCCAATTATGTCTTTAGTTTTTGTCTTTCCGTTAATTATGAGCTAAATCCATTTAATACTTGGGAACGCATAATGGGTTAATCCCTACTTTGTTTTATTTCATATGATTGGATTTGGGATTTCAGTAATTTAATTCAAATTGGGTCTTTTACATGTTTCTGTAATTTGTATTTATTTACTGTTCTTAAAGTAGCTAATTAATAACAGGTATTAGTATCTAAGCTATTCCACATAGTGGCGTGTGGATCATCTTGACGGGGGGTTTAGATACAGAATTAATTACAGAATATAGGATATAAATTATTTGACTCTGACGAGCGTAATTAATCTTATGGCCTATTGGGTATTTTTAGCTTAATCATTCGAAGGTGGATCATAATCACCCTGACGGGGTTTGTGACACCCTAGAATAGCTTCGTAGTCCACCCTGACGGGGGTACGAAGATTTCCGAATCCCGACCTATGTTAATTTGACCGATTTGTCCCTTAAACAACATATAAAATGAAATAGAGTTTGGAGAAATCCTTGCGTCTCTCAAGTACTTCTGCTCATATTTGCGTCTAGTTCCATTATTTGCATTTTTACTTAGTCTTTAATTATCTTAGGAATTAGAAAACCAAACAAACATTATCAAATCTTTTATTTATATTCAAAGTGCAATTATTCATTAATTGATAAGCATTAGAGTCAACCATTCCGTCCTTGGAACGAATCTGTTTTATCAACTATATTACTTGGGACAACCGTACACTTGCGGTTGTGGTTCGATTACTTTTGCATTTATTTTAGACCACACAAAGGACCACCAAGTTTTTGGCGCCGCTGCCGGGGACGGTAGCGTGTGACCACGGTGTTTATCCGTTAGTGATTAGTTGCATTTTTATTTTCAGTTTTACGTTGTTTTGTTTTAGTCTCTTTTCAGGTTTTTCTTTAGGTATGGAGAATTTTCGTTATCAAGTTCAAACTCCACCACAATCCTGGTGGGATCATCTGCAAGACTCCTTTGATAGAATATATACTTTTCAGAATTTGACACGAGGGAGCTTTAGAGATCACGAGGAAAGGCTCAAGAAGTTGGAAGAATCACTCAATGGTTTCATCAACACTTCAATGGTTAATATGAAAAATGATGAGGCAATAATCAATGCTACCACATCATTAGTGCAAGAAATGCAACAAAAACATCAAATTATGGAGCAAAGATTGATGCAACTCACAGAGACAATTGAGAGGATACAACAAGCACCATCTATGCAACTTGGACAAGGTACAACAATTGATGATGAGGCCATTGGAATTGATAGCGATGTTTGGTTCGATGTATTTGAAGAGTTTAGTCTTCAAGAAGAGGATAAATTGGAATCGCCACAAGTTGAAATTAGTGAACTAGAGATTCCAAGGAGAGAAGAACCAATCACGCTAAGCATAGACGAGGTAACTATTGATAAGCAAGTTGATGATGAGTTTGAATCTTGTAAAGATGATATTTCGGCTATACAAGAATCTACCAAGCTGGGTTTAGAGGAATCAAACATTGAGATCTTGGTTAGAAAAGAGATAGAAGAAGAAGATACTAGGATGGATTCGCCATCTAGTACTCCATTGATGTCACCAACAACTCCAATAAAGACGAATCATTCAAATGGTGACATAGATAAAGAATTTGTAGAGGTGTGCAAAGAAGACAAAACCAACACCCAAATGCTTGAAAGTGATACAAAAGAACTCACACCGCAACAAATCTTCACAGAAGCTATTTCAGAATTAAATGAGAATGCGAGTGTAGAGATTGAGATTGAAGACGTGTACCTCATAACAAAAGAAAGTTCTGAAACATCCATTGTTTTGGACAAAAAGCTAGAGGAGGTGCAACTTGAGTTACCCATTGTTCTAGAAGTACCTAAAGAGGTTAAAGAGAAGAATCACCACCATGAACCCGTGAAAAAGAGAGCTAAAGATGAGTTTGGGGTTGGAACCAAGGTTGCGTGGAAGGCTTCTAAACAAGAGAATAGGCCACGAGGTTTCAAAAATACGTGGATGGGACCATTTGTTGTTACTCGATTGGTAACAGCAAAATTAATAGAGATACAACCTTTGAGAGGTCAAAGGCGGCGAATTGTAGACATACATAACCTCACCCACTGCTGGGGAGGCTATATACTCAAGGGATAATGGAGGTAACCCGTCAAACTTTAAATGACGTTAAATAAAAGTGCTTCTTGGGAGACAACCCATGTTTTAAATTGCTTTCATGTCTTTAAATTCGTAGTATAAATTAGAGTAATGGTTATTTATTTAGTGTTTATTTGTAAGAAATGAGGAAGGTTGGTGTTTTTTGATGATTACAGGAGTGAAGGTCACGAGTTTTGGGTACCTAGAACGAAAAAGAATGAAAATTTTGGGTTCCAATACAGTAGAAACCGGGTACCCGGTTTGTAGAATGCGGGTACCCGTTTTCGGTGCTGTACCCCAGGTATCAAAACTTCGGAAGATCATAACTTGACGCTCGGAGGTCGGAATTAACTTTTTCTTGAGCCTAAACCGCATAACTTTTCGAGCTCTATCCAATGGTCAAGTCGAAATTTCGTATGAACAGCTAAAAGTTTCTGACCCAGCATTTTTAGGCCCGCCATTAGTTGCGTCTCGTGGTTGCGTCTCCACTTAACACCATTGATGACGAACCAAAGCTCCAAAAACACTCAAATTCCATCATCAAAACACCAATATATCACCAATCCTTACCTCTAAACATCATCCCAACACATAATCAATCACAAATCTTTCCAAAAACACCAAGAAATTCAAGTTTTAACCCAAAAATTTCTTCACCAAAGCTTAAATTATATCCTTTAAACCTCTCCAACACCATAGTTATTAAATACCCATCTCAAGTCAATCACCAATCCCACTACTGTGCCACTTTCAACAATATCAAGCAACACAAATTTCATCAATAGCTTTGGTACTTTGAAGGTTGGAGATTGCAAGTGCAAGTGCAAGGTATCAAGTCATCATAAATTCTATGGCCAATCCGGTAAAATAGCTAGAACTCTTCTTTTCTTTCTATTACCAGTTGGGAATTAAGATTTATTTTAGTTATTTAGCGGAGGAATTGTGAATTGTTTGAGCCTATTAATATTATATATTTTGCAAGTAATCTTTAAGTAGGTGAAAAATTGAGTTTGGGGTCATCAAAGATGACCATGAAGGTTGGAAAAGGTACGAAGAACATGATGAAGATAGAAAGTTGGGTGTTGAGGAAAGATTTTCGTAGAAGAGATGATGATTTAGAGAGATAGGAAATGATGAAGATTTGGAAATTATGGCAAAAGAGTTCGAGGTAATGAAGAACACTTTATTCAAGATGGATGCAACAATCAAATGATCTTTAAAGCTTGATGAAGTAATATTCAAAACCCTAACATGAGACTACACGTAATCGGCCTAGTGTCGATCCAGATATGTTTTCCAATCCTTTTCTCATTTAGTGTATATTAGTTTAATTGCTTTATTGAGTCTTTTCGAGTCGTGGGGACACGACTCATTTTTTAGTTTGGGGTGGGGTTTGTTGCCGCATCCCAGTTTTTATGTGTTTATTTGTTTTTAATTACTTTCAATAAAATAATAGGAGTTGCGTTTGACTGTAGAAGATTTTAAATGTCCCTTTTAAGCATACTTTTGATGAATCTATGATAATAGATAGTGGATTTTATGGAATAACATAAAACGCACTTACAATTGCATGCGCACATAGATAATGAATAGGAAAAATTAATAAACAATGCAAAAGAAGTAAGCTTGTACTTAAGGAAAATGTTTGGTTTGTAGAACGTGAGATCTAAATTAGTAGAGAACCCACTTAGATATGAACTAGAGACGAACCATGTAGTTAGGAAAATGATAAGGGTAGTTCTTTGTTAGCCATTTGAAGCCTTTTAGCTTGCTATCCCTTATATTAATTTTATCCGTCTTAGCCCAATTTCGAGTCTTAAGCCTTTTCTTTTGTAGCCACGATATAAGCCAATTATCCTTTAGATTATTAGGCATGACCAAATGACCCGCACTTGAATCACGATCCTGAGACCTGTCTCGAGTTTGAGTTTGGGGTGGAGGGTCCACATTTGGGAAATTTCATTGGGAAGGGATTATATGTGTTTGTATTGAGGCACAAAAATGTAGATGATATTATTATTTGTAACCCTTTGCCTGGATTTGAAAAGAAAAAAGAGAAAAAGAAAAAAAATATTATAAGAGACATGACCTTTCACATCAAAACGAGGGTCATGGGTATCTTGTACAAAAAAAGAAGAAAAGAAATGAAAAAAAGAAAATAAAAAGAATGAAAGAATAAAACAAACCGGCAAAGTGGAATATTCTGAAAAATCATCTTAGTTTATATTGGGTTGACATTGGGTACGCAACATTAGCGCGTCAAATGGGTTGAGTGAGAACATTATATGAGTGTAAACTCAAACTCGTGGACAGTTGTTGATGGTAAGTGAGGAGAGAGCCAAAAGCTCACTTCAAATTTACCAAATATACATACCACACCGTCCCTAAGCCTACGCTAAAACCATAAAGTCCTCGTGATTCCTAGGTACATGGTAAGTTAATAGTTTGTATACTAAGTGGAGCGTTCAAAGCGAGTAAGGATCGAGGAACAAACTATAGCCATCATAATGAGATAAGTACAAGTGTAACCTTCTAGCATTGCAAAGTTAATTTTATGATTGAAGTTATTTATGTTTGATGTTGCATGATTAGTGTGTGTGTATGTTAGTTCTTAATGTTTTCTATATGAGATTTATCTTTAGAATTGCTTTTGGGTTTATTTGCTAGCTTCTATTTTCTCTTGCATCTACTTCATTCCCCTTGTTTTTAGTTTTGCTTTGTCGGGACGACAAAGGTTTGAGTTGGGGGTCTTGATGTCTCCCTAAATGTTCTTATTTTCGACCCTTGGGAGACATCATTTTTTATGTTTAATTGAATGTTTTGATAGACTTTTGAGCTAAAAATGCAATAATCCGGAATTCCTATTTTATTTCTAGTATTTTTGATTTATCAAACTTTTGCGCGTAATCTTGTGTATTTTAGTGAAAAGTTTGTAGGTTTTGAATATTAGCTAGGAATGGAATCCGAAAGAAGAGTCAAAGATCACGAGATGAAGTCAAAACTTGAAGATAAATCCCGACGATATTATTTTTAGAGCTGAAAATCTGTTTTCCAGGCCATATATTGCTGATTTCAAGGTGCTTAAGAGATGATTCAGCCGCTGACCTTTGAAGAGAAAACATTCCTCATCGAGTTACGGAAATTTAGCAACTGATTTCAGGTCAATCGGAGTTGTAACAAAGAGGGAAAAGCCGTTTTAGTGAAGGTGTATCAGCAGTTACGGGATTTTGGGCCAAGAGTGGAGTTGGGCTTTTCTAATTTTCATTTAAACCTTAAGGAAAACCCTAATCCGTTTTTACCACTATAAATAGGCCTTTAGACCTCATTATTCAGTACCTCTTATTTTATTCTTCAATTCAAAATCATCCTTAGAAGAGAGTGTCCGGAGAAGAAGCTGAAGCAAGGAAAAGAAGAAGCCAAGAGCTGGAGACTGTCTATATCTCCACTTCGCAGCCGAATCAACTCCGTAATTAGGTTCTTCTATTTTATTCTGTAAAAAATTATGAACCCAATTATGTCTTTAGTTTTTGTCTTTCCGTTAATTATGAGCTAAATCCATTTAATACTTGGGAACGCATAATGGGTTAATCCCTACTTTGTTTTATTTCATATGATTGGATTTGGGATTTCAGTAATTTAATTCAAATTGGGTCTTTTACATGTTTCTGTAATTTGTATTTATTTACTGTTCTTAAAGTAGCTAATTAATAACAGGTATTAGTATCTAAGCTATTCCACATAGTGGCGTGTGGATCATCTTGACGGGGGGTTTAGATACAGAATTAATTACAGAATATAGGATATAAATTATTTGACTCTGACGAGCGTAATTAATCTTATGGCCTATTGGGTATTTTTAGCTTAATCATTCGAAGGTGGATCATAATCACCCTGACGGGGTTTGTGACACCCTAGAATAGCTTCGTAGTCCACCCTGACGGGGGTACGAAGATTTCCGAATCCCGACCTATGTTAATTTGACCGATTTGTCCCTTAAACAACATATAAAATGAAATAGAGTTTGGAGAAATCCTTGCGTCTCTCAAGTACTTCTGCTCATATTTGCGTCTAGTTCCATTATTTGCATTTTTACTTAGTCTTTAATTATCTTAGGAATTAGAAAACCAAACAAACATTATCAAATCTTTTATTTATATTCAAAGTGCAATTATTCATTAATTGATAAGCATTAGAGTCAACCATTCCGTCCTTGGAACGAATCTGTTTTATCAACTATATTACTTGGGACAACCGTACACTTGCGGTTGTGGTTCGATTACTTTTGCATTTATTTTAGACCACACAAAGGACCACCAAGTACTCTCCAAATTTTTTCGAGTGCACTAATAAAATGTCGGAGTACTCTAAGAAAATGTCGGAGTACTCTAAGAAAATTCTCGGAGTACTCTTAAAATTAGTGAGTATTCTAAAACAATTAGAGAGTAAATTAAAAAAAGACATGAGTCTAAAATAAAAACAGTGAGGTATTATTCAAACAATTATATTATTACACAATCAGAAAAAAAAAGGAAATCTATTTGGTTTGACCAGATCTAGATCTGGTCAACCATGTTAACCTAAAAAAAAAAAAACTCCTCTTCATGCGTGAAACAAACGCCACCACCAATCAGCACCTTCTTCTTCACAGAAACACGGCAAACACCACAGCTCTCTCCGGCGAGATCTTGAATCATCCATGAAGCTCAAACTCGTCCATGGTGGTCCACTCCAAACTGCAGCTCCGGAGAAGAAATAAGCACAACCACTAGTCATTTGAGCTCGCTGCAGCGCTTGTGAAGGGTTGCACTGCAACTCCGGCGAACAGCAACCACGAACAAGGGCTTCACTGCAACTCCGGCGAACAGCAACCATGAACAAGGGTTTCACTGCAACCACAACCACCACGACTTCACTGCAACTCCGGCGAACAGCAACCACGAACAAGGGCTAATGGATCTGGATCGACGAAGAAGCATTGTTGGACCTGTTCGCCTAAGAAGCATCGACGAAGAAGACAGCAACCACGAACAAGGGCTTCACTGCAACTCCGGCGAACAGCAACCACGAACAAGGGCTTCACTGCAACCACAACCACCACGGCTTCAGTACAACTCCGGCGAACAGCAACCACGAACAAGGGCTAACGGATCTGGATCGACGAAGAAGCATTGTTGGACCTGTTCACCTGAGAAGCATCGACAAAGAAGACAGTCTTCACCTGCGTCGCGAACAGTGGTGGTGGTCACGGACAGTTGTTCTCCTGCTGGTGGTGGCTGATGGCGGCGGTCGGAGGTCCATGGCAGCAAAAGAGGGAGAAGAAGAAGCAGTTTCCATGGCTGCTTGTTGGAGAAGAAGAAAGAGCCATGTCGGTGGTGGTGGTTGTGTTATGGTGGTGGTGGTGGCGGTTTGGGAGTTGGGGGAGGAGAGAGAGGTAGGGGAGGAGAGAGATGTGAGAGAAGAGAGAGAATAATGAGCTTGGAATAGTGAAATGTTATATTTAGT
Source organism: Nemophila menziesii (assembly GCA_029959085.1). Taxonomy (NCBI): domain Eukaryota; kingdom Viridiplantae; phylum Streptophyta; class Magnoliopsida; order Boraginales; family Hydrophyllaceae; genus Nemophila; species Nemophila menziesii. Next base: position 16,989,568 of record JARWIR010000003.1, on the reverse strand, counting down.
ATATATAGGGGAAAAAAACAAAAGAGGATAGTAAAGTAATTGGGGTTTTGGGTTACATGTGTTAAAAACTTTCTGATGTCTTTAATAAGAAGAGGCTTTAGGCGGGGTCCCTATTTTAAAAAGAGGGGTGTGTTCAAGACCCTAAGTGGCATTTTCTCTATAAAATAACATAATAGGAATTACCTTCTTTTTTTTTTAAAAAAAAAAGGAAAAATTATGACAAATTCACCTCGGGGTTGGGATAGGCGGTAGTATATCCGCTCCATTTATCGTATGAAAACCTCCAAAGAAGAAAAAGACACTTAACATAGATGAAAAGATCGAGAAATTATACTAGTAATAGTGAAACAAAACGTTCATACTTTATGTTCAAGAGAATAGAGAATAATCAAGTTTACCAAAAACTAGCTCGAAGAATTAAAAGTCTATAATAATTTTCAATCAATTTATTCATAAATATTTAATCTTCAACATGGTGGTTCTAGCTTGTGAGATCATATTAATTTTGAGCATTGGCAGTATCGGTAACGGTAAAAGCAGCCGTAGTAGAAGATACTATAGGATCCGAATTTTGTCCAACTATAAGATTTGGCTGCTGCTGTGGTTGGGTGTTGAAAACGTGATCTTCATTCATGAGTGAATTCAAAAATGAAGAGAAAACCTCATCGTTTTCATTGCCCAGGCTAGCGTCAAACATCCTGAAACCACGATCAATGGTGCACATATTGGTATGATCATCTCTATCTGGTGCGACGGTCTCAAAATTCATTTGATATAGTGGATCAAGGCCAGTCTCAAAAGGAACGTAATCGGCTAAGATGGAGACTGAGTTATGATTCTCTTGTGAAGATGAAGGCTTATTGTGATCAACTATGGAAGAATAATTAGGGTTCATTGGCTTGTGTGTTCTTGGATCTATTCCTTGGCTGATTAATTTTTTGCTCAGGTGGGTGTTCCAATAGTTCTTTATCTCGTTATCTGTTCGTCCAGGAATCCTACCCGCTATCAAAGACCACCTACAATATTATGTGCGCGCACAAATATTACTTTACTTCAAAATTAACCATGAAGATGTATTAAATGTACAAGAGGGATCGATATGAATTCTCTTACATACAAGATTACTAGATGAAAATATCACAACATATACTGTAGAACTAAATTCACTTGATGCATGGGACCTTGCAAGTTACAACCCTATTCTCCTAAGAATGATCGATCAATGGGAAGCAATAAACCTTCAAAACTCTAAAAGCTAAGGGCAATGAATTGTTATGACCCCACGTAAACAAGTATTTACAGAATGATTTTGTGGTCTTTTTTGTAGGTAAAGAATTGTCTCTACAACCACCGGCGAATCTAGGGGCAGTTTCCATGAAGCCGGAAGAATTGTAAATTTGTTTCAATAAAAATTGGAGAAAAAAACTTAGAGCAAAAAACATATTAGGATCCACAACTCGAATGCAGATATATTTTTAACCCTTAAAATTTATTTACTTTTGTGATTTTTAACCTCCACGTGTTTCACGTGATATAAATTTAACCCTAATTTTTTAATTTTTTAATTTTTTTAATTTTTTAATTTTTTAATTTTTAAATTTTTATCCTTAAAATGTATGTATAGATGAACCCAAACTCACATTTATTCGCTAACATTAGGTTCACAGACAAAAAAATCTTAAATTCATCCTTCTCTATTTCATATAAGGACGGTACTGACACGGTCATCCACATAGCTCCCTTGTTACTGTATAGGAAATATGGATATTTTGCATAGGTTTGGATGATATTTATAAAGGAGGGTTCATATTTATATCATGGAGATTACTGTATATTTTTTTAAAAAAAGTTTCAAAATAAAACTCAAATAATTGTACAAATTTGCATTACATTCTTGTATTGAGTACGGCAGGTTCTCAGCTAAAGAGGTCATAGTCTAGACCCTCCTGATTTTTATAAGTTTTAGAACCTTTTAATTCTTTTCTAATATATAGTATAATTTTTTTTAAATTTAAACAGACCTAATTTTTTTTTTAAATACATGAAAGAGCCACTTTGGACTCAAAGTTATCTTGACTCCAATAAAATTCGATCTTAAGACCTCTTGGTCTCTGCGGAGTAACCTAATCATTAGGCCAACTATCGATCCCAAAAGACCTAATTTTAACTCAAAACAAAAATACTAGTATGCTTTTTTTTATTTTTAAAAAAAGAATGTTTAATTAAGTTAAGTAAAAAAAAAGAAAATTATTTGTAATAAACATACATTTTTTTAGAAGGTTCATTTTATATAGTTTGTTTTGTGTCTCTAAAAATGTTAAGACAAACCCTTTCAGTCCATCTCGTATTTACCATTGTGTCTCCTTTGTGTATGCTCATTGAATTAAGTAAAAATACTTACATAAAAGATATAAAAGGAATGTGACTATCCGAAAAAGGTAATTTTCATCAAATATTAAATGATTCAATATATATTGCAGTTATTCATTGAAATATCAAGATATAATGGTATTAGATTAACGAAATAATTATTTTAATTAGTTTTTTGAATTTAAAACATAAATTATGTATCCTAATATATATGGTTAAATAGTCGTAGATTCAATATTGCGTAGATCGCATGCATTAATCTTAGGTGGCTTAAACCAGGCTTTAATTTGAAGGAAACCCTTTAGATTTGTAGCTAAAATATTACATACAAATCTATTAAATCTTACACACGTTATGAAGACAAAAATATCTAAATAAAATGTTTTCTATTAAATTACATAAAACAATCTTACTAAAAATTAAAATTTAATCATATTCGAAATAATTTAAAATAAACTAATAATAATATACAAATCTTCAATTTTCATCTTCACCAAAAGAAATCATGAATGTACTTATGATAGGTACTAACTTATAAGCAATAAGTGTTTAATATCTAATTATAAGTATATAATGTGATATATGAATTAAAGTCTATTAACATATATGTTTGTTTTATATTGTATATATAGAAATCTTCACAACAACCAAAAACAAACCAATTAAATTCACTTTAATGCAGCTACTATCTAGGAAGAAATCTCAACACAAAACTATTACGTTGAGATTAGTTTAGAATTTGTCATTTACCCAGTATTAACTATTAAGAACTCCCTTATATATGAAAGAAAAAAACTATTACGTTATACGGATCACAAGTCACGAAAAGAAAAAAAAGGACATGATATAATAAAGCAATACTGCTATGTAAGTACATTAATGAATGCTCAACGTGTTAAAAGATCAAAGCATATGACTTATAATAAGAATTTGATTTTTTTGTTCTTTTAGTTATTTACAGCTTTATATAACATAGAGGATGATGAATTAGTGAAAAAAATGGATAAACCCCTAATTTTAGGACAAACAAAATTATGATTTAAGTGAATCTCTTATAAAAGTGAATTAGTGAAGAACCATATATAGATTAAATAATATTTAGTTAGATGTATAAAATCGTAGGCTTTTATTTATTTCATCAAGCATGTTTATAGAGAGTATTTGCAAAGACCTGTTGCCAAGGAGGCGATGGAGGCGGAGAATGAGATCTTCTTCATCAGAGGTGATATGTCCTCGTTTAACACAAGGACGAAGATAATTCATCCATCGGAGACGGCAACTTTTACCACATCGGAGCAATCCTGCTTTTTTTGGAAGTATACGCCACCTTCCTTCTCCTTCTTTCTTTATGTAATTTGCTAGAAGCTCATCTTCTTCAGGTGTCCATGGACCTCTCTTTAGTCCTATCTTTGCACAACATGGTGTCGTTGTTTTTGTTGTTGAACTAGATCCGCCTGCTCGGCCAGCTGCTAATGATGATAACGATGGCTTCTTCATTTCTTTCCTCTTCTCTTTCTTTTCCTTTTTGTTGTGTTTTTTGTGGTGGGGGTAAGGTGTATAGATCTTCCAAGAGCTTAGCTCTATAATATTATGATCATGAAGAAGTTAGACAATTTTACGGTTTCAGCCTCGATATTAAAAATGAGCTTTTCTGGATATGGTTAAAAGTTTCTCAATTGATACTAGATTTTGGGATTTCCATCGTGCTTCTTTTATTTTCTCATTTAAATGTTACGTTCTTGATTGTGATATGATGTTGAGGCTTGTGGTGATTTGATGTCTACACGCTTCTATAGTTCATGGATTTTATTATTTTTTACTTTTTCCCGTTAAAATACTTTAAAACATATATTTTCTAGAATAAGTTATTCGAGTACGATTAGAAAAATAAATAACCATTGCTAATGCTGTACAGGCAAATGTTAAGGGGAAAATGAAAACATCTATATTATATTACAAGGTTTTTTGATAAGCGGAGCCAGGATTGATTCTGGCCAAACATAAATGGTGGTCAAGATCGTTTCTGCCCCCACCTATCATTAATATCATTAATTAATTCTTAATTACTTAATAAAAAACATAAAACAAAAAATTTTAAATCACTCTTTACATTTAATTTATAATATTTATATAGTAAAGCAAAATGTATCTAACTTTTCATATTACTATTCAAAAATCTCTAAGTGGAGAACCATTAATTCTGTGGATTCTCCGGATTATCTATGGCATCATATTACTAGTGATAGGAGTGGTTGTATGTTCCTAAACTAGTTTTAGACCCTCAGTGAGGGATTAGTTGGTTTATTCAATTTCAGCTTTAAGCCTCAAATGTATGCAAAAAAAAATCTCTAATTTATCTCATAATTCTTTTATTTTTCTCATAAATATCTTAAAAAAATTTATTTTTTATTTAGTCAATTATTATATCTATATAAAAACCACATATATCTTTTAAAAGAAAAAATTTCAAATTGAAAATATGGGAGTAATGTATTAACCTACACGATTTTTTGAAAAGTCAATGAAGAAAAATAATATTGATGGTGGAGTTAAAAATAACAATAATGATAATAATAATAATATCTTGAAACACTTAAGAACAATTGGGCAAATCCGATTTGAACCTTTATAATACCATTAATTAATTCTTATTTACTTAATAAAAAAAATTAAAAAAACCTTAGATCACTCTTTACATTTGATATAAATTTATAATATTTATATAATAAATCAGAATGTACCTAACTTCTCATATTACTACTCAAAAATCTCTAATTTCTCTCATATCCATAACCTTAGACCCTTAACTATCAACCTTAACCTTAACCTTAACGTTACCCTTAACCTTAACCTTAACCTTAACCTTAACCTTATCCTTAACCTTAACCTTAACCTTAACCTTAACCTTAACCTTAACCTTAACCTTAACCTTAACCTTAACCTTAACCTTAACCTTAACCTTAACCTTAACCTTAACCTTAACCTTTACCTTAACCTTAACCTTAACCTTAACCATAACCTTAACCTTAACCTTAACCTTAACCTTAACCTTAACCTTAACCTTAACCTTAACCTTAACCTTAACCTTAACCTTAACCTTAACCCTAACCTTAACCCAAACACAAACCTTAACCTTAACCTTAACCTTAGCCTTAACCCATCCCAAAACCAAACCCAAACCTTAACCTTAACCATAACCTTAACCTTAACCTTAACCTTAACCTTAACCTTAACCTTAACCTTAACCTTAACCTTAACCTTAACCTTAACCTTAACCTTAACCTTAACATTAACCTTAACCTTAACCTTAACCTTAACCTTAACCTTAACCTTAGCCTTAACCTTAACCTTAACCTTAACCTTACCTTACCTTAACCTTAACATTAACCTTAACCTTAAACCTTGACCTTGAACCATAAACCTTAAAGCCATATCATCATCTTCACTTAACCTTAACTTTAACCGTAACTCTTAACCCTTAAACCCTTAACCTTAACCCTTAAATCTCAAGCCTTAACCTTCACCTTCATATTAACTTTAATGTAAACCTTAACCATAATCTTAACCTTGAAGTTAAAACTTAACCTTAACCTTGAACCTTAAACCTTGAACTGTGAACCTTAAACTTTATACCTTAACCTTAATCTTAACCTTAACCTTAACTTTAATTCGAACCCTAACCTTAACATTTATCCTTTAAATTTTCCTTAACCTTTAAACCTGTAACTTTAAACCTTAACCTTAACTTTCATCTTAATCTGTAACCTTAACCTTAACCTTAAACAGATGAAGAATCATCGCGCTAATATTCGACCTTAACCCTGGAATTTTGTTAAACCTTAAATGTTTGATCTTAAACCTTAACTCTAACTTAATCTTAATCTTAAAATTAAATTTAAGCTTAACCTTGACTTAAACTTTAACCTTAACCCTTAACTTTAACCTTAAAATTAACCATATCCTTAAAGTTGACCTAAACATTAACCCTAACCTTAACCTTAACATTAACCTTAACTATAACCTAACCTTCTTCTTGATGAGCAAAAAAAGAACAACCTTAACCCTAACTTTAACCTTGATCTTCACCCTTAGAACCCGTATTTGATTTCCGTTAATGCAACAAATTTTTTCTTCAGTGTCTTCAGACACGAGTTTTACCTAGTATTATAATAAGGAAGAATTTATGTATAAAATTATTTCTTGAATATCCAACCCTTCATCTATCATTTCTTTTTTAAATAACCATTATATTCATAAAGATATCTATTACAACTAAAAATAAATAACATAACAATAAATATAAATTGAATTATTGTAAAAGACCAAATTTTAAGGGATAATCCACTGGTTACCTTTTGTGAGAACCATGCCTTCATGAATGCACCATCGGTTCCACTAATAAATTTTTTATCGGATCGGATATCCATCAGTTATTATTAATATTTGAACCATTGTCATCTTTATTTATGTTTCGTCGAAATCTGAATAAAAATATAAAAAATAAAATATTAAAATAAATATACTATATATAAAGATATTCTATATATGCAAATTTCATACATAATATAAAACAAAATATAATTATTCCATACATAAATTAGCTGATTGATTATTATCTATTTTATTACTATATTGCTTATATCTGTTTATGGTCTACTAATAATTTTTTGTAGCTAATTTTAATTTTTTAAAAATACTTTAATTAAATCATTTTAAACGGTTGTGTATACAGATTAACCGCGGATAAACCGCATTCGTCGCGGATGCGGATTTAGTAAATAACTCTAAAATCCGATGGTTAATGGATGCGGATTTGGTTATTGTTTTTTTTAATGGATGTGGATATAGTTATGCAATTTTTCGAGGGTATCCAATCCTTTGTCATCCCTAAACATAAATAACATTTAATAATATATTTTTTGTCATTAATAACTATCAAGTAAAATAACTATATTTTTGAATAAATCATTACTAAATAATCAACAGAGATAAAAATATCTCGGAATCAAATAAATAATTTTAATCACAATTAACAAACAACAACGGAAGCATATAGTAAAAAAATATTGTAATTCTTACAAGATATTTATCCAGGTGGGTTAAGATTATGGAGGATTTTAGCAGTTAAAATATAGGGTGAATTATCTATAGGGTCTTAGGAGCACTATTTTTTCTCTATAGAGTAGTGTCTTGAAAGTTGTTATTCTTAGGGACCTCATTTTTTACAATAGTCTTTCCTACCCTTACTAACACTAAAAGACAAAATAGTATGATGTCACTGTTTCTCTCTCCTCTATCACTACCCACCTACCACCTACCACCTACCACCCATCTCCGACCTCCGGCCATCGACCACCGACCACTGACCACCGACCTCCGACCACTGACCTCAGGCCACCAGTCACCGGAAAAAAACTGAGAGTACTCTCAGTTTTTCCCGATACCAGTCACCGGAAAAAACATAGAGTATCGGAAAAAACTGAGAGTACTCTATGAAAAAGAGAGAGTACTCTCAGTTTTTCCCGATACTCTATGAAAATAGAGAGAGTACTCCGAGAATAAAAAAAAACTCCAACAATTTAAACGAATACTCTATAAAATAGATGGAGTACTCTATAAAATAGATAGAGTACTCTTAGAAATTACATAAATACTTTATAAAAAATCATGTGTATATATTTAAATAATACCTTTCTATTCGAAAATTAAAACCAATTACAAATTGATAAATAAAAAAAAATTAAACTTAAACTAATTACAAGTTGACTGGTCAACCCAGATCTGGAAAACAAAAAAAACCATAATCTAAAGCATAGAAAAAAAAAAAGGAACTCCGGCGAGCTCTGCTTCTCCAACACCTCCGGCGAGCTCTTCTTCTCCATCGTTCAAGCTTCACCATGGCTGCACACGGCCGGTCTTCTTCTCCATCGATCGAGCCTCTGTTCGAAGCTTCAACCACCACCACGCAGATCGAGCAACCACCACCACCTTGCGCTGGTTCACGTCGACGAAGGAGGGCGAAGTAGCTGCTTCACGCGAGAAGAAGAAGAAGCAGATCGAGCACCCACCACCATGCAGCCGAGCAACCACCAACACCTTGCGCTGGTTCACGTCGACGAAGAAGGAGGATGAAGAAGCTGCTTCACGCGAGAAGAAGAAGCTGCTTCACGCGAGAAGAAAGAGCAGATCGAACAACCACCAACGCAGCAGATCTGGTTCGTGAGCCATGGTCTTCTTCTCGCCGAGCCATGGAGGAGGTTTGGTGGAGCAGTAAATCCGGAAATCACGAAATGAAGCTCAACAACTCCGGATCTTCAACCACAGATCTAGCTTTACAGATCTGAACTCCGGTGCTTCTGTTCTCATGCCGGCGGTGGTTGATGGAGGTGGTGGTTGATGGAGGTGGTGGTTGATGGAGGTGGTGGTGGCGGTTTGGGAGAGGGGGAGGAGAGAGATAGTGGAGGAGGGGAGGTGAGAGACTAATGAGCTGAAATTATAATTGTGGGGTTCTAATTTAGTATATATAGGGGGGGAAAACAAAAGAGGGTAGAAATGTAATAGGGGTTTGGGGGTTTATGTGTTAAAAAGTTTAAAAGGTCTTTAGTAAGAAGAGGCTCTAGGTGGGGGTGCTAACTCGAAGAGGGGTGTGTCTTCAAGACCCTAGGTGTAATTATCTCTAAAATATATCCAAATAATACCAAATTTCAGTGAAAATACCTCCAACAATTTCAACCACCTAAAAACAACAAAATAAAGCAAAAGGGACTGCAAAATTGTGTTTATACCAAAACTTAATCGGACAAAAATCAAGATAAGAAATTGATATGGATCGATCGACAACCAACTAACATGAGTTTGAGAACGAGAACAAGAAGATTTAAAGAAAAATATTTTTGATATTGACGAAAACTTAAAAATGATGTTTGGAAATATTGAATGTTATATAATAGCTAAACAAATAAGGTAGAGAGATATGAGAGAAAAAAATTATAAAGAGAGATAACTTTCATTGTTTTTATCTATTCGTCTACCTTTACCTCCTCACTTAGCAATAGGTTGACAACCCATACATAGAGAACATGACCGGTTTTGAGGTTTTATGAGTATGAGATCATTTTCGGAAAAAAAACCCTATATAATTGATGTCTCCCTATTTGTGATATAACAGTCGAGGTTGTAGACATCATTTTAGGTCTATTTGATAAACTAATTATAGATTTTTATTCGTATTTTGATAATTTCTTATTTCTTGTCTTGGTTTGATGAATTATTACTTTTAGAGCATATTTGGTTTGAATTGTGTGTTAATGTGAAACTCTTGAGATTTATAGAATGCAATTAGATGCCAAATCAATTCTAAGAAGATAAGGAAAGAATATATGGATGAATCAAGAGAGAAAGGGAAGTAGAAATAAAATAGGAAAGGAAAAGTTGTCGTGTAAATCTGAAATTTGCAGTTACATCCACTAAAGTGAATATAACTTCAAATAGGATGGGAATTTGGATGCGCATTCAAAATAGTAAAGATATATATTTTTGTTGCGGTCGTTTAGATATAAAGTAGGTGAAAATTGGCCCAATAATGAAAAAGATTTGATCAAAACAATGAGCAGTTTTTATACTCTTTGATATTTTAGGAAACGAATTTAAGTTGGATTTGGACTCAAATTACTTACCTTCCACTCAAGATTTTGACCTAGGGTATACTTAACACCTATAAATACACCCTATTATTATTGTAAACATGTCCTTGCTCAGTTCTAAACCTTATATCAACCTTAGTCATTCAAAAAAAGCAAGTTGATAGTATGTATCTTTATTTTAGTTTATTTCTGTCCAGCATGAACTAAATTTCCCATAGCTTGGGTTTCGCATATGTATAATATTTTAATTCTATTTTCTTCTATCTAAGTTTGTTTGGGAAAAAACCTTTATAAATTGATTTTAGCTTCTTAACATTTATATTTTTTATGTGCTTTGATGATTGTAGTTCTTGCAAGTGCAAGAGTATAGACTACCCCATTAATAGCAGTTGGATGGCCACCCGGAAGGGTGTCTAATTGTCGAAACACCACATAAATGTCTAGTGTTCGGTAGTGATCTGGAAGGGCTTGCCTAACTAGATAGTCATTAGGGTTTGAGATTTAACCACCGATCATTGCACAGGGTCCCCTTACCCAAGTCCCCATGTAATTGTTAGGTCGCCACCTAAGTCCACCCGGAAAGGGGTTAGAAGGAATATAGAATCCTGACTACTTACTTTAAGAGCTTTAATCACCCTTATTAAGTAGTAGAAGAAATAGAAGGATAAGTACATACAAGCAAACATAGGCTATATTTCTCATCTTATACTTATATCTTTTATTTTATTGGCTTGTCATTAGTTTAATTAACCATTATTTCCTCAATCATTCCTATTTACTTTTCTTGTATTTTAATTCATTGAGCTAAATCTTACTATGTTTTCTTGTAATCCATTCGTATAACACACTAAGTCCCTGAGGACGAATCTAAACTTATCATTAAAACTTGTGTACGACATGTGATACTTACAGTGAGTAACGTGGAAGTGAGAGTGTTCAGTCTTATTTATTTTAATCTTATTTTTATCACACTCTTTCCCCCATCAAGTTATTGGCGCCGGTGCCGGTGATGGTCCAGATTTTTTTTCTTCTCGGCACAAAACCCGAGTTACCTACACGTGGTACGGGTTTTCTCCTCTGCGGTGTACCAGAAGGGTAGTCCGGTGTACCGGACTGATGGTTAGAATTTTTCGAAAAACTTCGTTTTCTCCTCGCGAACTCGATTTCTCCAATACCTAAGCATCAAAAACACTAATACCTTTCTCAAATATGCAATATCAACTAAAAACAACTAAACTAAACATAAACTAAAAACGTAAAAGACATAAAAACTTAAAAAAAATTGCGGGTTGTCTCCCGTACAGCACTTTTATTTAACGTCTTTCAAAGTTAGACGTGTTACCTCTATCAAGATTTGCGAATATAGCCTCCCCAACAACGAGTTAGGCTATGAACGTCAACTAATCTGCGCTTGATCCCCTTTTTGGGTCGGATTTCTATCACCTTGGCGGAAACAACCTTAGTGACGGTGAATGGTCCCATACACGAGTCTTTGAAACTATGTGGCCTATTTTCGCGTTTGTGAGCTTTCCATAGAACTTCATGGCCAACCCCAAACTCAATGTTTGGCTCAGTATCCACAGGCTTTAAGTGGATCTTCTCAGGAGGGACTTTGTGATGTGAAAGGCTGTGGATGACAGGAACGGTGGGATCTAACTTCCTCGGTTTCTTACCCAAGACATAGAAGGTCTCGGATATATTCTTTGCATGAAGGGTAATGGTCCCTTCTTGGAAGTTGATGACACTTTGACTTGTGGCCATGAAAGGGCGTCCAAGTATGATTGGAACCTGCTTATCTGCATCAAACTCAAGTATAACAAAGTCAGTAGGGATGGCGATACTACCTGCACGGACTAAGACGTCCTCCACTGTTCCCCATGTCCTGGTAACTGAGTTGTCAGCGAACTGCAACTTCACTGGAGCTTTCTCTGATTTCTGAAGTCCAAGTCTCTCGAACACCGACTTAGGCATAAGATTCACACCCGAACCCACATCATACATAGCTTTCACCTTGAGCATACCATTAATTTGAATAGGAAGGTTAAAACTTCCCGGATCTTTAAGCTTTGTTGGTAGCTCTCGTTCACTTCTTCTTGAGACTCTCAGGTTCTCCCTTGGGACTTCTACACCCGCTTCTTTCTCAGGAATAACTTGCGTAAAAACTTGTTGCGGTGTAAGTCCTTTCTTCGCAATCTCAAGCATTTGGGCGTTGATATTTTCAGGTGTATACGCCTCTACAAATGTCTTGAGTTCAGTGTCATCCTTTGGATTTGTATCAGAAATAGTTGATGACACTGTTTGAACAACAGGTGGCGGTTCCACCTTCTCTTCTTTTTTCTCTTCTTGCACAGCAGGTGCAACTTCAACTTCAACTCTTGATTCCTCCTTTGAGGCTTCTTCTTCTTTCTCTTTAGCCAGCTCAGCTTGATAATCCATCACCGATCTAATCTCCTCTTGCATATATTTCAGAAGCTGTATAAATTCGGCTTTTTCAAAATCGTCCTCCACATCAACCTCAGAACAGTCAGATTCCACGGGGCTAGACTTGGTTGGTTCTTCTTCGGTACTCGGAATCTCCACGGCACTAATGGCAGCATGTGGTACTTCCTTCTTTTCTTCTTCAATTTCAAGGCAAATATCCTTACAAGCTTCGAACCCAACATTGTCATCACCTTCTTCGATAGCCTTCAATTCTTTTTGTTCCATTAAATTTGTTAGAACTTTGTTCAATTGTTCTACTTGAGTACCTAAAATCTGAATTGCGGCATCTTGTCCTCGTAATTTTCATCCTGAGCGTTCATATTCGTGGTCAAACGGTCCAAGACTTTTACTAATTGTTGATTATCCATAGATCCCTCTTGAGGATAATGTGGTAAAGCTTTCTGATCTAACGCATCGGTATAGGCATCTTGAACAGGTTGTTGAGGGGGAGCAGGTCTATTTTGATGTTGATTTTGATACTGACCTCTTGGTTGGAAAAAGTTGTTCTGGGGGCGCGGTTGATAATGAACAGGATTAGCGGCCCCCTGAGGATTTGAATATTGCATACCCGGATGACTTCGGTTACCAAATTGATAACCTCCTCGGTTGGATATGAAGTAAACAGATTGTGGATTTCCTTCTCACTCTTCCCATGTATGATTATTAACCCCACATTGTTAACAGCCTTGTGCTTCTTGTACTACGTTTGCTGCGGCTAAATTCTTCTGCATCTCTAGCTTAAGCTCTTTGATTTGATTCTCTAATGTGGATATTTGAGCTGAGTTTGTAGTTTCTGCATCTAAACGAAGCGTTTCTCGGGTCTTTGCTACTGGAGCTCGCGTAGAAGGCCAACTCCTTTCTTGTTCTATAATATTTTCCAAGACCTCAGATGCTTCATTATGATTCATGGACACAAAAATTTCCCTTTCCTATGTTATCCACTTTCTCTCTACCTCTATCATTGAGATCTTCATAGAATATAGCAAGTTGTAAAGAGGGGGTATAACCATGGAGCGGACATCTAGCTAATTTATGTTGAAACCTTGTCCATGATTCTCCTACTATTTCTCCATCTTCTTGACAAAACCTTGCAAGCTCGCTTTGATCTTTTAGTCTCATACTCTTCGGATAAAGACGGTTAAAGAATGCGACTTGAAGTTCTGTCCATGAATTGATTGTCCCAGGTGGTTGTCTATCGAGCCACTCACTAGCTCTACCGGTCAGGAAGAACGAAAACATATGACATTACAGTTGCTCGCGTGTAATGCCTGGTGTAACATAAGCATCACAAATCTGCATAAACTTCTGAATCGCTCTTACCGGATCTTGGATTGTTGTACCACTGTAGAGTCCATAACTTTGAAATTGACTGAGCATACCCAGATCGGGTCTAAATTTGATATTCTGGATCTCTGGAGGACGGTAACCTATTGGTTGAACATGGAAAGGCACATGGAGACCAGGAAGGTCTTGCTCAACTCGATTCTGACCATTACCTCGTCCTTGTGGATGTTGTCCTTGTTATTGTCCACCAGGTGGGACAAGTGGTGGTAGTTCTCCTGGTGGAACGAATGGTAATCCTCCAGGTGGGACTCCAAGTGGTGGATCTAACTGCTCTTGTATGCCTGCCATAGCTCTTCTCAAGGTTCTTTCCTCACGAACACGTTTGTTATAAGATCTGAAGCTCCTCCCAGGCTCCGATAACGGAGGCCAAGAATTAAACACTGTGAATCCTGAAAAAGACTAAAGCAAACCACAAGCGTAAATCCGGAAAAACAAAAACTAAATACTGAAAAAAAATAAAAATTAATTAAAAACTACTACTCGAAATAGATAGCTCACAAGCTAACGAGACTGAAGTCCTCGGCAGCAGCGCCAAAAACTTGGTGTCGCCTAGGGTGTGATAAAAATAAGATAAGTACAAGTCTAGAAAACTATGCACTCTCACCCTAGACAGGCACAGTGCCGCAAGTATTACAGGACGTATACAAGTTTTAGTTGATAAGTTGAGTTCGTTCTCAGGGATTTAGTGTGCTAGTCGAATGGGTAGCAATAACGAATAAGCAATAATTAATTAAAAGACAGAACGAAATTCTTAAATTAAACTAAAGACAATAAAATAAATACGAAGAATATGAGATGAGAAGTATAGCTTAGGTTTTGCTAGTATGCACTAATCCTTCTAATTCTTTCTATTAGATCTAGTTAATAAGGGAGATAATTAGCTCTTGTATACTTAGTCAGGATTCTAAATTCCCATACCCTAGACCTTGAGAGCGACTAAGGGGGCTACGGACACACCACGAGGCTGGTTCAAATAGGGTTATCAAACGCTACTAAGGCCCTAAGCAATCAATTTCCATACATGGTGATAGTGATTAATTCATACCCTAATGACTATCTAGTTAGAATCAGTGTTGTCAGGACTAATATCGACACTAGAAGTTATGTGGTGTTTCAATAATTAGACACCCAGTTAAGGTGATCATCTAACTACTATTAAGGTAATCCTATACTCGTGCACTAGCAAGGAAAACAGTTATTAAATCAAAACACATAAACAAATATAAAGGTAAGAAGCTAATATCATATTAAAACATGTAATTCCCAAAGAAACTTAGATAGAAAGAAATTAGAATTCATAGATTATACATGATGCAAAACCCAAGCTATGGGAAGTTTAGTTCATACCTGAAGGAAATAAACTAAAAGAAATAACTAAAGACATCATCTTCCTCTCTACCATAACTTGGAAGAATAAAACCTTAAGAACTAATTACTATGAGGTAAGGATAATTTACAAGGGTGTATTTATAGGTGTTTAGAAGACCTAATTCGTTTTCTTGAAGGAAAAGGTAAGTAATGGACTCCAAGCCCAACTCAAATTCGTAACCCTAAAAACATGAAATCAGGACAGTTTTTCTTTTAGTCCTAGCAGCTTCAATATTTA
Source organism: Nemophila menziesii (assembly GCA_029959085.1). Classification (NCBI taxonomy): domain Eukaryota; kingdom Viridiplantae; phylum Streptophyta; class Magnoliopsida; order Boraginales; family Hydrophyllaceae; genus Nemophila; species Nemophila menziesii. The sequence continues at coordinate 16,974,124 of JARWIR010000003.1, read as the reverse complement.
TCCGTTTGACGCGTATAAGTACACCAAATTCATTGTTTCGGAAAGATTTTCAACTTTTCTCTTGATCGTTTCTCCAAATTCCACACCGGTTTTGAGATATAAGCTGATATGTGGTCGTAGGTGCAAAAAATCGGGATTAAGGCAGCTTTTCCTTTTCCATGTTTTTAGCTTTTGTTTCCTTATCTCCAATTTCCATGTTGATCTCTTTCCCTATCTTGTAGTCTTTGACTTGGAAGCTAATTAATCTCCATAATTATCTTTAAAGCTTCACACTAAATAAATAATTAAACCCAATATGCTCTAAAAATATTATTTTACTAAATCAAGACTCAAAATAGGAAAGTGCACTATTTCTCAAGAAAATCGACTTTATGACTTCTAAATCACTAAAAATGATGTCTCATCTTAATATAAATCTATCACAAATGAGGAGGCATCACTAGTCACTATGGAAGCTAAAAGGGAACAAGGAAGCCCCCACATGCGCGCACCACCACCACTACCATCCACCCGCCCGGCCCGGCCCGGCACCGACGGCGGTCGTGGGCTCGTGGGGAGTTTGGGGAGTCAAAAAATGAAAAATGAAATGGGTTTTCCTATCAGCTTTTATAGTGGACATTGACAATTCAAACTCTAACATAAAGACAAGTCTCCACCAATCACGCACGCGTTAAAGAAGAAGAATATCCGATCAAACTCTTATAGTCAACACGTGGGAAAATCAAAGTCAAGTCAACCAGCATCTGTTACAGAATATAAAAACGTGGAGATTAATAGCCAATCAAAACCGTCAACGCAATCAAGTCAATTACGGGAGGTAATCAAGGGACTTAATGGGGACGTTTCTGAATTGGTTTGACCCCTCACCTCTCCCCTATATAAAGAACTCTCACTCCACCCATTCCAGCTATGAAATACACCAGAAAGAACAAACACTCTGCCTCACCTTCTCTCTAAAAACGCTATAGTTAAGTTACGTTTTTCTGTTAGAGATACCGGTCTACCGGAATATCTTTTTAACGACCGTCGGTGACTGTTATTGTTTTTTCTTTCATTTTCGTGTAAGTGTATTTCATTTTCGTGTAATTGTTATTCAATTTTTCTTATAATCGTAATTCAATTATTCTGTAATAGTTAGTTTACACTAAAATTGTATTTTACTTCTTTTGTTTTTTTTTTGAAACCATTTCTTTTGTCAAAACGGTGATTATTTTAATCACACCCATACCTCAAAATTTGAGTTATGGGAAGCTTCTCATAACTTAAACGACTTTTTTATGGGTAAAAAAACAAAAATAATATATGTAGTTTTTTGTGGAAAAAAAATAATAATTAGGATAAAGGAAATTAATTCTAACTTGAAATGTTTTTTTAGATATTAATTCATAAAATAATTCTTTTGGAATATATTCACATTGCATCGCAGAGGTTTATGGGGTTAATGTCCTCACTTACCCTACCCTTAACTCCTTCTCGTTGTATTGAGTATCGTGTTGTCGTGTTCCTGTTCATTGTGCCGTGCTTTCTAAATAGCCATTAATGTGTATAATTTTCATTTAAATGGGTAAAATCTCGATGATATTAATACAAAGAGCAATTTCTTTCGTTACTATCTAGCCGGTGTTTAAATTCGGGAGAAAGGTAGTCCATTAATGTCAATCTAATGTTTTTTTTTTTTTTTCAAATCAATCTAATGGGAGGAAGTAAATCGTCATTAATGAGTAGTTCTTAATTAACACAATTGTAAAAGAAACGCTACAAGCCTTTACCGACTAATTTTACATTTTAAGACTTCTCCAACTTCCAAAGATAATCGACAATATTAGCATTATTTGTGAACATAAAATTTTATGACCAACAATTTCTATAATAATTTTTAAAATAGTCGTGCACCGCAGGTCCACAACAGCTAACATTCATTAATACTACCACAGTCCATCATATAAGTATGATGTCCATTTCTACTACTCTTTTACCAAATTAACTTGGTCTGTCATTAGTAGAAATGACACTTTGACAAGCAACTCTCCATTTTCATTTAAGGTTCTTTATTTTTTCAATTATTTACATATATGGATATAGGGTTAGCTGCAGTTAGAGGTGAATATGGTCAAAAGTAGAATCGAACCGAATAATTTGGTTTTTTATAATATAAAAATCAAACGGGACAGTTCGCATTGGTTACACATTCGGCATTTGGTTCTGGATTGGTTTAGTTCGGTTCAGAATATGATCCGCTTTGAATTTAAACACTAAGCCAATAATATTTGTCAACCTATTTCTTGAAATACATTGTCCAACAACTAGTAGTCCAATACAATTATAAAAGTATTACATAATCAGGATATTAATATATCAATTAAATAAAAACTTATAAACAACGATTATTTTAATTTAGAATACTAAATATATTTATAATTTAAACTATTGCTTCCAAATTTATACAATCATGATTAATAAAATTATTAAAATAATTGATACTTTTTTTTTACATAAATAATTGATACTTACTAAGAGTTTTTTGTAAGTTTATACTACCAAGTTATTAAAAATATTTACAAAACTACACTATTAAAAAAATATATGCAAAAATATACTATTTCGATAACTCTTATCCGAAATATGGACTAAATGGTAAGTTTTATCAGGAATTTTGGCTCATCATTCAATATGATGTGCTTCTCATGGTCCAGGATTTCTTTAACAATAATATCTCTCTCGACACCTTAAATGAAACTCTTATAACCTTGATACCCAAAGGGGACATCCAAGAACAAATTGGAGACTATAGGCCCATATCGTGTGTTAACTTTGGTTATAAGATTATATCGAAAATACTAGCTAACATATTACAGGAATTCATGGAAACCATTGTATCTTCGACCCAAGCAGCTTTCATCAAAGGAAGGGCCATTCAAGACAATATACTAGTGGCACAAGAAGTCTCTTTTTACATGAAAAAAAAACGAAGAAATGCCAAACGAATGGCGGCGATCAAGTTGGACATGGCTAAGGCATACAATCAGGTACGCTGGGATTTCTTACTTCTAGTTCTCCATAAACTTGGTTTTCACGAAAAATGGATCACTTGGATCTCGAATTGTTTATCTTCAGTTACTTTTCAATTAAATTTTAATGGTGAAAGGTTACAGAAATTTAAACCACAACGGGGATTAAGACAGGGTGACCCCCTATCCCGTTCCTCTTCTCATTAATGACTGAGTCGCTTATTAGCTTAATTGACACGAAGATTAGCCAAAATGATCTCAAAGGTATACAAATTACGCGAAATTGTCCGGTTATTTCTCACTTGTTATTCGCAGACGATTCGCTCTTTTTTCTAACTTTAGACGGCAATGAAGTTGAACATTTTGAAGACTGTATAACAAAGTACTGCATGGCCTCTGGACAACGAATTAATTACAACAAATCTTCCATTTACTTTAGCAGAGACACTCCGGAGGCCATACGTCAACAAGTCACAACCAGAATACAAATACAAGAAAAGGAGAATCTTGGAAAATACTTAGGGATCCCATTGTGCCATAAACAGTCAAAGGTCGAAGCATTACAATGGATTGCGGAAAGACTATTTAGCAAAACAGAGGGATGGAAAACACACCTTTTATCGGAAGGAGGCAAGGAAGTCCTTATTAAAGCAGTTCTTCAGGCTCTTCCCACATACTCTATGTCAATCTTCTCTTTTCCAATTACCTTTTGTAATAAATTAATATCGGCAATTTTGAATTTTTGGTGGAATTCAGGTGAAAAATCTCGAATACATTGGCTAGCATGGGAGAAACTTGCCGTTAGCAAACTTCTTGGCGGCATGGGTTTCAAGGACTTTAAGCGCATGAATACGGCCTTACTAGCAGCACAGGCATGGCGAATTCTGAACAATCCTGATACGCTAGCGGCACGCTTACTTAAAGGTATTTATTTTCCGATACCTTTCTCAATGTTAAATTAAGACAATCTCGAACTTGGTCTTGGGCTAGCTTAATAGCAGGTCGAGATATGCTCAAAAAATATGGCCGATTTCAAATAGGTAACGGTAAATCGATTAATATTTGGAACGATAAATGGTTAGATACGCCATGGAAATTAGAATGTCCGCAAGGATGGCAATTAGAAAAACTCCAAGAACTCTGGAATGCAGATCTTTCAACTTGGAATATAGACTTAATATGTGATCTCTTCCCCGCCCCGATTATTCCACTCATACTCAGAACACGTTTTTTCCCAGCTGAAGATACTGACAAATTTATATGGCCACATGCAAAGATTGGAGATTATGTTACAAAGACAGGATATAAATTTCTTATTGATCAGGCTATGTTCATGGCACCGCATCAATCAACAGGTGTACCGGTGGCAGATATTCTTTGGAAAACAATTTGGGGATCCAATATACCTACAAAGGTTAGAATCTTTTCTTGGAAAGTTTGTAATAACGCAATCTCGACAGGTACAAATCTTGAAAAAGGAAATGTGAAGCCCAAAGCAATTGTCGTTGGTGCGATGCAGAACAGGAAACAACAGAACATCTACTGCTCAATTGTGGGGTCTCAAAACTTATTTGGGCAGGATCGGCACTACAGGTACGTGTGGACAACGTCGAGCTGGACGTGGGCCACTGGTTTTTAAAACTGGTTGAAATCTATGCGATAGGAGGGTGGCAAAAGGAAGTTGTAATTTCCTACATCCTTCTGATGTTGTGGAATCTCTGGAAGGCAAAAATGAAAAGTTGGCACAATAATTCAGACATCGATCCAGAGATAGTGATTCGCGTAACTAACTCCCAAGTACAGGAGCACTTTGGTCCAAACTGGTTCAACAACAAACACCCAAATCTCGAGAATAGTACAACGCTACCTCCTGGGAATACGAGTCTCGAATGTACCACAACGCTCACATTTACTTGTGATGCTTCTTTTACACAAGCACATCTCCCCACGAGGATTGGAATTTTTTAGATAAAAAGGATCGATGGATCACGAGTAAAGCCTATGACAACGGCCAGCTGTAATACCAGCGTTGAAGGGGAAGCTCTGGCCATCATCAAGGCAGTAGAGATTGGACAACAATGGCCTCAACGAGAAAAAACTTTTTCCTCGGATAACCTTGACTTGGTTCAAGGTATACAGCAAGTGTCGGCAGCTAGATGGTATCTTAGACCATACATTAGGCATATTCACAAACTGGTCGGGGAATCGGGCTCAATTTTCTTCAAACACATTCCCCGCAGGTTTAATGCAGGTGCTGATCATCTAACAAAAGAAGCCAGACATAGGGCAACTGACGGATCTTTGTCTTTAGATGGTTTCACTGACAACTTCTCGAAGCTGGGCATTGGCTAATTTTTGGTCTTTGGCTCTTTTGTAATATATGTACCCGTCAAAAAAAAATGCTCCACCAAATCGCTCCATTTTTTTTGTTTTTTCAAACAATGCAACATGTCTTTTTCTTTATCAATTAATTATTTATATTTTGAATACATAGTAATAATATTTTTTATAAAGGTTAATTGTTCATATATTAAATATATGACTTTCTTTTTAAGGATAATGTTTTAAAGTAAATTTAAGGCTCTAAACGAACCAAATCGTTCGCGAGCAATTCGAGTTCGACTAAGAAAAACTCATTGGAATTTGTTATTTTGTATTAAAGACTCTATTCTTAAAATCGGCTTAGGCAGACGCCTAGACACTAGAAAGTAGTGTAATTTCCAAAAATGACCCAAGCGGCCTCCAGGCGATCCCAGAAGGTCTCAGGAGGGTAGGGCGGTCTAGAGACTAAAAAAATTAAAAAATCATTTTTAATACAAAAATTGAAGAATTCAATTTTTAACACAAAAAATTATTTAAACTTATTTTAAAAATTATATATATATATAATTGATTATCATTTACCTAAATTGTATAAATTATATATATATATATAAAAGAAATAATATATAATTTTGTAAGTTTGTTTTTGTTACATAGGAGAGATACTTTGACTCGGAGTCATTGACTCGGTTCGAAACTGCACCACTAGATTGGATGACTAAGGCCCTGGCCAGTGAGCTAATCTCACTGGTTAATTTGTGAGTTTTTTAAAAACGTGTTTCCTTATTCTTTATAATATATTGTGTATATTTAAAAATAAATACACTAATAATATATAATTTTTATAAATAAAAATAAAAACGCCTAGCAAGAAAATGCCTAGGCTCTGCCTAGGCGCCCGCCTAATCCCTTAAGCGCTCGAAATGGTCGACCGCCCGCCTAGCACCTACTTTCTAGCGCCTAGGCGGCTGCCTAAGCCGATTTTAGGAACAAACTTGTTAATACAAAAGAACAAGTTCGAACGAGTTTTTTCAGAGTCGAACTCAAATTGCTCGCGAACGATTTTGTTCGTTTAGAGCCCTAAATTTAGCTTAAAACAATATCAGTAAAAAGTCATATATTTAATATATGAACAATTAACCCTTTTTTTTAAACATTTTGTTGCTATGTATTTAAAATATAAACAATTATAACCAGTTGGAATTTGCTCACTGGCCAGGGTCTTGGTCATCAAATATAGTGATGCGGTTTCAAACCGAGTCAATGACTCCGAATCCAAAGTGACTCTCCTATGTAACAATAGAAAATAAAACAATTAATCAATAAAAAAAATAAGACATGTTGCTTGTAAAAAAACAAAAAAGAATGGAGTGATTTGGTGGAGCATATTTCGAATAGTGAGTTACCGAAATAGTACATTTTTGCAAATATTTATTTATATGGTGTAGTTTTGTAAATACTTTTAAATATTGGTATACACTTAAAAAAAACTCTACTTACTAATATAATCTTAAATAATATATAAAAAATTCTCACTAATAACACCACCGAATAGTAAAACAAAATTTCACGTAGATGATAATTTCTCACAAAAAGTTTCTCCTACAAAATTGTTATAATAAAGTTCCCACATTCCTTATTTTTTTCCTTTCTCGGTTCGGTTTTTGTTTGGTTTTTTTGGTTCGGTTTTTGCGTAGTAAACCGAACCAACCAAAAAAATCGATTTTTGAAAAATTGAAAACCGAACCATTTGGTTTTTCGGTTTTTGATTTTTGGTTTTTTTGGTTCAGTTTTTTCTGATTTTTTGGTTCGGTTTGGTTTTTTGTTCGCATTTGCTCAGGCCTAGTTGCAGTCCATCAAGCACCCGCTATAGTGTGTAGTTATCTAAAAAAATATAGAAGAATTCGTCCTTGATTATTTTATTGAGTTAAAAATTGTATATATTCTTTTAGATAAATAAGGCTTGGCTTAAGGTTTATTATGTGTTAACGAGATAGGAAAAACCTCCTCAACTTTTTCATCTTCAATCAAAAACTAAAGTTAGTCGGTTGTAATTATATTCGTGTCAAACTCAAGTCTTGGATATGTTGGATAGATATAATGTTCATTTAATTTTGGTTTATGTTGTAATTAGGCGGTTAAAAATATCCAATGTACTATTATTAAATTAATTTTTATCTGAGTAATTTTTTAATTCTAGTGTAATTTATGATTTAAACTTACCTTGATGAGAATTTTGGAAAAGTTGTGGTATTTTACTTGTTTCACATCATGATTGCTATTTTTAAACTGTGATTAGAATCCTTAACTTATTTTTGAGATATCCAATTTTCGTTGAAAACTTAATGATGGTAGGTTCAAAAGTGTGGTTATTATACTTGGATAATTACTTGCAGAAAGAGATAGGTTTTTTATTCAGTTGTTGGTTTTTATAGATTTTGTAATTTACGTTTATCTTTATATATGTTTATGGTTTGTTGTGATATTATCTTCGTTGTAATATTCGTTTTCTTTGAATAATATTGTTATTTGAACATAAAAAATGACATGTTAAAAAAAGATAAACATCAATATGACCTTCTATCTTTAAGGTATTTGGTTTTCATAGATTTTGGTCTTTCGAAATATCACAAAATGGTCCTTATCTTTGAGTTTTTTTGACACCGTTGGTCCTTTTTTTGTTTTGCGTTAATCAACTATTAGTTAACGCCACGTGACACCACCTCACCCTATTGTCTTTTAAAAAACTTACTTTTTCAAACATTCTTAATAGTCGTATGACCAACCATATGGTTTTTTTTTATTTAAAAATAATTAAACGTTTATTTGTGAATGTTTGTGATAAATCCATGCACAAAACAATATATAGTTAGAATAGAATAGCCTCTTTTTTTCTTTTTTTTGGACAATAAAGGGTACCGAAGCACCAAAAACACAAACATTAACCTACACCAAGTTTGCTAAACCTAACAGCTAATTCAAAGAGGCTGAAAGTTTCCAGCCACTCGTGCAATGCCCCGTGCCTAGCTTCCTTTCCAATTTTATCTGCTAAGCCATTGAGGTTCCTTTTAATATGTCCAAAGGAAATAGGACCGTTTTCAACTAACTCCTTGATAATTATATAGAGGATGGGTTGGATGTTCCAACTAGTCGCTGACACCTGTTAAATACCTTGGATAATACCAAGGTTGTCTGAAAGAATGGTTTTGTGTTTCCCCCGGGAATGGTTTGCACATCTCTTTCGCTTTAAGGATTTATAAAGCCTCCCCTTCAGCCGCAGAATCACATTCCATGACAAATCCACTTTTTGTTCTGGTTCCTAACGGTTGATTAATGCATACAACTGCCATTCTAGTTAGTTCTAGCGAGATTTTAAATGAGGCGTCATATTTGAAGATGATGTCTGTTTCTTCCTCTTGTACTGGGTTTCTAAGATTGTCTTTATTATTATCACCCATTGTTGTTTTCTTATTAATCTTTTTCCATTCTATACCATGAAGTTCTGCCATAAGTTTGTTTGATGATTTGATTATAGGTAAAGCTTCGATTGTTACGTCTTCATGTAGAGCCTTCATCTTCCCTTTCCATATATTCCATATGGTTATCATAATGAAATCTCTTGCCTTGTCCTCCTCCCATCCTCCTTCTGAAAATCTTCTAATGATGTTCAGAAACTATTGCTCAGTAACTTCTTCTTCTTTTTCATCGATTCTAATTTGAAGAGGTGTTCCAGCCCAAATCTCTTTACACATTTTACAATATAGCAGAAGGTGTTCTATTGTTTCAATTGACAATTGAACCAAATACATCTTATGAATTCAGAGCACTTTCTTATATATATAGGTTATTTCTTGTTGGTATGACATTGTTTATAACCCTCCATACAAATAGTTTAATCTTCTTCGATATGTTAGATCTCCATATTGTTTTCCAGATTGGGATTTGTGTTTAGTTTCTTCCATTACCGTGCTTGCTTTTCTAGTAACCTGTTCTTCTGTAAGGATTTTGTAACCTGTTTTTGTGTCATAATTACCATCTATTGAGAAAGACCATATATATTTATCCTTTATTGTGTTATCATAGACTCTTATTCTGGTAATAAGAGGTATAATAGGTGAAATAAATTATCCAATGTTTTCATGTTCCATTTAGTTATACCCTGTATAAAAAGTTCATTCACCTTCGTTATATTACAATTAGGTGGCTTCTCTATTTTCCAGTTTGTTTGTATCCTTTTATCCTTCTTTATATCAATATTAGTTCCGCTTCCAATGATGAAGATACCATATTTCTTTATAAAGTCTCGTCCTTCAATTATACTGGCTCAACTCCATGTTCTATTTTGCCTAAGTTTAGTATCAAGTAAAGTACTTTTATTAAAATAAACACCTTTGAGTAATCTTGCTGCAAGGTTTCATGGATTATGCATAAGTCTCCATGCTTGCGCTGCTAGTAATACCGTGTTCATACGTTTAAAATCTTTAAACCCTTGTCCTCCAATTAGTTTCCCAATTGCAATCTTTTTCCAAGCTATCCAGTGAATTCTATTTTTTTTCTCTGGAGTTACACCAAAAATTTGAGATAGCAGAAATTATTTAATTGCATAAAGAAATAGGAAATGAAAAAATAGACATATAATACTTAGGTATAGCTTGTAGGATTACTTTGATAAGAACATCTTTGCCTCCTTCTGACATTAGCTTTGCTTTCCATCCCTCTGTCTTTTTAAACAATCTTTGTGCTATCCATTTCAATGATTCCACTTTGGATCGTTTATGACATAACAGAATTCCTAAATATTTGCCAAGATATTTTGTCTCTAGGATGTGAAAAATTGCAGTAATCGAGTCTCTTACTTCCTGTGGGGTTTCTGTGCTAAAAAGAATTGCAGATTTCTGTAAATTGATTTTCTAGACCTGAACCTTCGCAATATATGTTAAGACTATCTTTAAAAGAGTCAATATTAGTATTATCGAATTCTAGAAAGAAAAGTGAATCATCCGCAAAAAGTAAATGCAAAATAATAGGGCAATTCGATTAATTTGGATGCATTTAATACCACCTCCACTGATACTATTATCCATGATGCTAAGAAGAGATTCTGTCATTATGGTAAAGAGAAAAGGTGAAAGAGGATCACCTTGTCTAAGACCCCTTCCTGCTTTACGATTGTCAAGTCTTTCACCGTTAAGGTTAATGTTAAACGAAACAGAAGTAATGCATTTCTCAGTCCATTGTATCCAAGTATCGCAAAATCCAAGTTTTTGGAAAACAAGTAAAATAAAGTCCTAACGTACTTGGTCGTAAGCCTTTGCCATATCTACTTTTATAGCCACCATAGACTTCTTATTTTTCCTTTTCTTATTCATGAAGAAAGATATTTCTTGTGCTATAATAAAATAATCATGTATTGCCCGGCCTTTAATGAAAGACGCCTGAGTCGGAGAAACTATCTTTTTTATAAATTCACGAAGGCGATTAGATAGAATTTTTCAATAATTTTATAAATAAAATTGACACAAGAAATAGGTCTAAAGCTGCCGAGGTTTTCTTGGATATCGCCTTTAGGGACGAGAGTGATGAGGGTGTCATTAATTCTTTCTAAAGAGCATTTATTGGTAAAGAAAACTACAATTACTTTAAATTCATCATTCTTAATAATATCCTAAAATTCCTTATAAAACTTACCATTAAGACCATCTGGTCTAGGAGCTTTGGATGCTGATAATTCCTTCACAACTTGTTCCACTTCTTGTAAATTTGGTTCTCTAGTCAACTCTCTATTCATGTCTTTTGTAATATATGGTTTAATATGTTTTGCAGCCTTAACTATGTTCTCTGTAGGGGTTGGTATTTCTTGAAACAAAGATTTATAAAATAAACACGTCTTAACTTCTTATGTATCTTCTTTCCAAATTCCATTATCATCCTTAGTTCCAGTGATCCTATTAAATTTTCTTCTTTGTATCGTAGCAAGGTGAAAGAATTTAGTATTTTTATCACCATAAATCAACCAAGTAATACGAGACATATCCAGCCAATATTTTTCCTCTTGTGAGTATTCTTCCTTAATATGTGCTTTAATAACTTTTTCTTCTTCAATAGTATCTTTATTAGGTTTAATGGTATTTAAATAAGTAAGGCGTTTCCGAAGACTTTTAATTTTCTTCTCATGGTTTTTAAATGTTTTATTACTCCATTTGATCAATTCCTTAGTGGTATTATCTCTTTTTTAAATATAGTTGGTCACAGGGTTAATATCATTTGGTTTTTTCCAACCAAGTTATGAATAACCTCCTTACAATCGCTCTCATCAAGCCATCTAGTCTCGAACTTAAATTGTTTAAGACCTAATTTTACATCAGTATTGAAGTGAAGTATTAAAGGGGAGTGATCCGACCCAGTTGTAGGAGGGATAAAAACGTGGGACCTTGGAAATTTGTCGACCCATTCGTAAGTTGCCAATGCTCAATCAATATTTGTCTTAACATGTTTATCTCCTTCCATCCTGTTAGACCAAGTAAATAAGAACCCATTAGATTTAATTTCAATCAAGGAATTAGATGAAGTAAAATTGATGAACTCGTTAATATGATTAATATTAACAGGATTTTCGCTTTGTTTTTCATTAGTATTTAATAAAGGGTAAAGCCTCCCTGAAGCCCTTTAACTTTACCCAAAGTGCGCGATCCGCCCCTGATCTTCGTTTTTTCCCTTTCTGGCCCCATCTCAATACTTTTTGACGCCGTTAGCCCTTTTTTGGTTTTTCTGTCAGTTGACCGTTAGTCAATGCCACATGGCGCCAGGTCATCGCCACATAAGCTCCATGTCACCGCCAACTAAGCATTACGTCATCATCGTCCTTAACTGTATTAAAAAAATTCATTTGAAGGTTTAATTCCTTCAAACCTTCATTAATGGGGAAAAAATCAAAAAAAAAAATAATACATGAAATTACACATTAATCAAAAGAATGGATCTCATTGTGGAAGTACAATACCATCTAAGCTAAGTCTTGTTGTTTAACAATCGATTTTTACTGATCTATATCCCCATATGAAGTGGAAGTACAGAACTTCTAGATCCCCTTCCATGGCCAAAAGAAAAGAATGATCTTTTAATCCTATTACTACTACTGGAACCTTCACTGTTTTAATCCGATGTTGAATCCATTGAGAAAGATCTTCTTATAGGCTGAAAACAAAACTCCATATTTTTTTCTAATCTCGATACACTCATGGCTCAACTTTTTCACTTTCTTTAGCAACTTTCTCGGAGATAAACTCGAAACTGATTGTTCTTCGGCTCGAACCAATGATGATTAGTATGATTTCGTTCTCTGATTTCAATAACAACGTAATCTTCATCTCTCCCTGTGAACGCATTCTCCGCGTGAAGATATTGATTTTGATTTTGAGAAGAAGGATTCGGAGAAGCCATGATTCGATCTAGAGGAATTGATGAAATGCTTATGCTGTTTCGACAAAGTGGACAATTTGCACTATTTTGAAGCCATACATCGATGCAATCTATATGAAACATGTGACTACAATTTGGTATAGATCTTAACTTCTCATCTTCTTAAAACTCATTTAAACAAACAGCACATTCTGGAGAAAACTTCTTTCCATTATCATCTTTTCCTTTACCATTCTTGTATTGAAAAATCGTTATTTAACAAACTTATTACAATCTAAATTACACAGGGACCATTTAGCAATATCAGAAAGTTTAGGGTACATATCTGGTACTGGAGTTGGAACACGTGCTGGTGCTAAGATTCACACGAATGTTACTACTTCTCACCTGATCTCTTCTGAATCGGACCTGGTTATGTCTTATGATAAACCTCACGAAAGCCACTCTCTTCCAAATCACTAAGTTCTTTCTGATTTAGAGAGAATATTCTTGTATAAAAACAAAATATCTCCATACACTTCTAATCCTTTAGGTAATGTTGTTGATTTTGATCCCTTAGGTAATGTTTCAAACACAATACCATTTTCCTCTAAACTAGATTTAACCCTTTTCTCTGCTCGATTTTTACTCGACTCATGAATAGTATAATCCAATCGATTAGTATATGGATTATTATTAATTTGATACATTTTTTTTTGACGCAATTGGTTTCATTTTTAATCGAGTGTTTAATAGAGTTGAGAAATTTGGTTTTATACTATATATTTTTTTTTGAGTTGCAATGAAGAACACCAAGAATACCAAGAATACCAAGAATCTTTGTGTTTTAATGGGTTAGTGTGTGTGGTTTGATGTGTTTGTGTTGGTGTAAATGTGTTATAAGGGATAAATGACAAAATTGCCCTTGCCACATTGTACAAAAAATCTCAATTGCGGATGATGTGGCGGTGACGTGGAGATGAGGTGGTAGTGACATGGCGCCATGTGGCGTTGACTAACGGTCAACTGACAGAAAAACCAAAAAAGGGCTAACGGCGTCAAAAGTATCAAGATGGAGGGCCAAAAAGGGAAAAAACGAAGATCAGGGGCGGATCGCGCACTTTCGGGAAAGTTAAAGGGCATCAGGAAGGCTTTACCCTTTAATAAATCATTGAAGTCCCCAATTATCATCCAAGGATCATGAATCTCTTTGCTCCAATTTGATATTTCTGTCCAGATTTCTTTCTTTATATTAAAGTCATTAGGGGCGTGAATAAAAATCATATAGTACGGAAAGGAAAATTCATTAATACAAACGATAATAAAAAAAGTACAACTAAAAACCACCACAAGACGCACAAAATCATGTCACAAAACCAGGAACCCGCCAGCGTGTAAGGCACTACCAGTGGGGTCCACAAAAAACTTGTTACTAAACCCAAACCTTCTGACTATCTCAAGAAAATCCGGTTCTCTCAACATAGTCTCACAAAACACAGCAAGACCAGGACAATAACGGGCCAGGCACATAGTCATTTTCGAAGAAATTTTCATTGTTTGCGTTACTTCCCTCCTTTTCCTTTTTTGGTTCGAACTGGGAATCGTATTCGTCAATCATCTTTGAAAGTTTCTTCATATCTTTAGTTGCTTTGTTTGAGCTATCTTCATTGACTCCTCCCTCTTCCTCTTCTACTAGAATACTGAACTAATTATTGTTTACGAAGCTCTCTATAGCATCATGAACTCTTACTTTTTTAAAGTTGCCATCTATGTTTGACTTCCTTTGCTTTCTTCCTAAGTCCACCCCACCAGCTCTTCCATCTTTTATGCGCTTAATTTTTTGTTGAGTCTCAGAAAAGTCATCTTGGCTACTCGAGATTGCCACACTACTGTTGACAATCTGCTTCCCTCTATCCTCCCTTATCTCTTCTTCAAAAGCTGCAAGTGCAGCTCTTCCTGCTCTCTCCTTCTCAACATCTATTTCTTCAGTTATACCATGTGCTTGTTTAAATGCTTCAATTCTCCTCGTACATTCAAAGTTCATTGCGTAGTTCTTGAACCTGTTTATTCCAATTCTCCCAGTCCCTCTCCTCGCTCTCTTTTTCCTCTTCTAACTACCTTTGGGTAGGTTGTCTGCTAGAACTGAAATTGGTTGTGTAATTATACTTTCTTAGAATGTTATCTCGCCCTTTTTCAATAACTATCCCTCTGTTTGGGTTCATTCTCATTGTCAATTTACCTGAGCTTGCACTTCTATTAGTGTTATCATTATCATGGAAATTAAGAAATTTACCCTCCACATTTATATGAAGACCGTATATGGGGATGAAGGGAGGAAACTTAGCAACATTATCAATACTCCAAGTTACTTTCCGTCTTTCATAAATTTCCTCCACTTGTTTGATATTCTTGATAGGACATTCTCCATATTGATGGTCAATCCTTCCACATCTAAAGCATAACAAACCTGTGTTCTCGTATCGGAATATTACCCAACCTGCTCCTTCTTCTTGTAGGAGATATGTTCCAGGAGAAAGGGGATACTTAGTATTGAATCTCACTCTAAACCTGAGAATTTTGATATCACGGTTGGTTGTAGCATGGAAATCAATGGCCTAGACCTTGATAAAGCAAACCTCCAAAGCTTTGACAGTGTTAACATTGTTTTGTTTGAATGCTAACCCCCAAATAGAAGAGTAGTCAGTAGAAATTTCAGTAAAATCTATTACATGTGGCCAGAAAGTCATGCTCATATGCACCTTTTGTATTATGATGGGTCTCATCTCCCACACTCTAAGGAACTCACGCTTATTAAGTATTTTGATCTTGAACAAGTTATTCTTCATCTCTGATACCATGAAATGGCCTTGAATACCCCACCTATCTTCAGTGAATTTCCTGAGTTGGATTGCATATACTTGTACATCACCAATCACCCTTAGTATAATTGCCTTTTCCTCCTTCATGTTTTCTGCAAGCCGAGCTTTAATCCCTATGTTAATTACCCCAAGCTTCCAGGCTTTGTGCTCTGTCAGAGGTATAATGGGAAGAGCGTGGTTTTCTCTTGTTGACATTATGAAATTCCTCCTGTAAACACCCACAGATTCTTTCACTGGTATGAGTAAGTAAGTAATGTTAAGGAAGGTAATGAGAATTAGAGGAGAAGGCTGTAGAGGGAAAGATCTAGTATTATCACAGTAATAGAAGTAAGTTAGTAAAGAAAGAGAGGACTTGCGCATAAACAAAGAGAAGGGGCTACCTAAATAGACGAATTGAGTCCTAAGAGCCTTAAGATTCCTGGTAACTATCTTGTATATGAGTCTCATTGAAATCCTCCCTTCGTACGTGAGAACGAGTAACATTCTTGAAACCCTACACCCTACTTCATCTAGCATCTCTCTATCATCATTGCCATTAATTACAGACAAAGTTTGCTTCGTAATTGTGAAATGACTGTTGGGGTTAGGTTTTTCACTTCCTCTGGTATCACACCTCTTATCTTTCTTCATTATTACATTAAAACTCCTTACTTCTTCTTCACCACGCTTTGCAGTAAAACCTGCAATAAGCAAATGAAATAATCAAGAAAATAAATTATTACGAAAAACCTTTCTAGTAGAGCCATTCTCGAAAAGATAATCTGCCCTAAAACAAGGATTGGATTTAAGGTTTCTAATAAAAAAATTGCAGCTCTTGTCGTTTCTCCTCCATATATAGCTGCTTTCCATCGCTCGAGAATTCGTAGGTGAAAGTAATGATATCATCTATTTGAGTAGTCGGTAAACCAAAATCAAACCCAAAAGTTTTTAGAAACCAAAGCTGATAACTAATCCATTAGATGAAGAGCCCATCTTCCAAAAGAGAGGAGGGGTGAGTACTAGACTCACAAGCG